>CATNWA010002668.1:0-30732 GCA_951230385.1 Staurois parvus | reverse complement strand
TATGGGGAATATTACTATACCTTACTAATAGGATGACATACACATCATTCATCTACTCTTGGTCCGGCCCCCGGGTTCAATATATGAACCATTGCTGGCCCAACCTTGTAATGGGGAGGGATGGTGTGATGTTCTGTGTGGAATCCCAGGAATACAGAGGACGGGGACATCTCTCTGGTGGGTTATTGGTATTGAGGTGGCTCCATCATTATCCTTGTGTCCTTCTGAAAAACTCCTCCATCACTCCCTTACTCCTCATCTTCCTCTTTCATACACCAATATTCTCATCCCCGAGGGATTCCACTCTGAATGCATAATACAAATCCTATCAATGGTAACAATGCAGATAATGTTACAGATCCTAATGATACTATCAGTGATTGTTCCTCATCTACCTGATGATGGTGAGAGGGATGGTGTGATCTTCCTGTGTGGAATCCCGGGAATACAGAGGACGGGGACATCTCTCTGGTGGGTTCCTGTAGCTGGATGACTCCACCATGGTGTCCTGGTACAGATCTTTGCATTCTCTTAGAAGCTCTGACTCCTCCATCCCCCCCATCCTCATCCTCATCCTCTTTTACTATTTCTTTAACCTCAACTTTAGAATCTCTCTCAGGTTTCCCACTCTGAATATATAATAAAAAATGACATCAATGGTAACAATGCAGATAATGTACAGATTCCTAATTATACTATCAGTGATTGGAGAATGTCCCAGAATTCCCGGCAACCGCTCACCTCTCCTCCTGTCAGCAGCTCCATCATCTTCTTGGTGACTTCTAGAATCTTCTGCATGTTGTGTCTCTCAGGGTTTAGGGAGTCACATGGAGGCACTGTGATGGTCATATGATCACCTGACTTCAGAGGAGGAAATCTCTGTATTGAGGAACCAATAGGAATATCATGTTAGACTCCCAGAATCCTCCTCACCTCTCCGGTCAAGTCTGTGTTTTATTAATAGAGATGAGAGTGATGTCATGTGACCTCCCAGAATCACTCCTCACCTCTCCGGTCAGGTCTGTGTTTATTATTAATAGAGATAAGAGTGTGATGTCATGTGACCTCCCAGAATCCTCCTCACCTCTCCGGTCAGGTCTGTGTTTTTATTAATAGAGATGTCAGTGATTGTCATGTGACCTCCCCAGAATCTCCTCACCTCTCTCCGGTCAGCAGGTAGATGATCTCCAGGGTGAGGTTTAGTATCTTCTCAGTCATGTGACTCCGGTCCCACTCCTCCATCCTCATTGGTGCCATCATGTGATCTATACAGGTCTCCTTGTAGAACGGATAACTTTGGGAAATGAAAGTAAGAATGATTTGGATGGTATTGGTCACACAATCAATAATATGTGGATGTGAGGGGGGAATAGGAGGGTTGCTGGACATTGAAGAACTACTCCCCCCATGGGAAGACATTTTGTTTGGACTGTTTAGTGTTTACTACAATTTTGAGGTCCGGGGCCCCTTTTCTCTGTTGGGTTTGTTTGGTCTCTGAAACTGGTTTTGATGAGCTTTAGATCTGCAGACAAGGAATGATAAATCTGATCCTTCCTATGACTAGTTTGCTCTGAGGCAGTGCTGTGAGGTCAATGTCGGCTCATCATGCAGGGATGGTCACTTTACATCGCCCGACGCCCGGGACATGTAGTTCTGGGGGCCGGGCAAGTATTGTTTTTAATCTTTATCCCTGCGTGAGGGCAAGCCACAGGGCTCTCCTTTCAGGTGCCAGCCTCTGCCACCCCGTGTGTGTGAAACCTCTCCTGTACCTACTATGCTTCCCCGGCTCTTCTTGCCCATTTGTGGGTGCAGTTCAGAGCGGTGCCGGAGGGTAGAGGGGACAGATGTCAGGGCTCTGTCCTCAGCAGAGGTTTTAGGAAGACCTGGCACCCCTGCCAATACCTTGCATGGCTGCAGAAGTTCACATCAGCTCAAATTTGGTGGCAAACGGTCTTTATAAGGAAGCCCTGCACTACTCTCAGGTTCTGATTGATCTCTGGCTCCCCAGTACCTTGTTCCTGGTCCACTGTGAACTGTGATTTCCTGTTCCTGTGCTACTGTGATCTGTGATTTCCTGTTACTGACTCGGCTTGCTCCTTGACCTGCCTTCTCTGCTTAAACCCTGACCTGACCTCGGCTGGCTAACGGATATTTTCTCTTTCTCTTTTGTGTATGACCTCAGCTTGGCTAACGGATATTCTCTCTTGCTCCTCTGTGTATGACCTCAGCTATCCCATCTGACTACGTCTCTTCTGATCTCCACCCGGTACTGGATCTTGGCTTTGAACCGGCTATCCAGTAATCCTGTTCCCCGGTAAGGTCTTGCATACCTCGCACAGGCGCCACCTGTCTGCAGACCTCATCTCAGTGCATCAGCTGTGCTCCTGGGTGGACCACCAACAAGCACTCCTTCAGGTGACCTGTGCCACTTTGGTCCTGACTCCTGCTGTCCCACTCTCAGGGGAGTCTCGAACTTAGTCACAAGAGCGAAGCCCTCTCTCCATTGGCGTCTCTCACCAGATACATGATAGTATCAACCAGCCATTATGTCTGAGGCCGAGAGAGGTGCTTCCACATTAGAGGCCCTGTGCCAACAGATGACGGCACTTACACAAGTGGTCAAGGATCTGCAGGAGGGATATTTTCAGCTGGAGGGACGTCTTCATTTGCTCACTACCACTGCATCTTCTGCAGACCAGAATCCATTGCCTAGTCCTATCCCTACAGTGGCACCAGCCAGTTCGCCTTCCACTGTTACACCCACTTTGGTACTACCCAGAGTTAACCATTCCGGATGCTTGCTGGGGACCAATGTAAATTCTGAGCCTTCAAGAATGCTTGTGAGTTGTATTTCGCACTGCAACCCAGGATCTTCTCACTTGAGGCAGTTAAAGTGGGGTTCATCATTTCTCTCCTATCTGACAAACCTCAAGGGCACACAGCTCACTGGAACAAAAAGACCCAGCGCTGAACTCAGTGATGACTCACATTCTTTGAAACCATGGCAGCTCTTTATTGATGACCCCCAGAGGACCTCTACTGCTGAATCCACCCTTCATGCTCTACAACAAGGCCGACGGGCTGTGGAGGACTACATTGTGAAATTCCGCAAATGGTCCCACCAATACCGGGTGGAATGACGCAGCCCTGAAATACCAGTTCCATCTAGGTCTGTCTGAGTCCCTCAAGGATGAATTAGCTAGGGTGGAGGCTCCCTCTCCTTGGAGAACTAATTCAACTCGCTACCAATTGATTGACGGCTACGGGAGAGATGTTCTAAACGTACCCAGACCTTTTGGCCAAGGGTTCTGCCAAGGGTTCCCAAGACCAGTGGATTCTGTCTCTATTTCTCTCTGCCTATCGGCACTCCTGAAGTAGAACCCATGCTAATTGGCCTTCTACCGACCGCATCCTTATCTCCAGAGAGAAAGATTACGCAGACGGCAAGGCAACCCTATGCCTTTACTGCGGGGCTGTCACAGATCCACACCGCACGCACATGCCCACACACAGTGCAAATTGCATACAGATTGGCAATGAACTTAAACCGAGCATATATAGACACTGTAATACAATAATCTCTCTGGAGATATGAGCCGGAGCTTAAGTACCCAGAAGTCACTTATTATAAATTTTATGATTTAATATCCAAAAGTGGGCAGTGAATATAAAACTATGTACAAAGTATAAAATGTTTCAGATAATACAGAACATACAAAAAGACACACAATTGGCTATTCACTATAACATTAAAGGGAAATAAAAACAGAAATAAAAACTCTTTTACCAAGAGTTATCTCTGTGAATGGAGCAAGTCAGAGAAAGTCTGCAATTCACCAGTCAAATAGAACCGGCTCCGATACGAATCACACCGTCCATATCTCAAGGTCCTACAATTTATTGAAATATGGACGTAGGCTAGACATTAGCCAACTTGGCCAATCACCCTTGGGGGTGTTCCTGTACCAGCCCACAGGACATTCGGGGGGGTACTGAAGTGCCTAAAGTCGATTGGACCAGTAAATGGTTTGAATATCATCACCAAGTCAGGGATAGAATTTCCAACACCAGAGCGCATCAATCACCGATCGGTGACAGTACCAATTGTGTTCAGCTTTGCAATCAGGCACCATATATATCTGTTTCTGTGACATTCTCTGGGATTCTACACAGAGGCTACAAATACAGTTTTTACATGCAGATTTTGCTTACAGTGTGTCCAATCAGAAGAGAAAGTATTTTTATCTCTCTGCATATAATATTGAATATCTTTTATGAGAGATGAAATATATTCCTTCTGATCTGTGGATTATAAATATCACAGCTAGCAGACAAAGCGGAGACCTTCTCCTGGTCTCCTGACTTTTTTCCCCCAAAGCCAAAAATGCGCTGGAACTCTTCTTTTTTAGGATTTCAAGAAGGTGGCAATCATCTGGCTACATAGGTGACATTAATTTTATTGACATCTAGGTGGTCACCTCTAGCCTTGAGCATGCTCTGTCCTTTTTAGATGCTAACTTGGTGAACATATGTCTCTGACTGAATACTGAACACTCTTATCTTTAATAACATGGACATGAAACTAATTTTTCATATGACAATATTTCTTATGATCATCATCGTCAAACTACTTGAAGTCTTACATTTATGTCATAGCGGCCATGGGCCATTTCGATTACACAACTGCCAGTGCGACCAAAAGTAAGTCAGCCTGCCTCATCCATTCATATATCCAGTTATCCCGGAACCTTAACCACCCATGTCATTCTACCCAATGTCATTACATGGTGGCTGGAAAGGAAGTCAAGTCCAGTTGTGGGCAATCATTGACATTCGGGAGTCCCTGTAGTTGTTTCTTGGGACATCCACCCTTGCCCAGAACCTGCCCTAAGTATTCCTCTTTGTTCCTAAAACACAAAGGCTTGATGATACTACTCATAGCAGATGGCAACCGCTCAATCCTAATAGCTCAGGACCACACCCTTTACCCAAGAAACCCATTTCCCATCCTAGCCACACAATGATTCTGTCCATCAGGAATTAACATTTTGCTTCAACCGTCCTGGAGACCTCTCCCATGTTTCCAGCCATCCTAGGAATACCTTGGTTGCAAAGCTCACAATCCGTTAAATCAAACTGGCTCAAGAAAGAATGTCACCACACATCAAATTACTGGGGGCCTTTCAGCACTGCGGCACTTGCACCACCCACCAATTTCCCTGTGTACTCTCAGTTCAGCCTACATCAGATTGCCAGTCAACTCTGTTCCCCCCCTGCCTACCACCATTTCCTTGATGTATTTTGATAAAGAAGAAAGCTGACACTTTACCATCTCATCGATCACATTGATTGCCCTATTGAGCTGCTTCCTAGAGGGCAGAAATACCATTTGGGCAAAGCCCTCCCACTATCCGAAATAGAACTGAAAGCTCTCCAAGCAATATATTGACGTGAACCTTTTGCCAATAGGATTCATCCGTCCCTCTTTCCTCACCTGCCAGGGCAGGTATTTTTTTCATTTGAAAAAAAGGATCCAGTCTCTCCGTCCCTGTACCGATTATAGGAAACTCACTCAAGACCACCATTAAAAATTAGAGTACCCAATCCACTCATCTTGTTCCCTGAGTCATTTTCAGAGGTTTTGGACAGCCCGAGTGTTCAGCAAGCTAGATTTTATGAGGAGCCTACAATTTAGTCAGATTAGGGAGGGGGCAATGGGTGGAAGAACAGGTTTCAGAACATGCTTTTGGGCACTTGTGAGTACCTAAGTGACTAGCCGGTGATGTTGTTTGCGATTGTGCGCAGACACCCCTGCAACATTCCAACGACTTTGATGGATGTTATCATTCAGGGAATACCTGCTAATTCTCTTCTTGATCGTCTACCTGGACGCTTATATCCTGATATTTCTCCAAATCATTGGAAACACCTTACTGAGACCTGTTAAAAGTGTACTGACTACACATAGGATGCGCATGGGTCTGTATGCTAATGGCCAAGGCGGAGAGAGAAAGTGTGAATCTCTGAGAAGCAGTCCATCCAAGGTCCTTGGGTCATCATTAATCTCTACTGAAGGAATCTCTATGAGTGGATCCTCAGAAAATCTAAAGCCATACTTGATTGGCTTGCCACCTAGTCTTAGACAAAAAAGTGGTCCAAAGAGATTTGTGGGCTTTTTGCCAACATTTATCGGGTTCATCCAAGGGCTTCTCAAGCCATTTATTAGCCCCCATTACCCAACTCACTCTGCCAGCATATGCCATGTTTTCTCTGGAGCCAGGAAGCACACAGACAGCCTTTGGAGCAGTTAAAAAAAGAGTAATTCAAGCAGTTTCACTTCTGCTCCGGTATTACAACACCCAGAGCCAACCATTCCCCTTCATTCCTGGAGGTGGACGCATCAGAAGAGTTTGGGCTACAGGAGCCGAAGGCCCAAAAGCTCTGCTCCATCCGGTAGCTTTTTGCTTTAAGAAACTAAGCCAAGCACTGGAAAGACACTACACACGTTAGGACAACAGGGAACCGTTTGGCGATCAAAATGGCATTCAACAGAATGGTCAGGTGGTACCTTTTGGGGAAGGAGCTATTCACCCAATCATGATCTTCACACAAATCATAATTTACCTAGGAATATTTTAAGGTATCTGCCAAAGCGGCCTAAGATTGAACGGCAAGCTAGATGGACCTATATTTCTCCCGGTTCAATTTTCACAATCACCTCCCGCCCATCCTGATTACCATCCTGTCTGGGCCCCCTCACATTTTTTTGTCTGACCAGCCCCGTCTGAAGCGTTACTGTATTGATAACAGGCATCTGCTAGAAATTGTTAAGAATTGGACTGGATGGTCGTTTCTAGTGTGTAACCAAGGAATAAGATCTTATAGCACACCCATGAAGGTAAGATCTCCCAATGTTTTTTCAGAGGACATTCACATTGCACCATCAAATGGCGTGTTCACTTTGGTGAGCCTCAAAAAAAAAATGGATCTGATCCAGCAATCGTTATGGCTAGGACCTCAACATTAAGTCCAGGACTGAAGAACCTATGTAAAAATCTCTGCCACAGTATGATATACCGTCTAGCAAGGGAGACAAAGCAAGAGCCCTTCTTATGGGCGTTGCTGTGAGGCCCCTATCCATTCCTAATCTGTTCCCTAGGGAAATGATCGCAGTATGGACTTTAATTGTAGGAGATTGCACAACGCTCTGAGGGGTTTACTACCATCCTGTGTATAGTGTATTATATTGGCTATCCAAGATGACCCCATTTTTTCTGCCCACTGAATAGGAACTCAGTTGGTGCCTGACGTTGGACTCATATTTTTATTAAGGGATAATAGTTAGAGCTACACGAACTGACCAGGGCCAATTTTTGTGTCCAGATTCTCCGAGGGGTTCAAATTTACCTCCAGGGTTTTGGAGAGCTTAATGTAAAACTCCCTGAAAGTTGAACTACTGCCTATCACATTGGCCTAGCCGCCACCATCAAAGTAATGGGGCAAGACAAACTGAAAACTAACCAAATCGTTTGGAACATTATCTACAATGTTTCTCCGCCGTTTCCCCAGGATGTCTTGGAAATCCTCTCACTCCCGCATTCAGCAATAATTTGCATACAAATAATTCGTCGTCCATTCAGCTATGAAATAAGTCACCATATTTAGGGGGCACACAGTTACGGAATCTTCCTCCCCTTTCTTGACTCGCTGGATATCCATACTTTTCATAAAACCGCCATGCCACGCTCGGTACCTGCTAGGTCAGGTACAAAATCAGCAGCAGGAATACAGGACAAAAATCTATTGAGCTCTGTCCAGGAATTCCGTTACAAAGTATTGCAAAACTGACTACAAAAGATACTATGACAAGTATATATGGAGGGGCAGAAATTCTCGTCTCTGTAAAGGTTTGGAGACACAGGGTTCTGGTTAACAAACAGCTCAACTACTAAAACCTTCCTTGACCCCATCGTGGAAGTTCCAAGACCAAGATTACATTGGGCCCTTTCGGAATCAAACGATGTAATCAATCAGTGGCATATGAGTTATCTCTTCCCGAATCATATGGGATTCACCCAGTCTTCCATTGTTTTTTCTGCCTCATAGCAAGCAGTTCATGATCCATTCCGGGAAGAGTGGGAATCTTCCTCCGCCTCCAATAACAGTTGGGGCGGTTGCCAGTATACGAGATAGAATCATCCTGGACTGCATGAAGTGAGAAAGGCAGATCCAGTACTTGATCAAATGGAGAGGGGTTACTCTCTCCTGAAGCTTAGTAATGGAACCAAAGACAACATACAGTGGGGATCGAAAGTTGGCACCCCAGCTGTAAAAATATTTTATTAAATGTGCATAAAGGAAGCCAAGGCAAAGATGGATATAAATCTCCAAAAGGCTTAAATTACAGATTAGGATCATTCTTATAATTTGTCATACATAGATTTAGATTAATTTCCCACTCATTTTACACTTTCAAAATAACAGTAAAACAAAAAAAAATGGCGTCTGTCAAAAAGTTTGGGCACCATGCAGAATTTATAGCACTGCCCCTTTGCCAATTGCTGAGACCTGCGGTGTCATGGAGATTGTTCTCAATCATCGTTGGGAAGACCAGGTGATGTCAATCTCAAAGGTTTTAAATGCCCCAGATCATCTGACCTTGCCTTCCCAACAATCAGCACCATGGGTTCTTCTAAGCAGTTGTCTAGTGAGAAAACTGAAACTGAAAATAGTTGACGCTCACAAAGCTGGAGATGCGAAGGCTCTATAAGAAGATAGCAACAGCGTTTTTCAGATGTCATATATCCTCTGTTCGGATGTAATTAAGAAATGGGCAGAGAGCAGTCATCAGGACAGTGGAAGTTTAAGAAGCAAGATCTGGAAGACCAAGGAAAATATATCAGACAAGATCAGCTCGCAGGTAAGCGAATGATAGTTTGAGAGTGAAATATAAACAATTCAATACCACATTTGTACCTGCAATGATCTCATCCAGAAAGATGCATGGAAGACACTGGGAGGTTTGTACTGGTACACTATTCCACTATAATGAAGATACAAATCATCGTTTGAACTTTGCAAATGAACATCTAGGACATGCCTGATGACATTTTGGTAAAACAAGTTCTGTGGGACGATGAGGTTAAAATTGAACTTTTTGGCCTTGGATACCGAAACATGAATAAACACAACAGAAATGGAAATGATAATAAAAATACATAAAACCAATTACATGAAAACAAACAAGATAAGGAAGAACAAATTATTAATAAATAAACTAAATGACAGAAAAATAAACAAAAAAAAACGATAATCAAAAAACACCATATAAACAGAGGAAGAACAAGTATAACAAGAAAAAATATCAAAGATGAAAGATAATAGACAATAACAATGAAAAAATGGAAAAATATGCAAACATCGATTAAGATAAAAATCATGAATGAGAAGACATTTCCTGGGGCATCACATTCTCCTATGGTTGAGGTGTGATGTGGTACAGGCTGGTATTTTTTGGTCAGCGAATAGTCGGTAGCGCCTTCTTCTCTATCAGAGTTCTTATGGGGGGCCGGTTATCTCCCAAGGCGGCTAGGAGGGGCTGCTTGATATATATCGGTATTCGGGCGGCAGCCGCTGCCGGCTGTTGTAGAATGTACCTATGAGGAGGAGGATAGGATAGAGTAGAATGCGTCAACGTGGATGATGTATTGTAAGAAGGCCTAGCGCTATTTTTTGGGGGAGCGGAAGAGTTCAGCGCCGATAATAATGAATAAACCAGGCGTCTGAGCACGCGTTAGATATGAGCCGGAAACAAAAAGACTAACATAAAAAAGCATGTATATCATAAAATATACAGGCGGGGATTGGCGCGGCGGAGATTAGAGCGGCGACAGCGTGCGCTTGTCAGGATGACGAAAAAAATGCGGGGAAAAAAAGAAAAAGAAAAATGGCGCCAGGAAAATAAAGCTGCCAATAAACGACAAAAAACGGAAAAGCATGGCAAGGCGACGGGACAACGATCTGGCACATTAAAAAAAATGACATCGGCGGAGCTGAACGGAAGACGCGCGGCGCTGACGCGATGATCGGAAGGAGCTGAAAAAGAAACATGCAGGGAGGGATGACGGCAGGCACGGCTCGACGGCGAGGCGGCCGTTCTGACAACGGCGCCTGGCGGCGATCGACCGGACGCAATGGAATTAGCGGCGAATGCAGGTCGAACGGCGGAAAAACGAAGAATACAAAGATATAACAGATAAATAGCCAAAAAAACCCATAGCTAATTAATATGAGAGTACGGCGGCTGCCGTAAAGCAATAATACGGAGGGCGCAGGCCGGCGGTCGGCGCTGCGGAAGCGTCATGAAACGGCGGCGAATATGCGCGACGCCTATAAAGGCAGGAGATCCGTACGGAGCACGGCGTGAGCATTGCCGGCGTGATAGAAGACGCTGCCATGGCGCACAGTATGAAACGTGAGATGAATGGCGCTGTGCGGCGCAGCGCAGGCGGACGCCTGTCCGGATGCCGCTGCCTGGCGCACAGAATTGAGGAGACGGAGAACGGCTATCGCAGGCACGGAGCCGGTACGCATGGCGCCGGTTTTTTTAGGCGCATGCACGGCGCACTGCGGGATGACGGAGGAGTCAGCCGGCGCCGGGAACTATCTCACGAGTAGAAGGCGCAGAAAAAAAAAATGGGATTCAATAAAATTTCAGCAAATTTTCGGATGGTAACTTGTAGGATGCATCCCGTGGGAAAATTGAAGGCTGAAGGCGGCGCTAAAGAGAAGGGGATGGCCATCCTACAAATCGGATAATGGGAGTCCGTAATGACACACTCGACAACCTCTGGGGGATTAACTCGGGGGAGTTATTTTTATTTAAGTTATAAAGTAAAATAGAAGGTTTTGCCATGGCCTTCACAATCTCCTGACTCAACTTCATTGAAAAAATTCTATGGATAGACCTTAAAAGAGCAGTGCGTGGACAGACAGCCCAGAAATCTCAAAGAACTGGAAGACTTTTGTAAGGGAAGATTATGGGTGCAAAGATACCTCAAACAAGAATTGTTAAGACTCTTGGCTGGCTAGAACGCAAAGCGAAGCCAGTTTTACAAGCATGTGATACTTGCCAAGGGCGCCAGTACAATGATCATTTAACTCTGCAGGGTGCCCAAACTTTTGCAGACGCCATTTTTTGTGTTTTTCTGTGTATTTTGATTAGTGGTTAAATTGATGGAAACCAGGCATCTGGAAACTGCGGTTCGCCAGCCGGGCGATAAGAATGTCGCAGCCGGTAATTTGATAGCTTTTGGCGGCTTTTCCTAGCCGGCCGCGAGCTTCGGGATGCACGGAGCCGGCGCACAGCCAGAGCTCGGAGCTGACGGCGCAGTGAGACCATGCAGGCGAGTGCCCTACGGAACATGCCCCCAGACTTCTCCAGAGTTCTACTCCATGATGATCCAGACAAGATGGCTCAATGTAGGTATCGGAGGCTGCCCCTTTAGGGGGGCACTGTCAGGGCTCTGTCCTTGGCAGAGGTGTTTATAGGCGACCTGACACCCCTGCCAGTACCCTTGCATGGCGCAGAAGTTCACATCAGCTCAAATTTGGCAGCAAATATAGACTTTATAAGGAAGCGACCTGCACTACACTCTTCGCTCCCCAGTACCTTGTTCCTGTACTACTGTGATCTGTGATTTCCTGTTCCGACTCGCCACGACCTGAATTTCCTAGAACTGACTTGTTTGCTCTCTAGACTGCTTAAAACCCTGACCTGACCTCAGCTTGGCTAATGGATATTCTCTCTTGCTCCTCTGTGTATGACCTTGGCTATCTCCATCTGACTAGTCTGTTCTGATCTCCACCCGGTACGGAACCTTGGCTTTTGAACCGGCTATCCAGTAATCCTCTGTTCCCCGGAAGGGCTTCCATACCTCACACAGGTGCCACCTGTCTGCATCTCAGTGCATCAGCTGTGCTCCTGAGTGGACCACCAACAAGCACTCCTACAGGGACCTGTGCCACTTTGCTCCTGACTCCTGCTGTCCCACTCTCAGGGGAGTCTGGAACTTAGCTGCAAGGGAAGCCCTCTCTCCATTGGCCTCTCACACAGGTAAGTAACAACGGAGGAGAGCGGACATCGTTCACTCCCTTCTTGTCCTGACCCAGAAGTGACGTTATGACAGATTTCCCGACCATCGAGGCCGGCAAAGAATGTAAATGCGGTGCGATGTGCACTACATTACATCCAATGGAGTACAGGGGAGACATTGGGGGTCTTTTAGACCCTGGATGTCTCAATAAAGAGAACCTGTCATCAAAAGTCATCTCATAGAGGACTTTGTCCCCTTAAGTAAAATGTGTTTTTTTTTAATTGTAAAAAATGAAAGTTACACCCAAGTACATAACTCCTCCCCCCCACATATATGCACGCCCAAACATAAGAGCACACGCTGGAGCGCCTACACGTGATAACATTGATTGTGATACACGTTACATATCGCCGGTCACCAGACACAACCAGAATGAGAGGATAATTCTAGGAGCAGACCTCCTCCGTACTCTATACTGATGACCTAGAAGGGGCTATAAATGTGTCCCTATAGATAATACCGGGGACTAAAGGTTGTCACCATTTCAGCACACACAACTTAAGGTTTGACATGTTGGATATCTATTTACTCGCTGCAACCTCGGCTTTTATATTTTTACACATAAATGGGTCATTTATTGATTTTTGTGCTCTGAAATTAACTTAAGTGTATTTTTTACTGAAATTTTGCATTTTCCTAGACTTTGTGATAATATTTTGTGACATAAAAATATTAGAACTGCCGCTATTTTATTCTCTAAAGTCTCTACTTTCAGAAAATCTATATTTTGGGGGTTTTTGTGTCATCTTCAGGATAAAATAATTTTTTAAAATGTGCAAAAAAAAATGCAAAAAAATGGCTCTCTGGGAGTGAAAGGGAGAAAGGATAAGCTGGACACTCCCCTTTCCTGAGGAGCAGCCAATCAGTTCTCATTACACTGCAAGGTCTCTCCCCTCCCTGCTAGTCCCCGGGTGCGGTGCTGGAGACAGGTGGGGGAGGGTAAGGAAAGAGGAGATAAACAGCGCAATGTTACACATATTAAATGTTTTAGTCGCTATAATAAAAGCCCCATTTCGATTTTTTAACCCCCCAGATATTCCTAAAAGAGCCTCAGATTTATATACATTTTCTGTTACAAAGGAATGTTTCCTTCCTCCTGAGCAGCAATGTAAGGGGCTCTATGCTCCATACTCCTGACCCCGGCACTCCATCATTGTGTGTTGGCTGCATAGTGTAATGATTGCCCATTGGCTGCCTGTGTAGTGTCAATCATTGCCCTTTGTAGGCCATGTATGGTCAGGATGGTCCTTGTCTTGTCTATTTATTGTCAGTGCTGTTTGTTTAGAGGACCATATTTAACTAGAATTTTATCTCCACAATGAGGAGAATGTTCCGGCCCGGAAGTGGGGGAATGTTCTGCCCCTGAAGGGGTTCATCTGGGTTCCCACACTATATATGTGTGTATCATCATCTGCTGGAGATAAAAAGAGGTCACAGTGACTATGGAGGAAGAGAGGACGGACATGACTATGGAGGAAGAGGGCTACGGACGTGACTATGGAGGAAGAGGACGGACGGGTGACTATGGAGTAAGAGGACGGCATAGAGTGACTATGGAGGAAGAGGATGGGCGTGACCACGGAGGAAGAGGACGGACGGACGTGACTATGGAGGAAGAGGACGGACGTGACTATGGAGGAAGAGGACGGACGTGACTATGGAGGAAGAGGACGGACGTGACTATGGAGGAAGAAGGCGGAGTCGTGACAATGGGAGGAAGAGGACGGGCCCGTGACTATGGAGGAAGAGGGACGGACATGACAGGGTTACTGGGTGTAAATAGGAAATAACAATCTTATTACCTCCAGTGCTGCCACTTCCACCAACGTCTCCTCTCTGCTTCCTGTCTGTACCTTGACATCACTTCCTGTCTGTCCCTGACATCACTTCCTGTCTGTACCTGACATCACTTCCTGTCTTCCATAGAGACTTCCTGTGTGGGTAGAAGTGAAATCCCCACCTTGTGGAGCTCAGAGGAACTGCAGCCCCGAGAAGCGTCTGGTAGTGTGACCCCGGGGCTTGTGCTGGGTGTGTATGGACTGTAGATCCTTATAGAGGGGTCACCTCCACTCCCACCAAGGGGGACAGAAATACGTGACTCCTCGGCGGAGGGGGTTTTGGCCCTTTGATTTTGCAGTAACATTGATTGCAGATTTAGTCTCTTGTAGAACATCTGGTATATGGATACAAAGCCCCCCAGGCTGGGAGTAAAGGGTGGAGAGTGATTGAAGTAGATGCAAAGTGGAAGTGGTGGACTTGCAGAGAACACTATACTGAGCACACAATATTGTCTGTCTCTATGGATTTGCACAGGATTTGAGATGATTTCCTATAGCAGCAAATCTGATGAGATGATATGAAGTGGGTGTAAAGTGGGAAGCAGTGGATCTGCAGGGAGCAGCATCTTGAGCACAAAGCACTTTATGTTGTGGATGGATTTGCACACGGTTCAGTTTCCTTTCATTTATTGATAAACCCCATAAGACCAATGAAGTGGGTGTAAAGTGGAAGCAGTGGATGTGCAGAGAATAGGATTTGGAGCCCCGAGCTCTTTATCTCTGAATGTCTCCACATATTTGTAGTGTATTTGTGATGATTTCTGTGCACGGGCACACAATAGGACAGCGCGGTGACACATAATGCTCTTCTAGATGACAGGGAATCCTTCCCTTTGTTACAGCAGCAGTCCGCTAGAAGGTTTTTGTAGGTTTGGAGTTGTTACACATAGCGCGGGTTTTATCCATTTATAGTGATGACATCATTGCCCAAAAATCTGGGGGTCACCAGCCATTTCCCTTTACTCCAGCTGGGGGGCTTTGTATCCATTTACCAGATGTTTCTACAGGACTAAATTCTGCAATCAATGTTACTGCAAAATCAAAGGGGCCCAAAATCCCTCCCCCGAGGAGTCATATATTTCTGTCCCCTTGGTGGGAGTGGAGGTGACCCCTCTATTAAGGATCTACAGTCCTTACACACCCAGCACAAGGCCGGGGTCACACTAGACCAGACGCTTCTCGGGGCTGCTGCAGTTCCTCTGAGCTCCACAAGGTGGGGATCTCACTTCTACCCAGACAGGAAGTCTCTATGGAAGACAGACAGGAAGTGATGTCAGGTACAGACAGGAAGTGATGTCAGGTACAGACAGGACATTCCATGTGGTACAAGGTGACCTTACTGCATCTGGCTGCAGAGGAGGTAATATGTAGATTCACCCGTTCAGGGGGATGAGTTGATTATTATACAGTATTTATAAAGCGCCAATAGTTGGCTCAGCGTGTACATTACAGAGGGGAACAGAACATGTGACAGAACAATACCAATACCAATACAATGCAAAAACATGAGGGGATCAAGGGCCCTGCTCTTTGGAGCTTACAATCTAGGAGGGAGGGGGTGGTGGCACAGGAGGAGATAGCTGTGGGGGATGGAGTGGTAGGAAGAGTGGAGGAGGTTAGCAAGTTAGCAGGGGGGGGGTAGGCTTCCCTGAAGAGATGGGTTTTCAGGGTGTGTCTAAAGGAGAGGAGAGTAGGTGATAATCTGATGGGTTGGGGCACGGAGTTCCAGAGGATGGGTGACACCCTGGAGAAGTCCTGGGAGGCGGGCATGGGAGGAGGAGACCAGGGAACTAGAGAGAAGGAGGTCTTGTGAGGAGCGGGAGTGTGCGCGTGTTGGGCGGGTACTTGGATATTAGGTCGGTGGATGTAGTTCGGGGCAGTATGGTGGACGGCTTTGTACGTCAGTGTTAGGATTTTGAATTTGATCCGTTGGGCAATCGGAAGCCAGTGGAAGGATTGGCAGAGGGGGGTGGCGGAGATGGAGCGGTTGGCAGGTGAATGAGTCTGGCAGTCGTATTCAGGATGGACTGAAGCGGGGATAGCAGCGGTGAGGCAGGCCAGTGAGGAGGGAGTTGCAGTAGTCGAGTCGTGATATGATGAGGGTGTGGATGAGCTGTTTAGTAGTTTCTGGGGTTAGGAACGTGCGGATTTTGGCGATGTTGCGGAGGTGGAGTTTGATGGTGGCATTGTTGGATGTGATGGAGAAATCAATGGGGGGTGGTGTCCGGGCTGGGGGGAAGACAAGAAACTCGGTTTTGGAGAGGTTCAGTTTTAAGGAAGTGGAGCGACATCCAGTCTGATATGTCGCTGAGTAGGTGAGTGATTCGGGCAGAGACCGAGGGGGTGAGGTGGGGGGTTGAGAGATAGATTTGTGTGTCGTTGGCATAGAGGTGGTAGTTGAAGGTGGAGGTGAGAGTGTATGAGTTGGCCAAGGGAGGAGGTATAGATGGAGGAAGAGAAGGGGTCCGAGGATGGAGCCTTGAGGGACCCCAACAGAGAGGGGGAGTGAGGGGGAGGTGGGGGGCATTATAGGGAACGCTGAAAGAGCGTTTGTGACAGGTAGGATGAGAGCCAGGAGAGAGCAGAATCTCTGAGGCCGAGGGAGTGTAGTTTTTTGTTGAGGAGGAGGGGGTGGTCTACTGTGTTCAAGGCCACAGAGAGGTCAAGGAGTAGGAGCACTGAGTAGTGGCCATTAGCTTTGGCGGTTAGCAGGTCGTTGGAGAGTTTTAGTAAGGCAGTTTCGGTGGAGTGTAGGGGACGGGGGCCGGACTGTAGGGGATCGAGGGAGGTTTTGTTGTCGTTGAGGTGAGAGCTTAGGCGGGTGTAGACTAGGTGCTCGAGGAGTTTGGATATAAATGGGAGCAGGGAGATGGGTCTGAGGTTGTTCGGGTCATTGGGGTCCAGGGAGGGCTATTAAATGTATGGGGGTGATGTGTGCATGCTTCAGAGTTGAGGGGAAAGTGCCGGAGGAGAGGGAGAGATTGAAGATGTGGGTGGGGGGGAGCGTAGGATGGAGGGGGGGGAGGGAGGTCGTAGGAGTTGTAAGGGGATAGGGTCGAGGGGTCAGGTGGTGAGTTGGGCATCAGAGAGGATCTTGGAGACTTGGGTAGCTGTGGGTGAGAGGGGGACGGGTTGAGAAGGAGTGTGAGTTGTGGCAATGTCCTTGCGAATTGTGTCAATCTTGTTTTTGAAATGATTAGCAATCTTAAGGGCGGTGAGTGAGGTGCTGGGTGGAGGTGGGGGGGGGGGGGAGGGGGGGGAAGGGGGGGGGGGGGCGAGGATTGGAGGAGGAGAGATTTGTAGTGCGGGTGAAGTCTTGTTGGGATTTGGTTTTGCACCATAGTCGCTCCAGGGCACGACTGTGTCGTTTGAGGGCTTTGGTGTGATCAGTCTGCCAGGGCTGGAGCGGTCGGGGTCTGATGTTTCGTGTGGTTAAAGGCGCTAGTGAGTCAAGGGCTGCTGACAGCGCGTTGTTGTAGGCAGTCATAGCCAAGTCGGGGCAGGACAGGGGGAGGATGCGGTCATGGAGTTGATCAGCTGCAGAGTGGAGGGGGGCAGGGTTAAGGTTGCGGAGGTTATGGCTGGTAGTAGTGTGACATTTGGAGGGGTAGGCGTTGGAGGATGAGGAGATAGAGAAGGTAATCAGGTTGTGGTCAGAGAGAGGGAAGGGAGGGGGGTGTTAGTGAGGTTGTGGGGGTGTGAGGAGCGCAGCGGTTGGAGAAGACAAAATCAAGGATATTACCGTCGGAGTGGGTGGTGGATTGTATGCACTGTGCAAGTGCAAAGGAGGAGGTTAAGTGGAGGAGATGGGATGTGTCCGGGTTGTTGAGGTTGACAGGGATGTTGAAATCCCCAAGAATGATGGTGGGTAGCTCAGAGGAGAGGAAGAAGGGTAGCCAACAGGAAAAGTCATCCAGGAAGCGGGGTATATGGATCCAGGAGGCCGGTATATCACAGCAATCTTCAGGGGGGTTGGGGAGAATAGTCGGACGCAGTGGGCCTCGAAGGAGGAGAAGGATAGGGAGGGGGGTGGTTTGGGAGGACTCGGAAGGTGCTCTGCGGTGACAGGAGCAGGCCAACCCCACCACCTTTACGACCGTTGGGCCTGGGTGAGTGGGTCAGGTCAGGTGAGACCTCCGTAGGAGAGTGCAGCAGGGGAGGTAGAGTCAGTGGGCTGGATCCAGGTTTCTGTGATCGCTAGGAGGTTGAGGGAGCGGGAAACAAAGAGGTCGTGGATGGCGGTAAGCTTGTTGCACACTGATTGGACGTTCAGGAGTGCATATGAAAACGGGGGGCGGGAGGGAGATTTTAGGGAGCAGGGGGACAGATACTAAGTTGCGGCAGGACGTGGAGGCGGGGAGGGTGTTGTGTGGGTGAGGGAGGGAGGTGGTGGAGGGCCAGGATTCGGGGAGATGTCCCCGGCGGTTAGGAGGAGGAGAAGGGTAAGAAAGGTGGCATGGGAGCAGGATGTGCAGGAGCGTGAGAAACTACTAGTGGAGGTGTTCGGGTTCAGTGGGAGAGTGGAGTATTAGGAGAAGGTGGTGGGTGCCCGTGGAGGGGGGTGAAGGAAGCAGTGAGGACACAATATACAATTGTTTGGAGGAGCGGAGGGATATAGTGAATGGATTTTTGGGAACGGAGGAGAGTAAAATGAGAAGGAGTGGAAGAGGCATTTTAGGGAGGTGCCCAGGAGGGCGGATAGGAGTGGTGGGAGGCTTGGTTGTCGATACGCCTCTGCCCGCTGGACTATCTCATCGATGTGTCTTCTGGTGGCTGAAGTTTAGGGGAGAAGGGAGAGGGGATCAGGTGTGGATGGATGGTTTCCAGGAGCGCTTGAGTGGCGACAGTCTGGGGTGCAGAGGGGTCTCTCATTGTGGTGGCTTTCAACAAGGGTTCAAGTCATTAGGTCAAGTTGAGCTGGGGGTTGGTATGAGTGGAGGTGCTGAAGGCCTGGCGTATGGAGGTGGAGTGGGCTAGGTGTTGGTAGGTGCAGTAGGGCCTGGCGTCAGTGGGTGTTGTGGGTCAGTGCATGTGGATGCTGCGGTCCAGCGACTGAGGGTGCTAAGGGGCCCCAGCGTCTTGTGGAAGCGGTAGGGTCTGGCGATCGTAGGTGTTGTAGGGCCCGGCGTCAGTGGGTGCAGGAGGACGCGTGGCAGGCTCGCCTTCCTGGATTGGATGGGGCTCGGGGGCTGTGCGGTGGCAGGGGCACAGTTGTTTGGTACACAGTGGGGAGCAAGGAAGAAGATCTGGTAGTGGTGGCCAGCCCTCTTGGTGCCGGTGGGGGTGGTTGCTGCTTCTCCTCTCACGGTGTGGCGGCTGTAGGTAGGGGCGAGGCGGTGGTGGAAGCTCCCCTCTCACTGGTGCGGAAGGCGGGTGTCCTGGTTTGGGCATTGGGCAGTAGTAGCAAGGCTTAGAGGCAGCGGTAGGCCGCAGGGGACTGGGCCCCCCAGTACTCCTCCTGGGCGATGGCAGGACCTCTGGAGTGGCTGGTGAGGGTACCAACGGGGGTGGGGGTGGTGGCGGGCATTCCCTCAGGAGCAGGGGTTGTGTCCCCTCTGGAGTGATAATATCCCCAGAGGGTTAAGAGAAGAGAAGGGTGAGGAAAGTAACATGGGAGACGAAGTGGGACTCAGGCAGGTAAGAGATGTTTCCCAGGGTGTTTACTTGGTCTGTCCAGCATGCAGTAGAGTTTCTTGCTGTTGTGTCTTCCTGCTGCTTGAGTTCTCCTGCTTTAGTTCAACTGCTGTGTTTAACTGCTTCGTCTTAGCACTCCATCAACGCAGCACTCACGCAATGCAGCACCCCATCAGTGACTGTGCCCCTCATCAGTGATCTCCCCCCATCAGTGACTGTGCCCCTCATCAGTGATCTCCCCCCATCAGTGACTGTGCCCCTCATCAGTGATCTCCCCCCATCAGTGACTGTGCCCCCCATCAGTGGTCTCCCCCCATGAGCTGATCTAAATTTATAGGGAGATGCTCAAATAAACATCAGCTCCGCCCAATTAGAAGAGCTGATAACGATCACATGAATAGGGGGGATGTTTCTCAGGAAACAGGACTACAGTTATAAAATGGGTGCAGCTAGAGGTGAGAAACTGGTCAACGTATACACAAATATAAATATACACTATTTGTTCTGAATTTACCAGGAGTCAATGCGTTTTCCTAGTAAAGATAATATATTTGCTCCCAAAGCTGGCCTACATGGTTCAGTTTTATCGTTCAGCCAGCGGGGATTAGAGAATAAAATTGAAGCGATTCCCCCATCCAGAGTCTATATATTCTATGACATCACACTGACCTCAGAGCTCCTCCTCCCAATGTCCCTCCATCCAGAATCAGATAATCCTATGACATCACACACTGACCTCACAGCTCCTCCTCCCAATGTCCCTCCATCCAGAGTCAGATAATCCTATGACATCACACTGACCTCACAGCTCCTCCCTCCCAATGTCCCTCCACCCCAGAGTCAGAGAATCCTATGACATCACACTGACCTCACAGTCCCTCCTCCCAATGTCCCTCCACGCAGAGTCAGAGAATCCTATGACATCACACTGACCTCAGAGCTCCTCCTCCCAATGTCCCTCCATCCAGAATCAGAGAATCCTATGACATCACACTGACCTCAACAGCTCCTCCCCCCAATTTCCCTCCATCCAGAATCAGAGAATCCTATTATTATTATTATTATACAGGATTTGGGCACCAACAGTGACTGCGCAGCGCTGTACAATATAAGGGGGGGGCGGGTACAATTACAATACATTTCAGTACAGAAGGAATAGGGGGTCCGGCTCATGGAGCTTACAATATGAAGGAAGGGGGGAGGGGATACAAAAGGTGATAGCTGTGGGGGATGATCTGGTGGAGGTGATTCAAGTACAGTTCTTAGGTGGGGGTGGGGTAGGCTTCCCTGAAGCAGTGAGTTTTCAAAGATCACCTAAAGGCAGACAGGGTGGGGGCTGACCAGACATGCTGTGGTAGGGAGTTCCAGAGGATGGGAGAGGCTCTGGAGGAGAACATGGGAGGAGGTGATGAGGGAGCTAGAGAAGAGGATATCATGGGAGGAGCAGAGGTGCGCGATTTGGGCAGTATCTGTGGATGAGGTTGGTGATGTAGCCGGGGCAGTGTTGTGGATGGCTTTGTAAGCTGTGGTTAGTATTTTGAATTTTATACATTAGGTTAGTGGAAGCCAGTGGAGGGATTGGCAAAGAGGGGAGCTGCAGTCGCTGATCAGTTGGTAAGGTGTGTATGAGTCTAGCGGCAGTCTCTGATCGGTCGGTAAGGTGTATGAGTCTAGCGCAGTCGCTGATCGGTTGGGTAAGGTGTATGAGTCTAGCTAGCAGTGTTGGTCAGGGACCACGGCTCCATGGTCCGCGATTGCGGCTCCGTCCCTCGCGCATGCGCAGTGGCGACGGATCGCGCTGGGACACAGGCACTAGGTCCCGGCGAGCCGCGGCTGACAGGACGCCGCGCATGCGCAGTAGGAGCCGCGGGCGCGCCTCAGGTGTCCAATGACAACAACGGGGCGCGTCCAAAGCCGGCCAATGACAGTGCAGGGCACTATTTAAAGATGCCCTGCACTGTACACAGATTGCCGCAAGGTCTTCCTGTGATCTGGAGTTCCTGCACCTATCTTGTGACCCTGATTGACCCTGACTATTCTGCCTGCTCCCTGCGTTTGACCCGGATTGTCCTGAACTACTCTGCCTGCTCCTGCGTTTGACTGGATTGTCCTGACTATTCTGCCTGCTCCTGCGTTTGACCCGGATTGCCCTGACCATTCTACGGATTGACTTCCCTGCTGACCCCTGCGTGTGACCCGATACTCTCGCCTACCGATTCTGTTACCTGCTTACCCTCACGGGCCCCACGATCCGTTACTACCCTGCTGGGGCCGCTAAAATCCATTCATCTCTGGCATATCTGGCTCTCCCGGTACCTGTCCCAAGGGTCTCCTCAGCCACTGGGGGGCCTGCTCGGAGGTCGTGACCTGGCCCGGGACTGTTTCAAGTCCCATCCCCACCATCAGGGGCTCTGGTGAAAGCACAGCCCGGGCTTAGACCCACGCTCTGAGTAGGTCTGTCAGTTGGCAGCCTGAGGCACCACCTGGCGGATCATAACAGTACCTTGCGGCCATGACAGAGCCAGGAAGTGGACCGGCGTCCCTAGAGGATATTTGTCAGCACCTGGCCACCTTGACCCAGGCTTTTCAGAACTTCCACAGTCGCTGCGCCCGGACTGGAGGACCCGCATGGAGTCAATAGCCCCCCATGACTCCCCCTGCTCAGAGTCCTCCACCTGCAGGACCTCCCGCTAACCCGGTATCTGGAGCGGTTGCCCAGATCCCTAGCTGAACCCCGCGTTTACTTCTGCCGGAACGATTCCGTGGTGATCGAGAGCCGCTTCCGAGCCTTCCGGAACGCCTGCACCCTATACTTTGACTTACAACCCCGCTAGCACGTTCACCACTGAGAACGTAGGGAGAAGGTGGGGTTTATAGTCTCCCTCCTTCAGGATGAGCCCCAGGATTGGGCTCACCGTCTGATGGAGAAGCACGACCCCCATCTTAGACTCCGTGACCGAGTTCTTTCGGGCCATGGCCGTCTTGTATGACGACCCTCAAGTCGGAGCTGCTTCCGCTGAAGCGACTCTATACTCCCCTGCGGCAGGGCCGCCGGACCAGCCGAAGAATACGCGTCCGATTTTTAGGCGTTGCATGGGCGACACCAGATGGGATGAACGATGCGGCCTTATGTCACCAGTTCCGCATCGGGCTGTCTGAGCCCTACTCAAGGACGAACTAGCGCGGAGTAGGCCTACCTGACTACATCCCTGGAAAAACTGATTGAGTTGGCCATTCAAATTGACCGTAGACTAAGGAACGTCGGCTGGAAAGGAGCAGTCAGGGTCAAAGGGTGGCATGGATTCCTTCCAGAGATACAGCTCCAACCCCAGGGAACCATCCGCGAAGCACGGAAACGGGAACAACCGGAAACCATGCAGCTGGGATTGGCCCGTTCTCACTTATCGGGTCGAGGAACGTCAAAGGAGACTATCACAGAACCTATGTCTGTACTGCGGGGAAGCTGGTCATCAGGTGCGCTCCTGTCCTGCTAAAAATGAGTAAGTCCACGCCCGTTTCTTTTACTCTACCCGCAGGAAGGATGATCAGTCGAGTTACCTGGCCAATTCCTGTGTCTTTACAGCTCCCCCAGGAGGAACATTGTCGGTGACCCGCAATCGTTGACTCAGGAGCCTGTAGTTGCTTCATCGATCTGACTTTTGCCCACCGGCAAAAAAATCCCTCTCCAGACCAAAGAAAGGGGGTTTCAACATCTTCTTGGCAGATGGGTCTCGTATAAAATCAGGGTGGTGGACCAGAGACACCACCCATTTTCACCACAATGGCCAGACCATCACCCAGGAGTTCCTCCGTTTGGGCCCGGCGTTGGATGCCATCGCATCCCCCACCTTTTTCCAGTCATTCTGGGCCTCACCTTGGCTGAGGGGCCCATAACCCCCAGATTGACTGGGAAATAGGGAACAGTTCAATTTTGGCTCACCCTATTGTTTAAGTCACTGCCACGTAGCACAGGATCCCGTGGTTCCCCGGGTTCCTCCTGTGCTTGGATGGTGACACCGATCTATCCCAGGTTATTCCCCCGGCCTACCATGACTTCTTAGACGTCTTTAGTAAGCGAGGAGCTGACGTTCTCCCCCCGCACCGTTCCTACGACTGCCCCATATAGACCTCCTACCCGGATCTGAAATCTCATTCGGCCGTATCTTTCCCTTGTCCGAAGCAGAATCAGGAGTACTGAGGGAATACATTGATGAGAACCTTCGGAAGGGATTTATTCGTCCATTCCACATCCCCAGCCGGGGCGGGTTATTCTTCGTAGAAGAAGAGAAGGACAAATCGTTACGGCCCTGCATAGACTACTACCGTGACTGAAACAAAATAACGGTAAAGAATCGTTGTAAAGGGTTATCCTTTACCCTAGTCCCCGAGCTCCTCCAGAGATTGAGATCGGCAACGATATTCACTAAATTGGACCTGCGGGGGGCCTATAACCTTGTCCGTATCAGGGAGGGGGATGAGTGGAAGACAGCGTTCCGTACGAGTATTCGGTCACTACGAGTACTTGGGTGAATGCCGTTCGGGGCTCTGTAATGCACCGGCGACCTTTTGCAGCACTTTATCAATGAAGTTTTTCGTGACCTTCTTGATATTTTTGTGGTGGTTTATTTGGATGACATCTTATTTTTTCCCCTTCACTGGAGGTTCATCGGGGTCACGTGATACGGGTATTAGAACGGTTGCGTCAACACGGGCTAATACGCAAAGGCAGAAAAGTGCTGTTTCGAACAGCACGAAACCACATTCTTGGGACTGGTTCTCTCTTCCGCGGGGATCGCGATGGATCCCCAGAAAGTCACGGCGATCTTAGATTGGCCAATACCCGCCGACAAAAAGGGGGTACAGCGTTTCATCGGTTTTTCCAAGCTTTTACAGGAAGTTTATTAGGAAACTTCTCCGGTCTGATCTCCCCGATCACGCAACTGACGAAACAAGGGGTCGTGTCCGCTTTAAGTGGACTACCGAAGAAAGCGCAGACAGCCTTCGAAAAGCTCAAAGAATTATTCACCTCTGCTCCCCATTCTCTGCCATCCAGATGCTTCTCTCCCATATGTGTTGGAAGTGGACGCCTCCGAAAATGCTGTAGGGGTGGTTTTGTCCCAAAGGGAATGGTACCAAGGAACTTCTGCACCCTGTGGCGTTCTTCTCCAGGAAGTTGACTCCAGCGGAACGCAACTACGACATTGGAGATCGGGAGCTCCTGGCATTAAAACTGCTCTTGAAGAATGGAGGTATTTACTGGAAGGAGCCACACACCCAATCCTAATATTCACAGATCACAAAAACCTTGAATATTTTAGAACGGCAAAACGACTGAGACCTCGCCAAGGCGAGATGGGCGCTTTTCTTCTCTCGATTCTCATTCCCATATAACCGTACCGACCCGGTACTAAGAACACTAAACCAGACGCTCTGTCCCCCGCATGTTTCTTTGAGGACCCCGACGACGCTGTGCTACCTGACACCATCTTACCTTCTGGGAGTTTCCTCGCTCTACAAACGGAGACTTCGCTCCCGGCTTCTTGATGCTTCTGTAGGACTACCAGTTCCGTCGGAATCACCCCTCCAGAGCCACGGTGGGCTAATTTGGAAGGAAGACCGGATCATGGTCCCAGAAGAAGTGCGAACCCTGGTCCTAGGGCACTGCCACGACCATCCTATGGCGGGCCACTTCGGGTTAACGAAGACGCTGGATCTGCTACGGCGCTCGTTACTGGTGGCCAGACATGATCAAGGATTGTGAGCAGTACGTCCGAACGTGTTCCACAACGAGACTGTCAAAGGAACAGGGCATGGGGATTGTTACTAACATTACCCATACCCAAGCGGGCTTGGCAAATGATAGCCATGGATTTCGTGGTCGAACTTCCCACCATCCCAGGGCTACACCTGCAATAATGGTGATCGTCGACCGCTTTCTCAAAGATGGCACATTTCGTGCCCCTGGAGAAGACCCCTTCAGCACCGGAAACGGCACGGATCTTCATCAAGGGAAGTGGTTAGGCTTCATGGTGTTCCCGAAGATATAGTATCAGATCGGGGGGTCCAATTCACCTCCAGGTTCTGGAACGCCTTATGTAAATCGCTGGGAATCAAGCTGTCGCTTTCATCCGCCTACCATCCACAGACCAACGGCCAAACTGAGAGAACAAACCAGACGCTGGAAGAGTACTTACGGTGCTACACATCCTACCTTCAGGACGACTGGCTGTCGTTGCTGCCTTCCGCGGAATTCGCGTACAACAACTCGAGTCACTCAGCCACGGGTCAATCCCCGTTCTTTTTCCAATTATGGGTATCATCCCACATTCCTCCCTTGATCTGATGCCTGAGAATCCGGTACCAGCATCTCAAGACATCTTGAATTCTTTTCTGTCAATAACAAGACAATTCAGGAAGCCATCGCTAAAGCCCAAGAGGACAGTAAGAGGGCATTCGACAGAAAGAGAAGAGGAGAATTACTGCTTCAACCGGGGGATCAGGTTTGGCTTGCAAACAACACAACTTGAAGATGCTATGTCCTTCAAGGAAGCTGGGACCCCAAGTTCATCGGCCCTTTCCGGTAAAGCGAGTGGTTAACGAGGTGGCCTACGAGCTCGAGCTTCGCAGACCCTTCAAGTTACATCCGGTCTTCATGTATCTCTCCTGAAGCCATCCAGACCGGATCCCTTCCCGGACGTGAATCCAGACCTCCCGAGGCAGTCACTATAGGATGACCAGGAGGAATTTGAAGTGGAGACTATCCTCAGTTGCCCGAAGGAGGGGGGGCCAGACAACAGTTCCTGATAAAGTGGAAGGGTATGGCCCTGAGGAGAACACATGGGAACCCGCCCAGAACGTCCACGCGCCAGGCTACATCCGGGAGTTTTTTCGTGCTCACCCCGGTGGGAGAGATCAGTGGGGCTCCCGGAGGGTGCCCATTGGGGGGGTGGGGGGGGGGCAATGTCCAGGGACCACGGCTCCAGGGTCCGCGATCGCGGTTTTTCCGTCCCTCGCGCATGCGCAGTGGTGGCGGCGGATCGCGCCGGGACACGGGCACTAGGTCCCGGCGAGCCGCGGCTGACAGGACGCCGCGCATGCGCAGTAGGAGCCGCGGTGCGGCGCCGCCTCAGGCGTCCAATGACAGCCGGGGGGCGCGTCCTAGCCGGCCAATGACAGTGCAGGGTGCACTATTTAAAGATGCCTGCACTGTCACAGATTGCCGCAAGGTCTTCTGTGATCCTGAGTTCCTGCACCTATCTTGTGACCCTGATTGACCCTGACTATTCTGCCCTGCTCCTGCGTTTGACCCGGATTGTCCTGACTACTCTGCCTGCTCCTGCGTTTGACCCGGATTGTCCTGACTATTCTGCACATTGGTGAGGCAGAAGGATGCCTCCTCGCTGCTTGCCAATCAGATAGATCATAACTAACATTCAGGTCCCGTTCCCATTGATCCATATAGGGGAGTTACAGTTTGGACCAGCAAGAAGGATGTACACCACAGAAATACGACCTCTAGAGAGATTTGTATGCTGACAGGAAAGTTCAAAACTGGTAAGAATGGGCGCTCCATCTAGTAAAACAATTTTCAAGTAGATAAAAGTGGCAATTTGATTATATCTGAAAATTTATGTATAATATCTTCTATCGTTCCACACAAAACGAAGCACCTCTGCCTGTAGGAGCCGCAGCTCGCGTCTCAGAATTGGTACCGGTAAGGTCCAAAAGAAGAATAATATTCGAGTTAAAAAGGTCATTTTAATAGAGCTGATCCTGCCAAACCAAGATATAGAGTAAGCAGCCCAACGATGAAGATCTTCCCGAAGTCATTTGAAAAGAGGGGGATAGTTCGCTCGGTATAATAGGGTCTCAATTGAGGCCATCAAATTAACCCCCAAATAGGGTAAGGAGTTGCTGAAAGTCATAGAGTTTGAAGCCGTTGCTCCATTGAAGAAGGTAACAAAACATTAAGGGCTATCGTTTTATGAGAATTTAGAGTCAGCCCAGAAAGTTCAGAGAAGTGACTCAAGAGAGACAATAGATTAGGTAAAGTGGCCAGAGGGGATGTAACATACATGAGAACATCATCAGCAAATAAAGAGCATTTATGTTTCTGATGACCACAGAGGACCCTGTGGATTCCGGCATGAGAGCGGATCGCCATAGCTAAGGGTTCTATTGCCAAAGCAAAAAGCAGTGGGGAGATTGGGCAACCCTGTCTAGTGCCACGTTGAATTTGGAACACAGGGGATCTATAACCTCTAATGGACACTTGACCTGAGGGGGTGTTATATAATGACTTCAAAAGCACAAGAAATGCAGCACAAAATCCAAAAGCTCGCAAAATAGTAACAAAAATTCTCAAGTTAAGCTATCAAAAGCTTTATGGAGGTCCTAAGAAAGAATCAGCAATTCCCAAGAAAGAGGGGCATCCCAATTAGAGCAAACAGCAGAAATCAAAGCTACGGACCTTCAAATCTGATCTAACGTTTGGCAATCTGACCTGATTGGTCTTTGTGAACATACTGCACCAAAAAGGAATTAAGACGCAGGGCCAAAAGTTTTGTCAATATTTTCAGGTCGCTTTAAGAACTTTACCAAGTTCCTCACTAGTTATAGGTCATTCCATAAGTTCCCTGTGGGTGTCGGCAAGGGAAGGGAGCTGCAAGGGTCCTAAAAAATCTTGAAGCATGGAAGGCTCAACAAACTGGGGTGGACTATATAAGGTAGAATAAAACGTATTAAATTCCTGAAGGATTTCTAAGGATCCTGTGAGATGTGTGACCTCCAGGAAGGCTAAGCTTAGGAAGCGCTGAGTAAGTATGTTTAGGGGTAGAGTTTAGAATCCGGTTTGTCTCGCCATGTGAAGAAGTTATGATTTCCTCCATCGTAGCTGGTTTTACCCCAGTTTTGTGGTGAGACAAAGATTAAGCTCCAAACGAGCCTGTTCTACCTTAAAGTAACAAGTCCGGAGTTTTGGAGAAATTTTTATGTTTGGGCCAGTAAGCCTCGTATTCCTTAGTTTTCGAAAGCAGAAATCAACTCTTCACTGAGATCACTTTATGTCCTAGAGACTTGTTGGATAAAATAAACCTCTGAAAGAAGCTTACCTGAGCTGCCCAGTTAATAGCCGGGGTCGTTTCTTCCGCTTTTACTAATGGGAAAGTAAGAGTTTCAAATGCTCCACCACTTCAAGGTGAGTTGACTCATTGCTAAGAATGGACTCATTCAATCACGCCCCAGTGTGTGACTTGGCCAGATTGGCAGTTAAATTGGAGATTGTTAGCATCACCGGGTCATGATCTGACCAGGGTGCCATACAATTTTAAAGCCGAACACAAAACTTAGCATCAACTCCATAGGAGATAAAGATGTGGTGTATACGTGAATACCGGTTTGTGAGCTCTTAGAGGAAATGAGAGTAGTCTCTAGAAGTTAGGATTGGCCTCATCTCCATTGCCATCCACCAAATTATTAAAGCGATATATAAAGTTGAGCAAAAATTTGTGAACATTTGTTTCGTGGGGATGCAAGTATGGTCGCATGCGATTTATCAAGCCATTTGCTCTTAAGCCAATATTCAAATTCCCCTGCTAAAATGACAATCATCTTCCAGTTCCAGGAGCTAAAAGATTGAATAACAGGGATCGAAAAAAAAAAGGCTAATTGATTTCACCATTATCGGCGTGAGTAGATCAGGAAAGTCACTAACGGTTCCCCCCATGTGGCCTTTAGACCAAATAGATATCGCCCTTCCTTGTCTTCGTATCACTTTTGATTCTGTAAAGGATAACCGCTGGGCCTAACAGAGCGCTACCACTCGTCTTTGTAACAGATGCATTATTAGCAAAAAAGCACAGCAGGGAAATACTCTATGAAATATAAACGTGGTGGTGAAAGAGGAGACAACATGGGTTTCCTGCAGAGCAACTATTATCAGCCATTCAGGGGACATATAACGAGAAAAAAACTTGAGATGCTTAGAGGGGGATCCCAAACTGCACATTATGGGAGAGTAAGGGAACAAATGCACATATTAGGTTCTCTAAGGTGAGACATAGAAAAGGCAAGACAGCGATGGGGAGACCCACTCATCCCCGTGGGGAGATCGAGAATCCGAGGACAATAAAAAATTCTCAGATGACCCTCTAATAATAAACAATAAAAATAAAAAAGAAATTAGGCGGAAAGACAAAAGAAACCACAGAACAATAAGAAAGAACCTATCGTAAAGTGCTATAGTGGTTTAAATAACAACGATATGCAGCATAAAACTGTAAAACACCAAATAACCCAGACACAAGGTCAAGGAATGGAAGAGTCTCCACATAAGCATAGCAGTGGGGGGAGGGAAGTCTTCCAATTAGGAAGAGCACTTTAGACACTTACCGAGCACCATGGGGTCTGTAACAGGAATGTATCAGAAGTGTTCGCCTAACCCAAGAGGAAATAGAATACCTGACATATATCCTATCTAGTCAGTAAAACAGTGGGTAAAAAACAATAAATAAAAACACTTAATTTTCCTTTACCAGTGAAGAAGAAAACTCACTTTTCTTAGGGGGATTCAACCACATTTTTTGCTATTGCGGTCAAACAACCTTGGGGCTCTCCCATTTTCCCAAAATTTGGTTGGGGTTGGGGAAATATTTCGATAAATAAAGGGTTTAAAAAATTGGTTTAATCCCCCTTTAAAAAAAAGTGATTTTTTTTTCTTCACGGGGAAAAAGGGTTTTTTTCCCAGGGAAAAAATGCTAAGGAAGGACAAGAACTAAAGGGATTCAACAGAAAATAATTAATTTTTTAAAACAACAAATACAAATAAAGAAAGATTCATGAGAGATTTTTATTTTCATACAAGACAGAAGGGGGATTTTTTGTGCCCGGAATGTGGGGTTTTGGGATGTTGCAGGCTCAAAAGAATTTAAGCCGGGAAAATTTTCATGGTTAAACCCAGATGCAAAATAGGGGGTTTTCCCTTTCGAAGCCACCCTGGTTTTGGGGGTAACGCGGGGGCGGCGGAGCCCATGACATAATTGCCAGCTTTTTACAGAGCGGGAGTTTTTTAAAAGCAAATCCCCCTAAAGTTACCGCTTCTATCATCT
>CATNWA010002667.1:0-22360 GCA_951230385.1 Staurois parvus | reverse complement strand
GCGCTGCATTTTCTCTAAGTAGTGGCAACCATGTGTTAATGTTAAAAAAATAATTAACTAATGGCGCAGGAACTCCCATGCCAAGATGTAAAAAAAATGGTGTGGGGGTCCCCCCCAAATCCATACGAGACCTTTATCCGAGCAGGTAGCCTGGCAGGTCAGGAAAGGGGGGAGGACGAGTGAGCACCCCCTGCCTCCTGAACCATACCAGGTCACATGCCCTCAACGTGGGGGGGTGCTTTGGGGCAGGGGGACAAAGGTCTGCAGGCAGGAGGCTTATCGGAATCTGGAAGCCCCCTTTAACAAGGGGGCCCCCAGATCTCACCCCTCCCCTATGTGAATGAGTACGGGGTATATGGTCCTGCTACTCATTCACAAAAAACAAAAAGTGTAGTGTGAAAAAAGACAGGACAAGGTCTTTGACAAGTCCTTCATTAAAAGAAAAAAAATTAAAAGAATGTCCCCTGAAGTAGATTCAATGTCAATCACGATGTCCGCCGCCACCAACGATGACCCAAAAAAAAATGCTCCACTTCCGACGATGGCCCCAGGCTGTCTGCCTGCTCCGGTGGTTTGACAGTTCTTAAATATGTAAGGGCGGGGCCACCGAGGGACATCACCCAGTGACCCCGTCCCAGGTGACATCGTTGATGTCACCTGGGGTGGGGTCACCTGCATGATGTCCCCGGGTGCCCCCCCTGCCCCAAAGCACCCCCCCATGTTGAGGGCATGTGGCCTGATATGGTTCAGGAGGGGGCGCTCACTTGCCCCCCCATTTCCTTACCTGCTGGGCTGCATGCTCGGATAAGAGTCTGGTATGGATTTGGGGGGGGGGGCCCACATAATTTTTTTTACATTTTGCCGTGGAAGTTCCCCTCAAAATCCATACCAGACCCAAAGTGCTTGGTTTGAATGGCTTTTTTTTTTTTGTAAATTTTTGTGATTGTTGGCAATGGGGAACCCTGCTGACAGCTGAGACATTAAAGAATGTTTTCACTACTAAAATACCGCATGACTTAATAATATAACTCATGCGCTATTTTAGTAGCTGTGCGGTATCTTACCACATACTCAGGGGCGGACTGATCATTTGGAAACTCGGCACTGCCTGAGGGCCCGGGGTCAGTAGGGGGCCCCATGAGATGTCCCTGGTACCTTTTTCATAGGCTTTTTGAGTTTGGGCAAGGACACAGGGGTCCCATGCCCAGGGGCCCCATGAGTTGTCAGGCCGCCCCTGCACATACTCATATGCAGTAAGATACCACTTAGTGAATTGTCCCGGTTCGGAGTTCACAGTTGAACTTTTGTTTAAATGTTCGACTACGAACCGAACAAGGGGGTGTTTGGCCCATCACTACTTTGCATGAAGGTAAAAAAACCTTCTGTGTGCAGAACCCCCCTAATACTTACCCAGGCCCGATCTGGCGTTGCACACAAGAGCAGCTGCTGTCCCGGCTCTCTGCCTCCTCATTGGCTCAGAGACAGCAGCTGTCAATCACAGTCAGTGAGGAGGGAGCAGGGGTGGGAGCAAGCTGTGTGTCTTAGGGACAGAGTGGGGATCGGGAGCGAGCACACACAAGTGCTCCTATAGCAAGAGGCTTACTATAGGGGCACTCAGCAGGGGGGAGGAGCCCAGAGCACCAGCGGGGACTTGAGAAGAGGAGGATCGGGGCTGCTATGTGCAAAACCTTTGCACATAGCAGGTAAGTATAACATGTTTGTTATTTAAAAAAAAAAGAATCCTTTAGTGTCACTTTAAATGTGAAACAAATATTTTTAGTAAAAAACAGCCCACATTACACAAATGAACACTTGTTAGGCTCACACTAACCATGTTGATTACCCCCAGATGTTAACCCCTTCCCTGTCAGTGTCATAGTACAGTGAGAGTGTATGGTATAATCACTGATCACTGCATTAGTGTCACTGGAGATGTCAGTGGCGATTAGTCAGTTCCCACCTATTGCCAGTTAGTGTCAGATTGCCTTCCGCACTATTACAGTCCTACTTTAAGGTACTGATCACCGCCATTAATTCCAGTATATATCTTATAGTTTATAGACACTATAACTTTCACTCAAACCAATCAATATACACGTACTGGGATTTCTTATTTTTTTACTAAAGACATGTAGCAGAATACATTTTGGCCTAAATTTATGAAGAAATTGGATATGTTTTATAGCAGAAAGTAAAAAATATAGGGATTTTTTTTTTTTCAAAATTTTCAGTCTTTTATTATACTTATATAATAAAAAATAAAAAAAAAACCCAGTGGTGATGAAATATGACCAAAAGAAAGCTCTATTTCTGTGAAAACAATTATATAAATTTAGTTTGGGTACAGCATTGCATGACCGTGCAATTACCAGCTAAAGTAGTGCAGTGCTGAATAGCAAAAAAAAATGGACATGAATGGGGTAAAACCTTTCCAGAGCTAAAGTGGCTTAACCCCCTTGGCGGTATTCCCGAGTGTAGCTCGGGGTAAAATTTCAATACCAAAAGCGGTAACACCGAGCTACACTCGGGCTTACCATGCGGCGCTGCTCTGGGGGTCCCTGCAGCACTTACCTTGTCCTTCTCTCCCGCGATGTGTCCCCTGCAGCGTTCCCGGCCATCTCCTCCGGCCGATGCCGGCATCCGGCTTCTGTGTTCCGGTCCCTGTGACGTCGGGACGTACGGGCGCCGCAACCGGCGGGAAATTTGAAATTTTTAAAAAATGTCATTTTTGCTTTCATTGCTGTTTCAATGCATTTCACATGCATTTTGTCCCGAGTGCTTTGTCCGGCGCCCTGCCTGCATTCTGACTGTTCTTTCTGCCTGGAAACTTAGAAAAGCCCATGGCGTCCAAAAAGCGTCCCTTTAGGTCAAAAGCGGTTTTAGACCGGCTAGAGAACAGCGATAGTAAATCAGAACCACTTGCAGAATTGAGTGATAATGATTCGTGGGGGAAATTCCTCATCAGACACTGAAAACGATTTTGCGACTTTGCTCAGTGATGTGCGAATTTGCCTCTGTATTTCAAATTTCAGTGTTTTTGGTTTGATTATATTATTGAATCAAATGTATTATTATTTTTTATGATTATTTATTAAATTATAATTTATGATTTCGTGTTTCAAGTTTTATCATATCCGGAATGTTTACTAGACTCTTGTTCGGACAGATTTCAGTGAGTTATTCCTAAAATTTACAGCCTACAATAAAAAACTACATATTTCCATGCAAAAAATGTACCGCTTTCAGCACCAAAAATCGGAAAGAATCATACCGCTAGGGAGGTTAAATGTTATTATTTCCTGATGGCATTGAGTGAGTTACAGATACAGTAGGCTGCAGTTTCTGATTATCAGTACACAATAAGGAAATGCTACTAAATATGAGTATACTCAGCTACTGACACCATAAAATATGAATATACGTTTTGCTTAACTGCTTGCTTGCTGGGGAAATTCTTTTAATTTTACAAACATGTTAAAATCAACACTTTTTGCTAAAAATGACTTAAAACCCCCAAATATTATACATTGCTCGAAAAAATTAAAGGGACACTTTTTCATTAGCGTATAGCATCAAGTCAATGAAACTCCAGGGATATTGATCTGGTCAGTGAAGTAGCAGAGGGGGTTGTTATTCAGTTTCAGCTGCTATGGTGTTAATGAAATTAACAACAGGTGCACTAGATGGGCAACAATGAGAAGACCCCCAAAACATTAATGGTTTTACAAATAAAATATATATGGCGAGTGCTGAAAGATAAATTAAAAGCCGCTAACACAAAAAGGCAAAGGCAACAAACACCAATAAAATATATAAATAATAAAGTGCAGGGCTAAGTATTAAATGTCATTAACCACTTGAGCTCCTGAGGATTTACCCCCCTTAATGACCAGGCCTCTTTTTGCTACTCGGCGCTGCACTAATTCAACTGATAATTGCACGGTCATGCAATGCTGCACCCAAACGAAATTTACGTCCTTTTTTTCACACAAATAGAGATTTTTTTCTGTGTAATTTGATCATCTGTGCGCTTTTTATTTTTCACGCTATAAACAAAAAAAGGCCAAAAATTTTGAAGAAAAAACAATATTTTTTACTTTCAGCTATAAAAAAATATATAGTAAACTCAAAGTTGGTTATAAATTTAGGCCAAAATGTATTCTGCTCCATGTTTTTGGTAAAAAAATTCCAATAAGTGTATATTGATTGCTTTGTGTGGAAGTTATAGTGTCTACAATCTATGGTATAAATACTGCAATTTACGACATTTTTCTGCTATACAGCACTGCACTAGTTTAACGGACAATTGCGCGGTCATGCAATACGGTACATAAATAAAATTGACATCCTTTTTTTCCCCACAAATTGAGCTTTCTTTTGGTGGTATTTGATTGCCTGTGCGGTTTTTATTTTTTGCGCTATAAAAAAAAAGGCTGACAATTTGAGGAAAAAAAAAACAATATTTTGGACTTTTTGCTATAAAACATGTCCAGTAAAAAAAAATGCAAAAATCAAATTTAGTCATAAATTTCTGCCAAAATGTATTCTGCGACATGTCTTTGCTAAAAAAAAATCCCAATACGTGTAAATTAATTGGTTTACGTGAAAGTTATAGCGTTTACAAATGGCGGGAAAGATACTGGAATGTTACATTTTTATTTATACTAATAATGGCGCACCCCCTACCTGTTTTGAAGGTAGCCAATTTAAAACGTGCTTTTGCCTACGAGCGCCGCCCTGCCACCGTTTATATGCGGTGGCTGGGCGGCAAGTGGTTAACTGAACAAATGATGTATGCCAAATTAAGTGAAACAGTACAAGTGTATTACATAAAAGTCCATCCAATATAAATGGAGTATAAAAAGTGTCCGGGGTACTGCAAGGCACAGCAATATCAGTGTTGACTGCTCAAACTGTGATCTTAACCTCCCTAGCGGTCTGATTATGTCCATATTTCTGTGCTCAAAGCGGTACATTTTTTTGCATGGAAATATGTATTTTTTTTATTGTAAGCCTGTAATGTTTAGGAATAACTCACTGAAATCTGTCCGAACAAGAGTCTAGTAAACATCCCGGGGATGATAAAACTTGAAACACGAAATCATAAATTATAATTTAATAAATAATCATAAAAAATAATAATATAATAATAAAAAATTTAATTCAATAATATAATCAAACCAAAAACACTGAAATGTGAAATATAGCGCCAAGTTCGCACATCGCTGAGCTTAGTCGCAGAATCGTTTTCAGTGTCTGATGACGAATTTTCCCCCACAAATCATTATCACTCAATTCTGCAAGTGGTTGTAATTTACTATCGCTGTTCTCTAGCCGGTCTAAAACCGCTTTTGACCTAAAGGGACGCTTTTTGGACGCCATGGAATTTTCTCAGTTTCCAGGCAGAAAGAACAGTAAAAATGCAGGCAGGGGCGCCGGACAAAGCACTCGGGACAAAATGTATGTGAAATGGTTTGATACAGGAATGTTATACTATGTGATTTTAGTGAATTTAGTGAATGTCACTTTTTGTCATTTTCAAATTTCCCGCCGTTCCGTCCCCCGTACGTCCTGACGCTCGCAGGGAACAGAACCCAGATGACAAATGCCGGCATCCGCTGGAGGACATTACAGGGGACACTGCAGGAGGGAAATCGCTGGGAGCGCAGGACAAGGTAAGTGAAGAACAGAACAGAGCAGCGCCGCATGGTAAGCCCGAGTGTAGCTCGGGGTTACCGCTTTTGGTACTGAAACTTTACCCCAAGCTACACTCAGGAATACCACCAGGGAGGCTACTCCAGTGAAGACCTCCACCACCTCTAATAGATGTAAACTCACCAGAACTGGTAAATAGCATAAATGTAGATCACAATCGATGAAGATCCTATTGATCCAAATAGTGCAGACCAGACTTCTCCACCAAACATTAATAAAACTTTACTGAACACGTCCTCCATGTTCTGGTTCACTGGTTCAATAGTTGCTCTGAAATAAGCTGATTTTCAAATAAAACCATTAATCCCCTGCGGTTTGTAAGATCGGTGGCTGCTCTGCCTCCTATTCCCCCCAGTCACTAGTCTGGGCACATCCCCTCTATATATAAAAAGCAGGTGCAGTGCTAAGATCAGAATGTCAAATATCAATAAAGTGCAATAAGTCAAAAAGTGCAAAGGCAAATAAAATACATATAAACCAGCAAAAAATATCACTGTATCAAATAATATGTAAAATGGTATAAGTGCATGTAAAGTGACCATAAATCATGACATAAATGAGTCCATAAAGTGACAAAGTGATACCTATATATACTGTCACTCAAGGTGACTAATGGTGCTAAGTAAAGTGACAATAATGATCAAAGAATCAATGTCAAAATAGAAAAGTGCTGCAATTGAAGATCCAGTAATATGACCTCAGAGTATAGTGATAGACTCTCTATATCCAATAATATGGTGATGTGGCGGGTAAATAGAAGAAGTGCGCACTCACCAGATGCGCAATACAATCATGCATTAAAGATATGAACTCTCAATGATCAGCCGGAGGTCCTCTTAAGGATATGCTCAGTCTGGTCTGGGGTTTCCTCTCTGAATCATCAGTGGACAGCAGTACCTCTATTGTCCTCCTTACACAGCTCTGTGGGTGGTTAAGCTCACAAAGAGCCCAAAGAAAGGATGCCAAATAGTGTAATTCTGCTTTAGAGGGTATTTATTTCTTCCAAAACATGTGTATACATAGAGAAAGACACTGACCATAAATGTATTTAAAGATGGCCGCCGGACCTGCACGAGGCCTTGGCAGCGTGACGTCACGACGTTGCAGCTCCTTCCTGCTCCCTGCAAACAATTGCCAGCTCAGTAGCTGTCAGGAATGGACTCAGCACTGGTGGTGGGACTCACCTGCCGTGTGGGCTGCAGTACCAGAGCTGACCAGCGGGTGCTCTCAGCAGCCAGAAGCTCACACCTGCAATCAGCCAAACCTGGGGCTGATTGCAGAAGGTGTATTTAAGGCATGACCAGGCCTGTGATCTGGGCCTTGGTGTATGTTTTCCCATGAGCCCCTGTACCTGGTATCCTGTGTTCCTGCTTCGTTGCTGACCCTGCTTGATCCTGACCTCTGCTGACCGTCTCCTGTTGAACCCCTGGCTTGCCTGACCATCCTTCTGCCTGGTCCCCTGTACCAGCGCTGCCCGTGAGTTACTGAACCCAGCTTGTGACCCTGACCATTCTCTGCCTGCTCCCTTTGGTACCTCGCTGCCCGCACGTTGCTGACCTGACCCGTCTGACCACGCTAGCTACTCTGCCATCCATCCATCCTGCACAGATCCAGCCGTCCCTGCTCACACCTTCTGCCTCTTCACATCAGGCTTTCTACCTGCACATACCTCTGGCGGATCCCTCTACCACGAGCAGGGGTACTCAGGGGCCGCGACCTGGTTCCTGTCTGCTCCAAGTCCATCCCCACCATCAGGGGCCCTGGCGAATAAGCAGACTGGGACTTAGACTCCGCGCCCTGAGGAATCCTGTCCTGGGAACCGCTAGAGGTACCACCGAACGGTCATTACAGAACCCTACGGCCGGCCTGACCATTCCACCTCTCCCAGCCCTGACTACGCCTGTGTTCCTGCACGTACTAAGATTAGTGGAAGGTTGGTTTGTTCACTGTGCGTTTATATATATGTGTGTGGCTAATAATAAACTGTATTATTATACTATACCTGAAACCTGCGTTTCCCTGTGTCAGTCCACACCTTTCTGGTCACTCCTAGATTCCTGACAGTAGCGTCTCACCACCCGCTCTCAACAACAGATCTCGTGGTTGCGGTCACATGGTCCAGCCATGTGGTCACAGCGTACGTGGTGACGTCACTGCTGATCACGCCTTATGCTTTTCATTACACGACTTCATCACACCCTCAGATGAAGTCATGTGACGAAACGTGTAAGGGCGTGATCAGCAGTGAGATCAGCACATATGCCGTGACCATGTGGCTGGACCACAAGAGCGAGTGGTGAGACGCTACTGTAGAGCTGGCAATTGTTTGCAGCTATATCTATCATTGAATGCAGCTTTTATTTTATACATTGTGAGTTTGATTCTAAGGGGGGAATTTTGATACAATAAATGTATAAACGTTATTATGCTATGGTGAGTGCTCTTTATTTACTCACATATGGAATTGGATTATACTTACCTTGATGGAGTCTAAGTTGGATCAACCATCTGATGAATGAATAGTATTATCTGAATTAATCGGGTTTTTGATGAATCTTCCACATCTACTGATATCTGATTGAAATGCTGATTAAACACCAGCATCTGGTGAGTTAGCACTTTGATGGGGTGTTGAGCACAATGAAAATCACAGTTGTGGCGAATATCTTTTGGCGAAAATTATATTTGGTCTATATTTTTTTTATGGACTTATTTTTAGAGTATGGATTAAGAGACATGAGACCGAATAATGCAGAAGAGCTGAAGGCCGCTATTGAAGCATCCTGGTCTTCCATAACACCTCAGCAGTGCCGCAGGCTGATAGCTTCCATGCCACGCCGCATTGAGGCAGTAATTGCTGCAAAAGGGGCCCAAACCAAGTATTGAGTACATATGCATGCTTATACTTTTCAGAGGTCCGATATTGTTCTATGTACAATCCTTGTTTTATTGATTGCACGTAATATTCTCATTTTCTGAGATTGTGGATTTGGGGTTTTCATGAGCTGTAAGCCATAATCATCACAATGATGACAAATCACGGCTTGAACTATCTTGCTTTGTATGTAATGAGTCTATCTCATATATTAGTTTCACCTTTAAGTTGCATTACTGAAATAAATGAACTTTTGCACCATATTCTAATTTTTCGAGTTTCACCTGTAAGTATTAAAAAAAATGCATTTTTAACCACTTGCCCACCGGAAGATTTTACCCCCTTCATGACCAGGGCATTTTTTGCTATTCGACACTGCGTTACTTTAACTGACAATTACATGGTCATACAATACTGTACTCAAATGAGATTTCGATAATTTTTTCACACAAATAGACCTTTTTTGGTGGTATTTGATCACCACTGGGTTTTTTAATTTTTTAATTATATAAACGAAAAAAGGACTAAACATTTAAAAAGAACAATATTTTTTACTTTCTGCTTTAAAACATACTGTAAAAAATTTGAAAAGATAAAATGTCTTCATAACCACACATATTTGTTTGTAAAAAAAATCCTAATAAGTGTATATTGATTGGTTTGTGTGAAAGTCATAGTGTCTACAAACTATGGTATAGATACTGTAATTTTTATTTATTTATTTTATACCAGTAATGGCGGTGATCAGTTACTTATAGCAGGACTGCGATAGTATGGTGAGCAATCTGACACTAACTGACACTTTTGATACTTTGTGGGAAATAGTGATATGTATACAGTGATGAGTGCTAGTTATATACACTGGCACTGTACTAATGATGCTGGTTGGGAAGGGGTTAACATCTAGGGGCAATCAAAGGGCTAACTGTGTGCCTAACATTGATCAATGCGTGTAATGTGTGCTGACTAAGGGATGTGCTGGTTTTTATTCCCAGCATTGCAGTGAAACACAAACTGGCACATCCCACTGTCAGGACAGAGCTCTGTGTTGTTTACAATCACAGAGCTCTTTTGTCATCCTCTTTGCTGATTAGCTTTGTCCCGGCTAGAGATGAGCGAAGTATTCAAAAAATTCGATTCGGCTGATTCGGCGAATTCCAGGAAGAAATTCGATTCAATGCGAATTTATTCGCTACGAAGATGACTTATAAAAAGGGTTTCTAGGCTTCAGAGAGCCTTTAAATTAGTGCAGAACACTGTACCTTTAATTTAAATGCCCTTGGAGATGAGAAAGGAGAAGGAGAAGGAGAAGATGATGAGGTGTTGGTAAGAAGGAGAAGGAGAAGGATGAGAAGTGTAGGAGAAGGAGAAGGATGAGAAGAAGGAGAAGGATGAGAAAGAAGGAGAAGGATGAGAGAAGGAGAAGGGTGTGAGAAGAAGGAGAAGGTGAAGGATGAGTAAGAAGGAGAAGGGATTGAGAAGAAGGAGAAGGAGAAGGATGAGAAGAAGGAGAAGATAAGGATGAGAAGAAGGAGAAGGAGAAGGATGAAAAGAAGGTAGAAGGAGAAGGAATGAGAAATGGAGAAGGAGAAGGATGAGAAGAAGGAGAAGGAGAAGGATGAGAAGAAGGAGAAGGAGAAGGATGAGAAGGAAGGAGAAGGATGAGAGAAAGGAGAAGGATGAGAAGAAGGAGAAGGAGAAGGATGAAGAAGGAGAAGGATGAGAAGAAGGAGAAGGATGTAGAAGAAGGATGAGAAGAAGGAGAAGGATGAGAAGAAGGATGAGAAGAAGGAGTGGTGGATGAGAAGAAGGAGAAGGATGAGAAGAAGGAGAAGGATGAGAAGAAGGAGAAGGATGATGAAGAAGGAGAAGGATGAGAAGAAGAGAGAAGGAGAAGAGAAGCAGAGGAGAAGGATGAAGAAGAGAGGAAGGATGAGAAGATGGAGAAGGAGAAGGATGAAAGAAGGAGAAGGATGAGAAGAAGGAGAAGGAGAAGGATGAGAAGAAGGAAAAGGATGAGAAGAAGGAGAAGGAGAAGGATGAAGAGGAGAAGGAGAAGGATGAGAAGAAGGAGAAGGAGAAGGATGAGAAGAAGGAGAAGGATGAGAAGAAGGAGAAGGAGAAGGATGAGAAGAAGGTCGAAGGATGAGAAGAAGGAGAAGGATGAGAAGAAGGATGAGAAGAAGGAGAAGGATGAGAAGAAGGAGAAGGAGAAGGATGGAGAAGAAGGAGAAGGATGAGAGTAGATGGAGAAGGAGGAGGATGAGAAGAAGGAGAAGGAGAGGAATGAGAAGAAGGAGAAGGAGAAGGATGAGAAGAAGGAGAAGGATGAGAAGAAGGAGAAGGATGAGAAGAAGGAGAAGGAGAAGCAGAAGGAGAAGGATGAGAAGAGGAGAAGGATGAGAAGATGGAGAAGGAGAAGGATGAGAAGAAGAAGAGAGAAGGTGAAGGATGAGAAGAAGGAGAAGGATGAGAAGAAGGAGAAGGAGAAGGATGAGAAGAAGGTAGGAAGGATGAGAAGAAGGGGGAAGGATGAGAAGAAGGATGAGAAGAAGGATGAGAAGGGAGTAAGGATGAGAAAGGAGAAGGATGGGGGAAGATGGAGAAGGAGAAGGATGAGAAGAAGGAAAGAAGGAAAGGGATGAGAAGAAGGAGAAGGAGAAGGATGAGAAGAAGGAGAAGGATGAGAGAAGAAGGGGAAGGATGAGAAGAAGGATGAGAAGAAGGATGAGAAGAAGGAGAAGGATGAGAAGAAGGAGAAGGATGATCCTTCTCCTTCTCCTTCTTCTCATCCTTCTCCTTCTCCATCTTCTCATCCTTCTCCTTCTTCTCATCCTTCTCCTTCTTCTCATCCTTCTTCTCATCCTTCTTCTCATCCCTTCTCCTTCTTCTCATCCTTCTCCTTCTTCTCATTCTTCTCCTTCTTCTCATCCTTCTCCTTCTCCTTCTTCTCATCCTTCCTCCTTCTCCTTCTTCTCATCCTTCTCCTTCTCCATCTTCTCATCCTTCTCCTTCTTCTCATCCTTCTCCTTCTGCTTCTCCTTCTCCTTCTTCTCATCCTTCTCCTTCTTCTCATCCTTCTCCTTCTTCTCATCCTTCTCTCCTTCTTCTCATCCTTCTCCTTCTTCTCATCCTTCTCTCTTCTCCTTCTTCTCATCCTTCTCCTTCTCCTTCTTCTCATCCTCCTCCTTCTCCATCTTCTCATCCTTCTCCTTCTCCTTCTTCTCATCCTTCTCCTTCTTCTCATCCTTCTCCTTCTTCTCATCCTTCTTCTCATCCTTCTTCTCATCCTTCTCCTTCTTCTCATTCCTTCTCCTTCTTCTCATCCTTCTCCTTCTCCTTCTTCTCATCCTTCTCCTTCTTCTCATCCTTCTCCTTCTTCTCATCCTTCTCCTTCTTCTCATCCTTCTCCTTCTCCTTCTTCTCATCCTTCTCCTTCTCCATCTTCTCATCCTTCTCCTTCTTCTCATCCTTCTCCTTCTGCTTCTCCTTCTCCTTCTTCTCATCCTTCTCCTTCTTCTCATCCTTCTCCTTCTCATCCTTCCTCCTTCTTCTCATCCTTCTCCTTCTTCTCATCCTTCTTCTCATCCTTCTCCTTCTTCTCATCCTTCTCTCTCCTTCTCCTTCTTCTTCTGCAGATGGAAAAAAATAGATACAATGTTTCAACAAATTGTATCTATTAGTTTCCATTTAGGATACAGATGTTTCAACCACTGTACATGTGAAGAAGCTGTCAGAGAACTGTCAGAAATAGAGGAACTCTGCACATACACTTTTTGCCGGCTTGGAATTATTCTTATTTTCATCCTACTTCTTCTTCTTCTTCTTCTTCATCCTCCTCATCCTCTTCTTCTTCTGAAGATGAGGATGAGGATGAAGAAGAAGAAGAAGAAGAAGAAGTAGGATGAAAATAAGAATTCCAAACCGGCAAAAAGTGTATGTGCAGAGTTCCTCTATTTCTGACAGTTCTCTGACAGCTCCTTCACATGTACAGCGGTTTGAAACATCTGTATCCTAAATGGAAACTAATAGATACAATGTTTCAACCGCTGTACATGTGAAGGAACTGTCTTAGAAATGTCAGAAATAGCGAAGCTCTCTGCAGGGACACTTTTGCCGGCTGATCGGGAAAATTTCGATTCGCGCACCCGAAGTAGGCAAAATTTCGGATTCGCCGCGAATCGAAATTTTTCTGAAATTCGTATCGAATTCCGGTTCGCCTGGTTCGATTCGCTCATCTCTAGTCCTGGCCATCAATCATTGGCATGGTGATCAGTTTGCACTGTAACTAATCACAGCAAAGCCGTGGTGGGAGGTGCACATGTGCGCCCCCTACTCAGCAGAGCTGGATGACGTATCAGATATGTGATCCAGCACAGAGAGGCTGCCTTGCCGCCGTACTCCTACGTGAGGTGGCTGGCAAACAGTTATCAATTTATGCGAGAATATTTATTATTAGTTCATTTAATATTTTATTAGCTGATTTATTGACTTTACACAATAAATGAACCATAAAGTGATTCAGTGGTGATGTGAACAAGAATCAATCTTTAAAGTGACAAATTATAAAATTAATAAAAACACTGAAAAAATTAAACTCCATAAATTCATTCCAACGTGATAGTCTTCTATTTACTTCCCAAAACCGAAATCAACACGTGTTCAAGAAAAAACGTTCCCCCTTCTGGGTGTGCACTCATCAAATTCCCAGATATATCGCTTTGAAAATCTTTAAATGGGAAGGGAATGTGACAATATCAGCATATGCACAATCCTAATAAATGTGATTCTTGTGAGCTGCTGTGGTGTATACTTTAGGTGAATACATGTATAAAAATCTACCAGATAATTTAATATATCATCGTGTGTTTTTTCAAAACGCAATAAAACCCATGTTATGAATCAGAATTGTTTTTATTGTCTTTAATAATGTATTTACATATCTAAAGTTCTGTTTTACACAGTTTTGAAAATCATATCAGGTAGGTGACGCCCCCCATTGTCCATACACTGAATAAGCCGATTTCTGGCGTTTTTCATGACCCTTACCAGCATAGCAGCGGGTATGTTGGCAATTTCTGCGTGGATGTTGGCCTTCAGGTCTTGTAGGGTCCTTGGACGGTTTACATAAACGCGGGATTTCAAAAAAACCCACAAAAAAAAGTTGCAAGGGGCCAAATCGGGGGAGCGGGCTGGCCACTCCAAATCGCCCCTTATTGAGATGAGGCGCTCCGGGAAGTGTTCCCTTAAAACAGCCATTGATGCTCTTGAAGTGTGAGCCGTTGCTCCGTCCTGTTGGAACCAAATGTCCCCTAAGTCCAATTCATCAAGTCGTGGAAAAACAAATTCCTCCAACATGTTCACATACCGGTCTGAATTCACTGTCACTGTGACCTCATTTTCTTCAAAGAACCAGGGACCAATAATCCCAGCAATTGCACACCACACTGTGACTTTAGATGAATGCAAAGGCCTTTGATGCAATTCTCGAGGATTGGTGTCGGCCCAGTAGCGCATGTTCTGTTTGTTGATGCATCCAGTCAAGTGAAAATAGGCTTCATCACCGTAAAAAACAATTGCGTCCTCAGGGACGTTTTCGAGTACTGCCTCACATGAGTTCCTCCGAGAACTGAAGTCGCGTTCGGAGAGTTCCTGCACAATCGCCAACTTGTACGGATGGTAATGAAAGTCATTGTGAAGAATTCGCCTCACTGAACGATCCGAAAGTCCAAGGGCAGACGTATGTTTGCGCACAGAATGCTGCGGGGATCGCAAGATTGAAGCTCTCACTGCTTCGATGTTCTCAGGTGATCTGATGGGTCGAGGGACTCCAGCTCTTCGTCTTGTCGTACTCGGGGCTACATTGAAGCGATGTCGGAAGGTGCGTTGGCTTGCGATCACAGGAAATCTGTTCGAAAAGTAGGCCTCTATGGCAAACGCACGCTGCTCACTGTTCCAACGCATGATGATGACTGACCTGGAAGAGAACAAAAACTTTAGAACTACGCCTGTCGCCTGAGACCACTCCCGCCCCCTGCTATGGCCGCTACAGCCTGAATGGCACGCATTTCATAAAAGGAAGTTATGTTGCTGCACTCTGTATTAGATGAATTAATTAAATACATTTCAAACAAATAATATCAAGTGACAGTCCTAATAAATTTCCACAGCGTGATATTGCAATCACGCTAGTGTGCTGCATGCATATCTTCGAAAAGTCCGTGATCCTATGGTGTCTCCTAATGGTGTATTACAAAACAATTTTAGTCCACCAATTTATATCGGACCGCCCCGTGAGGATGTCGTTGGTGACGAAACGCGTAGGGTGTGGCCTGCTGGATGCTGACGTCTGAGACATTCTTTGGATGTGAAAGGAGGAGATCCAGAGCAAATGAAGATACGTTCGTGCACGATTGCCTAAACACATGCTTGTAAAACTGGTGTCGGTGGAGACACCTGACTTGTGAGTTTTATTCGTTCATTAAAAAGTTCGTTATAATTTTAAAACTTGCTGCACCATGATTTTTTTTTCTTACCTTTAAACATGGTTCCTATGGTATGGAAATATACGAAAGAGTCGTGAGATATATTCCTGGAAATTACCTACACCCTTGAATGGTGGAGTTTCATCTGAGGAAAATTTGTTTGTTTCTCGCATCTAAGAATCGGATTGCGATATATCCTTGCTATATCCTTGAATGGTGGTTTTTCATCTGAGGAAAATTCGTTCGTTGATTCACACCGTAATATTTTTCATTGGAGGAAAATTTGTTTGTTGATTTACACAGTATTGTATCCAAGAATTGATTTGTTATATATTGCCCAGAGCAAAAAGGTATTTGTTTTATTTTTTGAGCTTGGTTGGGTGATTTAAAAACATTTTTTTTGGTGGTGGTTCTAACACAGTGTGGACATTAATTAAAAATCTTTTTGGACATTATTTATGGACACTTTTTTTGCATAATTTTTTATTTTTTTATTTTAATATTTTTTTATTTTATATTTTTTCTTATATTCACTTTGTATTATTTACTCAATTAGCGCATTCCTTTTATTTATTTGTTTAAGCAAAAAAAATTTTTTTGATTTTTTGAGTTGGGAATTTGCTGGTTTGGAGTTAGAGGGTGTGGCGCTTTTCTTAAAACACTTTGAATTTATATATAATGTGTTCCTTCCCCAGTTGTGCGCTCATCTGACGTATATGACGTTAAGTGAGGTCATACAAGCTTGTGTCCCTTTAATTGGGCTCAGAGGTGGACAAATGGATAAATCTGTGTCCCAGATGGATGGATGGATGGAGTTTTTCCTTTTTCCCAGCAGGTGGTCTCGCCTTTTCCTAGAGATCTTTTTCCTGGAGGCGGATGGATGGATGGAGTTATCCCTCTTCCCACTAGGGGGTATCTTGACTCTTTTCAAACTTTTTTCTCCATGTGTATATATGCTATGTAATTAAAAAGAGAATATAGTTCCTTATCTTCTTTTTAAAAAAATATATTAAATAAATGTAGCGCACTCACATAGTATACAGATAAAAAACGCTTTTTGTACAATTTTGCATCATCCTTAATATGTTTGCCACACTCCCATATACTTGCTGTGGATCAATTCCCCCTAATGAAGCCACGTGACCCGGTGGCGTAACACGTAGGGGAGGGGCTCTGATGTCACGATGCTTAAAGGCAACTACACAGCAAGCATATCCCATAGCACCTTGCTGCCTGCTAGCAATGATTCCTATACTGACTCCGCCTCTCGAAACTCCTCCTCTCTGCACCTCTGTAGATCAGAAGGCAGGCTCTATGAAAGGGCTCTGAGAAAGAGGCAAGTCCTCGAAACGCGTCAGCCTATTGGATGTCTACATTCCCCATTACAGACTGTTACTCAGCGCGGTGTTGACCCAGCTGTTCTTTTATGATGTTCCTTGACTTTATTGTCGTTTGTGAGTACAACACCTATTTTATTTCTTATTAAACATTTTTTATGGTAATGCACTAGGACTGTGCGCCCTCTCTTTGTTCTTTCCTCATTCAGTATATTTGGATTTCCCCGGTCTGTTGAGGGCAGCAAGGTGTGCATGTTCCAGGACATTCTTAATGTGGTTGCAGCCTGCATCCAGTCCATCCCCAAGCGCAGGAGCATTTGTGTTTGCTGGTTCTATGAAATGTATGACACAGCAGTGCCTACTCACAGGGCATAGTGACTACGTGTCATAGAATTCAAGGGAGTAAATGTGTGGGGTCTTCACAAAGTGTACAAACTTCAAAATCGATAGTAATGGAAGTAGGCCAGAAATACCGTATATACTCGAGTATAAGCCAACCCGAATATAAGCCGAGGTACCTAATTTTACCACAAAAAACTGGGAAAAACTATTGACTCGAGTATAAGCCAAGGGTGGGAAATGAGGCACCTACTAGTCAATGTAAAAAATAAAATTAAAATAAAAATAGTGCCCCATCATTGGTGTCAGTGGGAGGAATAGTGCCCCATCATTGGTGTCAGTGGGAGGAATAGTGCCCCATCATTGGTGTCAGTGGGAGGAATAGTGCCCCATCATTGGTATCACTGGGAGGAATAGTGCCCCATCGTTGGTGTCAGTGGGAGGAATAATGCCCCATCATTAGTATCAGTGGGAGGAATAGTGCCCCATCATTGGTGTCAGTGGGAGGAATAGTGCCCCATCATTGGTATCACTGAGAGGAATAGTGCCCCATCGTTGGTGTCAGTGGGAGGAATAATGCCCCATCATTAGTATCAGTGGGAGGAATAGTGCCCCATCATTGGTGTCAGTGGGAGGAATAGTGCCCCATCGTTGGTGTCAGTGGGAGGAATAATGCCTCATCATTAGTATCAGTGGGAGGAATAGTGCCCCATCATTGGTGTCAGTGGGAGGAATAGTGCCCCATCGTTGGTGTCAGTGGGAGGAATAATGCCCCATCATTAGTATCAGTGACACCAATGATGCGGCACTATTCCTCCCACTGACACCAATGACACTTGCTGACCCCTGTTGCAATATGGTGCTGCTGCAGCCAGCATATGTGGTTGCAGCAGCACCTCTGCACTGCACACTTACCGGCTTTTCCCTCACTCGATTTTCGCGAGTCCGCTCGGCTCCGCCTCCTCGCCCGTGATTGGCCGCCTGTGTACCTTTCCTGAGCTACAGTTCTGGCGGCCAATCACCGGTGAGGAGGCGGAGCCGAGCGGCAGGAGTGAGGGAGTGGCCGGAGTGACGGAAGGAGCAGCGCTTCCTGGATGGATCATCGTGGGAGCCAGGTAAGAGACAGCAGCCCTCTGCCCACCCCTGCACGCGCCCCCCTTGACAGAGCCTCGCGCCCCCCCTGGGGGACATCTGCAGACGTTGACTCGAGTATAAGCCGAGGGGGCCGTTTTTCAGCACAAACAATGTGCTGAAAAACTCGGCTTATACTCGAGTATATACGGTAATTGAAATTCAATGTGGCAATGAACACATGATTTTACACTTTGCCCACAGATACACCGCTTCAGAATATGTAAATACTTCCATGTCCATAGTCTGGGCACAAGTATATGTTAGACTTAGTAAAACGTCTTTGAAAGATATATTGGGACAATACGTTACATAATTTCTGTAATAAACGTCATGCTAAGGCTGATAAATGTAATTTGCTGAAGGATTGTGGAACGAATCATCCTATAAATAGAATATCTAAAAATAGTAATTCCATGCTAACAATATGTTCCCTATATAATTTGATTCTATACAATAAATTATATTCCTTCACATGCTATCAACATAATTTACAGATTATCCTTAGAGCAGCTGACATATACTGTACATAAATCAATGGAAGATAGATGATAATGAAATACAAAGGAGATAACGAAGAACTATTAACCACTTGCCTACCAGGCAACACTGTACCCAAACTACATTTGTATCATTTTTTTGAGACAAATATAGCTTTCTTTTAGTGGTATTTGATCACCACTGGGGTTCTTTTTTTTTGCTATACAAAACTTTAAAATTTTGAAAAAAAAAAGCTAAAAAAAAGTTTTTCTTAGTTTCTGTTAAATATTTTTGTAAATAAGTAATTTTTCTCCTTCACTGATGGGCACTGATAGCCTGCACTGATGGGCAATGATGAGGAGTCACTGATGGGCACTGATAGGCTGCACTGATGGGCACTAATGAGGCTGCACTGATGGGCGGCACTGATGGTCACTGATAGGCTGCACTGATGGGCACTAATGAGGCTGCACTGATGGGCACTGTTAGGTGGCACTGATGGGTGGCACTGATGGGCACTGATAGGTGGCACTGATGGGAACTGTTAGGTGGTACTGATGGGAATTGATAGGTGGCACTGTTAGGCGGCACTGATGGGCACTGATAAGTGGCACTGATGGGCACTGTTAGGCAGCATGATGGGCAGCACTGATGGGTGGCACTGATAGGCAGCACTGATTCAACTGATGGGCACTGATTGCCAGCACTGATGATCACTGATGGGCACTATTGGCCGCACTTATAGGGCTACACAACTGATCACCAGGACACTGATGATCAGTGCCCTGATGATCAGTGTAGATGTCCCCCTGTGAAATGCAACTTATCAGCTCTCCTCTCTTCATGTGCTGTCAGCGTGAGGAGAGAGGACTGCCAATAACCGGCATTTCCTATTTACCCTGTGATCATCTGTGATTGGACACAGCTGTTCACATGGTAAAAGAGGCTGTGATTGGCCCGTTCCTTGGTCCTGTGATCAGCTGTGTCCATGGGCACCCTCCCAGAACTAGCCGACTGCCCTGTAGCCGTCTTTTGGCTATCGCAGTCGGGAAGTCGGCAGTCGGGCTCTAAAGGCAGAAGCTTTTTTACCTTAATGCATTCTCTGCTTTACGGTAAAAAACTTTCTGGATTCAGCTCCCCTCACACAGCCCACCCTTTACTTACCTGAGCCCGATCTCGATCCAGCACTGTGAATGAGCTCTCCCAGGTCTCTCTCTCTTCATTGGCTCACACATCAGAGGGAGCCATTGGCTCCAGTTGTTGTCAATCACACCCAGTGAGCCAATGAGGAGAGAGCCATGGCATAGAGCACAGAGAGTGATGCTGGGAACGTCAAGTGCCCTCATAGCAAGAGGCTTGCTACTGGGGGCACTCAGCAGGGGGAGGAGCCAGGACCCCTAGCAGGGGATCCAAAAAGAAGAGGATAAGGGCTGCTCTGTGCAAGAGCAGTTAAGTATTATTATACAGGATTTATATATTATTATTATTATTATACAGGATTTATATTATTATTATTATACAGGATTTATATATTATTATTATTATACAGGATTTATATTATTATTATTATACAGGATTTATATATTGTTATTATTATTATACAGGATTTATATTATTATTATTATACAGGATTTATATATTGTTATTATTATTATTATTATACAAGATTTATATATTATTATTATACAGGATTTATATATTATTATTATACAGGATTTATATAGCACCAACAGTTTTGCTCAGCGCTTTACAATATAACGGGAGACAATACAGCAACAATACAGTTCAATACAAGAGGGTTAGGAGGGCCTGATCCTTGGAGCTTACAATCTAAGAGGGAGGGGCTAGAAGTACAAAAGGTAGTAACTGTGGGGGGTGGACTGGTAGGAGGAGTAGAAGATTCCATTAAGCAGGATAGGCTTCCCTGAAGAGATAGGTTTTCAGAGATCGCCTAAAAGTGAGCAGAGTAGGCGATAGTCTGATAAATTTGGGTAGAGAGTTCCAGAGGATGGGGGAAGCTCTGGAGAAGTCCTGGAGATGAGCATGGGAGGAGGAGACAAGGGACATGTTAAGTATAAAATTTTTGTTATTAAAAAACAATTACAACCTTTAGAATCACTGTAACGTTGTGTAATGAATAAAATGGCTAAGGTGGGGTACCCTGCTGAAAAGATTTAAATGATCATATTTATGATTCAGCAAATGTGTACATGAAGATCCATAGCCAATGACGTCTCTGATACAGATATGAGAATAAACATTTGTGAATCTGGAGGACTTTCTTTGAATGTCTGCATTACAAGACCTAAAGTTATTATATCTGCAACATTGTTAAAAGTGAATGTCAATTTATTAACATGATACAATAACAATGACCATGAGGGTACATATGACAAAGTCACAATATTAAATATAATAACTGGAGTTCTGCTTTATGTTCAGAGGGCATCTTCATTGACCTTATAAACTTTATTACAACATACAATGCTGTTGACGTGTTTCCCTCTATCATGATCTCTTTATCCTCCACTGCTTATTAACCATTGAACATCATTTAAGGGCTTTCTGCTCCCAAGTTTTTTTGTTTTCTACTCTGTGAAAGTCCAGATGAAAGTGCAATTACAAAGCCATCAGCGTCACCACATTGGTTCCACACCCAAATAGCAAAAAGTCATAAAGATAACAGCTAAAACAGTCCCCAAACCAGAGACATAAATAGCCAACCCTACTTGCTAAATTACTCTACTTTCTAAATTAGGTTGCAGTGTTTGAAAATACACAAAAGAATCAGATGATAAATATCTCTAGATGTCAATGTCTTGATTTATCACCACTATTTCTAGAAAAAAGTTTTAAGCCAGACTGTAAAGAACTTTCACATTTTCAGAAGTGCTCCCCCACCTACGCCATCAGTTTAATGAACGCAGAATTCTTTCAATAACATTTTTCTCCTATAAAATTCACTTGCTTGATTTAGATTAAAATCACAAGTTGCGGATTTTTTTTGAAGTTATACTCTGGCAACACTTTTTCTTTTAGTTTTTGGAAGAGTGGAGAAGGGTTGTGCTGGCCATATACCAGTATATTTGCAAACGAATGTTTCTACAAGTAATTTTATGAAACTTCTCAAACTACTTTTTTGCAAACTGATGTTTTTGTACAAGTAATTTTATGAAACTTCTCAATACTTTGACAAACGAGATGTTTTGGTACAAGTAAATTTATGCGAAACTTCTCAATACTTTGCGTATGAATTGTTGAACTGTTTTGTACAAGTAATTTTATGAAAACTTCTCAATACTTTGACAAACGGAATGTTTTGTGTTACAAGTTAATTTTTTAATTGAAACCTTTTCGAATACTTTTGCAAACAGAATGTATTAGTCACAAGTAATTTTATGAAACTTCCTCAATACCTTTGCAAAACGAATGTTTTGTACAAGGTTAATTTTATGAAACATCATCAATTACTTTGCAAACGGAATGTTTTTGTAAAGTAATTTTATGAAACGTCTCAATATCTTTGCGAACGAATTTTTTGTACAATTAATTTGATGAAACTTCTCATACTTTTGCAAACGAATGTTTTGTACAAGTAATTTTTATGAAACTTCTCAACTAACTTTTGCGAACGAATGTTATGTACAATTAATTTGATGAAACTTCTCAATATTTGCGAAACGAATTTTTGTACAATTAATTTATTATGAAAATTCTCAAAACTTTTTCAAACGAATTTTTTTGTACAAAATAATTTTTTTGAAAAATTCTCAATAAATTTTTCGAACGGGAAAGTTTTGTACAATTTTAAATTTTATGAAACTTCTCAATATTTGCAAACGGGAATTTTTTTTTACAATTTAATTTTTTGAAAAAAGTCTCAAAACTTTGGGGAAAAGAATTTTTGAAAAAGTAATTTTAAAAAACTTCCAATACTTTGGCGAATTTAAGGGTTTTGGGACAAGTTAAAATTTTTTGAAAACTTCCCCAAAAACTTT
>CATNWA010002666.1:0-22175 GCA_951230385.1 Staurois parvus | reverse complement strand
CAGACACCCGATGGGGCACTTTTCCTCCCCTACACAACGAGGGGCACTACCCCCCACGACCCCAACGTGGGGCACTATTCCTCCCACTGACACCAACCCGATGGGGCACTATTCCTCCCACTCATGTTGATTTGGGGCACTAACTCCTTCCACTGACACCAATGACATGGCACTACTCCTCCCACTGCAAAAATTACAGTTATGAAGTAGCAATGAAAATAATTTTATGGTTGGGGGTCACCACAACATGAGAAACTGTATTAAGGGGTCGCGGCATTAGAAAGGTTGAGAACCACTGCTGTACGGCCTCCCATTGCTGCTGTCTCCATCGCCACAGTCTGCCATGTGCCACATTCAGGTCTCTTCACACTGCTGGTGTGTTGAATTTTTTGACATAGGGTGCTGGCAGATTACGGGCCTCCCATAGCTTCTGCCAGGCCCCTAATCTGCCATGGGCCCCTGTACCGCCTCCTCATGCTGCTGCCAGGTCCACAGTGTCTCATGCCATGTGCCACTTTCAGGTCTCCCTCACACTGCTGGTGTGTTGAATTTTTTGACATAGGGTGCTGGCAGATTACGGGCCTCCCATAGCTGCTGCCAGGCCCCTAATCTGCCATGGGCCCCTATACCGCCTCCTCATGCTGCTGCCAGGTCCAGAGTCTCTCATGGGTCCCTGTACGGCCTCCCATTGCTGCTGTCTCCATCGCCACTCTGCCATGTGCCACTTTCAGGTCTCCTCACACACTGCTGGTGTGTTGAATTTTTTGACATAGGGTGCTGGCAGATTACGGGCCTCCCATTGCTGCTGCCAGGCCCGTAATCTGCCATGGGCCCCCGTACCGACTCCTCATGCTGTGACGTTGCAACAAGGTGGAATTCAACCCTACATATGTTAGACCGCCTTTACGAACAGCAAAAGGCCATCACAGATTTCCTGATGTTAAAAGCGGATAAAGGTACTCCCTGTGTAACTTAGATGTCAGCCATTGGCAGCTCATGCGTGACACCTGCGCTTGCTCAGGCCCTTTGAGGAGGCCACGCTATTCGTGAGTCGGCAGGACTATGTTATGAACGACGTCATTCCTCTGTTGCACGTCCTGGAACAAATGCTGTTAATAATGGCTGGTCAGGGTGCGGTAGACGTGGCGCACAGATCTCAACGCCACATGACCCCTGTGGGGGCAGGACAGGAAGAAGAGGAGGAGGTAGAGGAGGACATTGGTGCTCAGGAATTATTGAGTGAAATGGGTGGTTTTTCCACTCAGCAGACAGGAGTGGAGGAGCAGGAGCATCTGGTAGAGGAGGAGGAAGAGGAGACAGAGGACCCAGACGCACCGTGGCAGTATGCTGTGGAGATGGAGGCAGGGAGTCCCTCGCATTCCTTGGCACAAATGGCCCATAGCATGCTCGCTTGCTTGCGTACCGACAGCCGAATAATAACCATCAGACAGAGGGATGACTTTTGGCTGTCCACCTTGTTCGACCCTCGCTACCGTTCAAAAATGTGGCCTTTTTCACACCTGCTGAGAGGGAGGCCAAAATAACGTACTATAAAAACCACCTATGTAGTCAGCTGGTCTCTGCCTGTCTGCGCCAACGTCCATCCTCAGACACTGTGGGCCCTGTGCGCTCGCGTTACGCTGCCATGGCAGCAGGGGAGGGGTGGGGTGGTAGGAGCAGTGGCAGCTCCACCAGCAGCAGCTGCCTCAGTCTGCAGTCGATGATGAGTAGCTTTCTTCACCAGCCCAGTGAGGAAACTAATAACCAGCCGCAGCAGCAGCAGCAGCAGCAGCATCAGGTGGACCTGGAGCAGGACCTCAAACAACAGGCTTAGGCCTACTTGGACAGCACCCTGCCAACCGAGGTAGACAATCCCCTTGACTACTGGGCAACGAAACTTGACCTTTGGCCCCAACTAGCTGAATTTGCCCTTGAAAGGCTGTCATGCCCGGCCAGTAGCGTGGCATCGGAGCGCGTGTTTAGTGCGGCAGGAGGGAGGTATTGCAACTCCGCGGAGGACACGACTGTCCACCCAAAGTGTGGAGAGACTCACGTTTGTGAAAATGAATCAGGCGTGGATTAGTCTGGATTTCAAACCACCAGTTCCTGACACAACTGACTAAATCCGCCATGAATCATGCCCCAAACATGTGCCACTTTCAGGTCTCCTCACACTGCTGGTGTGTTCCATTTTTTGTCATAGGGTGCTGGCAGATTACGGGCCTCCCATAGCTGCTGCCAGGCCCCTAATCTGCCATGGGCCCCTATACCGCCTCCTCATGCTGCTGCCAGGTCCAGAGTCTCTCATGGGTCCCTGTACGGCCTCCCATTGCTGCTGTCTCCATCGCCCACACTCTGCCATGTGCCACTTTCAGGTCTCCTCACACACTGCTGGTGTGTTCCATTTTTTGTCATAGGGTGCTGACAGATTACGGGCCTCCCATTGCTGCTGCCAGGCCTGTAATCTGCCATGGGCCCCCGTACCGCCTGGTCACGCTGCTGCTGGGTCCACAGTGTGACATGGGTCCCTGTACCGCCTCCCATTGCTCCCAATCTGCCATGTGCCACTTTCAGGTCTCCTCACACTCCTGCTGGTTTCCATTTTGTCATAGGTTGCTGGCAGATTACAGGCCTCCCATAGGTGCTGCCAGGCCCCAAATCTGCCATGGGCCCCCGTACCGCCTCGTCACGCTGCTGCTGGGTCCACAGTGTGACATGGGTCCCTGTACCGCCTCCCATTGCTCCCACTCTGCCATGTGCCACTTTGAGGTCTCCTCACACTCCTGCTGGTTTCCATTTTGTCATAGGTTGCTGTATGGCCTCCCATTGCTGCTGCCTCCACCGCCACACTGTGGCTCCAAACACTGGTTTTGGCCCCGTGACTGGCCAAATGAGTGAAGTGTGCGGTGATTCTAAGATCGACGGCACTCATCTGCATGTCATACTGACTGACAGTATTATTTCTCTTCCCCAGCAGACTCCAAGGGCATTTAAATTAAAGGTACAGTGTTCTGCACTAATATTAAGTCTCTCTGAAGCCTAGAAACACCCTTTTTTAAGTTAAATTCACAGCGAATATATTCGACTCGAATCTAATATTGTCCACGAATTCGCCGAATCAGTCGAATCAAATTTTTGAATACTTCGCTCATCTCTAGTGACAACCAATGCGAAAGGTATCCCATAATGGCTGAAATGCCCCCTCACCTACTTGCAGTGACCCAAATAGATGTAATACAGCCAACTCACATTAAAAGACATAAAAAAAAGATCTTCCATAGTGTAAAACCTTTTTAATCTGTTATAAACCATAGTAAAATCCAAATTTCCCACTCACATTTTGACAGTAATATATAGGCATTTAAAACCACATGCTATGGGTGTACTTGCATGGGTTTTTGGTGTAGCAAGATGGCGTCCGTGCCGGAAATACATCACCATGTTCCTACACATTACGTCCCGTTATCACTTTACTTCCTCAGGGTAACGTTATTGGTAACATCCGGCTTTATATGGGGAAGCTGGATGTCAATCATCTTACGGAGGCGGACCTCTGGAGGCCATTTTTGTGTGGTCCGAGGAGGATAATAGACCTATCCACCGCTCTTCCTCTCCTACTAATATCTCAGCTGGCTGATTGGAACAATTTTAATGCTAGATCTATATGAAAAAATGTATCTATTATTTACTGTACTGGGGATATGTAAAGGTGATTCATATTATTAAACATACGGTCACCATTTTATCGGGGCTAAAGATACCTATAAAATACTATACGGCGGCCATTTTATTGGGGTCACATACATTACAGTATGTACACCTATCATGACACATCCCTTGTGGCTGTAATAGAGGGATAGTAATTGAGCCCTGACCTGAGGTTACCTGTCTGAATCATACCCAGGCTTACTCATACCAGGCTGCTATCCAGCCTCTAACTAAATACCTAGATAGCTTCCCCTGGCTAACTAGAGGGCAGTAAAAAAATATATTTTATGAATCCCATATACTTTACAGGGCTTTTTTTGTAAGAGAATAGGTACAGGTACTCCCCCCTTCTGAGTCACCTCTTGTATTTGCCCCTACCCACCTCCAAGCAACATCCCTTGGTTCCACCCCCTACATACCTCCCAGTATGCCCCTTTTAGAGAATGATGATGTCTTCAGTTGGTAGTCAGCCAGCTTTCTGTTTTGCCAGCAATAGTACGGAGAGGAGGAGAGAGCCGGGAGGAGGTGCTGGATGAGCTCTCAGCCTCCTCTTTGTACTATTGTTAAGAAAACTGAAAGCTGTGCTGACCGACTGCTCGCCCATGTGCAACCAACCAAAGACATCATCAGTTGCTAAGGACATGTCGGGTGGCCAACACAGCTTTCTGTTTTGACAGCAATAGTACAAAGAGGAGAGAGCTGAGAGGAGATGCGGGCTGAGCTCTCTGCCTCCTCCATGGAGTTCACAGAGGATCGCTCACACCAGAATGAACAGGAAAGAGAGAGGGTAGTGGGGGGGGGAGGAGAGAGAGCACAGCCCACACCTCCTGGCCCTTTCCTCCTCCCTGCTGCTGTTACGTCTCCTGTAGGGACAGAATTTGTGCTAAGAGGGGAGGTTGTGCTGGGGGGGGGTTAGGGGGGAAGTTGTGTTAGCAGGGGGTTTTGGAGGGGGGTTGAGCTAGGAATGGGAAGGTGTGTCCTAGGATTGTGACCTGTTCTAAAGGGTGCCCTGACTGAAAAAAAGGTTGAAAAGCACTGACATATACTACTATGTCACCTGCCAACTAAATAAAGAACAAATACAGCTAAAACAAACTTGGACTCCAATCTGTTCCACAGAAATTAAAGTTTTCGGTTAAAAAAGTCCAAAGTTTCCAAAGACTCAGTAATGGTCTACCGTAACAGTTTACAGTGTATCTGCATTACAACATATTTGATTACCTAACCTTTTTTTTAAAGTCAAGTCAATAAATGAGAAATAGATTTCAGTAAAACTGGCATTGTCAGAATCGTATTTAATTTTTAATTTCATTAAATTAATTTTAATTCGGTTTAAAGTTCTGCACAAATTATCACATTGTGATGAACTGGACAGAGTCTTGTATCAGATGTTAAATCCCCTACTCATTTTTTTATTGCCCTTTGTGTCTCTTTCTGTGGCCAACAAATAACAGAAAGTGAGAGAAATTCTCCCCAAACACTAGGTGTAGGTCACAGTTGATGCATGTTTGCAGTGCATTTTCCATTTTTTAAAGTACATTTTTGCCACTTTTTTTTTTTTTTTGCAATGGGAAAGTATTACAGTTCTGTACATGTAGTGTAACTTTGATGCAACTTTGATGCAACTTTACACTCTGGCACTCAAGCAGCATCAAAGCCATTTCAAAGTAGTGCAGGAATGTTTATGTGTCCAAAGTCATGTTAGGGTTAGGGTTAAGGGCTAGGGTTAGGGTTAAATAATAGGGTTGGGATTAGGGTTGAGGGCTAGGGTTAAGGTCAAATATTAGGGTTGGGATTAGGATTGAGGGCTAGGGTTAGGGTTAAATGTTAGGGTTAGGGTCAAGGGCTAGGGATAAGGTTAAACGTTAGAGTTAGGGGTAAAGGCTAGGGTTAGGGTTACATGTTAAAGTTAAGGGTAAAGGCTAGAGTTAGGGTTAAATGTTAAGGTTAAGAGCTAGGGTTAGGGTTCAATGTTAGGGTTAGGGTTAAGGGTTTGGGTTAGGGTTCAATGTTAGGGTTAAGGACTAGGGTGAGGGTTTTAAAATGTTAGGGTTAGGGTTAAGGGCTAGGGTTAGGGTGAAATGTTCGGGGTAAAGGCTAGGGTTAGGATTAAATGTTAGGGTTAAGGGCTAGGATTAGGATTAAATGTTAGGGTTGGGGTAAGGGCTAGGGTTAGGGTTAAATGTTTGGGTTGGAGTAAGTGCAAGGGTTAGGGTTAAATGTTAGGGATAAGGTTAAATGTTAGTGTTAAGGGCTATGGTTAGGGTTAAATTTTATAGTTAGGGTGAAGGGCTAGGGTTATGGTTAATGGTAGCCTTTAACCCTAGCCCTAATTCTTACCCCTAATCCTAACATTTAACCCTAACCCTATCCATTAAACCCTAACCCTGAAATCTAACCCTAAGGTGATGACAGTTGGAGGGTTGTAGGGTTTTTGGATCCAAATGTAGAGTGATCCCACAGTCAATATATAAACCTTATTGAAGACTACAAGGGCTCTGGTTGGCAGTTTGTGGATCCAGAGATGGGTGCTTCAGGTGAAATGCAAGTACAGGAAAAAAATTAGAAGCACCAGACCATATGCTGAGAGACCAACTTCCGGTCCAGTGACTACCTGTATGTCGTTGGACTTTCAGTGGTTATCCCCAAGTGATTTCTGCAGCTGTAGGTATCACCCTGGTTCCATTTTGTAGAGCTGGCGGTCAGCTCTCTTGTACAAGCTAACAGCTCAACTGCTTGTACAAGCAGCGGGATGGGAATGCCCCCCCCCCCAGCCACCTTCTGCGGCTCTCTCAGTATCTCCTCTCCAACCTGAAGTCTCGAGCAACCATCCAGCACATCCGCCAACTGGCTGGACAGCCGAACAAAGCCAGAATCGTCTTTGATCAGCTCTTCCTTATAGTAAACCAGAAACGATGACCATTCTCAGAGAGGGCACAATGTTGTCATTAGCTGCCACAAACACAGGGGACTGTACATTCTTTCCAATTCAACATCCAGGAGTATTGCACAGATTCAACTAAAGGGCAGCAGCCACAAAACTGAAGATTCCCAACACTGCCTCTACAGTATATCAATTAAAATTACTTGCTGTGCTCTAAGCCAGTGTTTCTTAACCTTCTTTCAGTCAAGGCACCCTTTAAAATCATGGACAGTCTTGAGGCACCTCATTATAAAATGTGAAAAAACTATGCTAGTAGTTTTATACAATCCAGCAACATCCACACACGTAGGACACTCAACATTGGAGGTGATTTATTCTTCTAAAGCTAAGGCTTTGTGTAACTAAAAGGCAGGCTTGATCCACCCACTTTGGCTTGTATACAAGTTTTGGACAATTTTTAGACATTTTGACAAGGCAACCCCTGAAGAAACCTCAAGGCACCCCAGGGTGCCTGGGCACCCTGGTTGAGAAAGGCTGGTCTAAGCTATGCTGAAAAAAAAACCCATCCTTTTAGAATATACTTGTCACTGCTCCAGTCCATCCAGTTCAACCATTAAAAAAAAAAAGTTATAATCCTATACCCACAGTTGATCCAGAGGAAGGCAAAAAAAACAAGCAAGGCATTATCCAATTTGCTCCTGCTGGGAAAAAAATTCCTTCCTGATCCCTGAGAGTCAATAGGATATTCCCTTGATCAACTTTACCTATAAATGTTAGTAAAGGTCAATTTCTGATACCGTGTGTTAAAGACCAATGTCAGAACGTTGATCTCTAAGAAGCTTTTACAGCACCTACTTCAAACCAACATTCCATAGAATGGGCACTCCACAAACTTTTGTATTGCCCAATGATAACTGTTTGTCATGGCATGATGACATCAATAAATTTCATTAAACACTGTCATAAATGTGTACTTAAATAAACAAGCTATCATTCCTGCCAAGACAAAAATTTATTGTATGGCAATACAAATATACTGTATGTAGAAGTATATTATAAAAAGATGTTTTTGTCACAATAGCTTAGAGCAGGGGTCTCCAAACGTTTCAGTATAAGGGCTACATCATATATTTTACAAAAGTTCATGGGTTGAAAACAATCCCACTTAGAGACCCCCAATTACTTCAGAAGCGGAGACCATAGGCATCCTCTGCTGACCTTAACGCTCTATCTGTGCACATTGGGGACATCTCACTGACAATAGCTGTGGCCCAATTAAAATCTTGTAGCGGAACGGATGTAGCGCACAGGTCATAGTTTGGAGACGTCTGTCTTGGAGCACAGTTGATAAACTCGTTTGATATAGAGGGCGTCAATGTGGTGTCCCTGACATCACGAAAGGACCACAGATAATCGTCTGTGTATGTAATGCTACAGGCAATGGGCAGTAGATGGTCAGAGACTACACGTATCCCAAACTAGACAAAAACGCCGTATTGACATGCTGTTGGCATGTTCTCTATTTTCCAGGTTGATTATCAATAAAAGTATTATACTTATGGATTGATCTTCATCGATTCAAAGTTCTTCATGACTTCATGACGTCTTTTGCTCTGGAAAAACGACAGTGTGTTTATTTTTTTTTAAGGCGCACAATAATACTTGAACAATAATGAGCTGCATGGCCAAGTTACCAGAAGGAAGCCTTTACTGTGTCAAGGCCACAAAAAAGCCTGGTGAAACCTGTCAAGGTGTTGTCTGGCATATTGTAACCAGGCTTTTTTGTAGCACTGGTGCAGTAAAGGTCTTCTTTCTGGCAACTTGACCATGCAGCTCATTTTTGTTCAAGTATTGTCGTATTGTGTGCCTTAAAAAAAAAGCACAGTCTTTTTCTAGAGCAGCCTGTTATACTTCTGAGGTTGCAAAAACAATGGAAGGAAGGGCGCACCAGCCTAGTGAATAGCCTGAGAATTACATAGTTACATAGTTAGTCTGGCTGAAAAAAGACAAAAGTCCATCCAGTTCAACCATTAAAATAGAATAGAAATTGTATTAAAACACCAAAATATATATACTCACAAACAATAATGTATCAAAACCATCATAATCTCAAAACGACCAGGTCACCAGGTCAATTCCCAAATCTCGAGAAGACCTTCAGATGGCTGACGCGTTTAGAGGGACAGTTCCCTTTTTCTCAGAGCCAATATATTTTGGTGCGTTAATAAAAGTTCTATTCTCAGGTAATGAACTAGGCTGGTGCACCCTTTCTTCCATTGTTTTTGCAGTTTACATTTGGATTCCCCCCCCCGACCCTTAGAGGACAGCAAGGCCTGTGCAGGAGATGGACGCTTAAGACCTGTATTGTACATATCATGCAACAACTCGCAGGGGAATTGTTTCTGTTTTTTCCTTTGATACTCCTGTGGTTACCGAACAATTTGTCTGGCAGTTGTGGCCACAATCTTTCTTGGTTTATCTGACCTTGGCTTGGTATCAAGAGATACCCAAACTTTTCACCTCTTAATAAGTGATTGAACAATACTGACGGGCATATTCAAGGCTTTGGATATCTTTTTATATCCTTATCCATCTTTATAAAGTTCCGTTACCTTACTACACAGGTCTTTTGACAGTTCTTTTCTGCACCCCATGGCTCAGTATCTAGCCTGCTCAGTGCATCCACGTGAGAGCTAACAAACTCATTGACTATTTATACACAGACACTAATTGCAATTTAAAAAGTCATTTATGTGGGAAATTAACGTTTAATTGCCATTTTAGATCTGTGTGTGTCACCCTGTGTGTCTGTACCAAGGCCAAAAATTCCAGGTGATGGAAAGTTTTGATCAGCGCCATTTGGGTAAATTCTATTATTACAATTTAAAAAGGAGCCAAACAACTATGTGATAATAAACGGCTTTATTTGATCACTATCCTTAAATAAAAAGACAGTTTTTTGACACGATCAGTCATATTTTCAATATCAATGCCAAAATTTCACAATTTCTGCCAGGGGATGCAAACTTTTGGGCGCTACTGTATTTTAAACCTGGAAATGATGCTTAAGGAAAAAGAACAAAAGACCAACAAAAGGAAAAAATAAAAAAAGAAAGAAGAAATAGGGGATCTGGAGGTTTCAATGTTAAAAAAGTTAGGTTGCATGTTAGTGTCATTTAGGCTCCTAGATATTTTTCATGTGTCATAACCCATGAAACCCTTTGCTTAGTTTGAGATAAGCAGGCTGAGGTTTACTTTCATGATTTGGCTATGTAATCTTAGCTGCTAAGAAGAAAAAGAGGACAAATCATTGAACACATCAAGGGGCATGTTCAATAGGTTTATTGAGAATTGTTGGATTGACAATCAAGTCACCTGTCTCAGTGAAGCAAATATTCCATTCCATAAACCCTAGATCTTTTGATATTCTCACTAAACATGATAAATTGTGCCCTGAAACAACAGGGGGAGGAATTTGGGTACATGTTTGATATTCGAGAGGGAACCAAACACCATCTCATTAGAACCTTGTGATTCGCTTCCATCTGTTTGACATTTAAAATTCTCCTATAGGAAGCTCCACAACTTCTATGCCACTGTTCCAGGTCTTTATCAACAAAAAGATCCTTCAATCTGCCATATACTGTACTGAGTAATTGCACATAAATGATGGATATGGCCTCCTCTGACTCACGTTCTGCATAAACCATATTTAAGGAATGGGGCATGGCAAGAGGCCTCATCCTTGAAACAAGGGAGGAATTCAGGTATATTTTTGATAGGTGAGAGGAAACCAAATACCATCGTGTTATAACTTTGAGATTGGCTTCAACCAGTGTGACATTCAAAATTCTCCAAAAAGAAACTCCACACTTTCTATGCCATTATTCTAAGTCTTTATCAACCGTAGGAGCCTTCTCCTAGTCTACCATATACAGTAGTTTACATAGGGTATTGAATAATTGTCCATAAATGATCAATATGGCCCTTCTGACCCAAGTCAGATCATTTTTTGTAAAGTGTGAGGCATGGCAATTAAGAAGGATCAGTCCAAAACAACTGTGTAAAGTGAGAAAATAGATGCAACCCAAGCGTTTTGGATGGAGGCACCTTCATTTGAATCACTGACACTGATCACTAACAGGTATAGTGAATAACATTGATTAGTTGTTGCAATGGCATACGAAAGTGGGTGGGATATATTAGGCAGCAAGTAAATATGTTGTCCCTGAAGTTGATGAGTTGAAAGCAGAAAAAAAAATGGGCATTGCAGTTTGAGTATTGGCCTTTGTCAATCAGGGTGCCCATGCTGATCCATATCCTTAGCCAAAAGGGCCTACAATGGGCACATGAGCATCAGAACTGGACCACGGAGCAATGGAAGAAGGTGGCCTGGTCTGATGTATCACATTTTCTTTTACATCATGTGAATGGCCGGGTGTGTGTGTGCTGCTTTCCTGGGGAAGAGATGGTACCAGGATGCACTAAGGGAAGAAGGCACGGGGTTGTGAAGTGCAAAATTAGAGTGGCTAATTGGCAGGTGGGACAAGTTTTATAGTAGTTTTTTACCTTATCTTTCAACCCTGGCCAGCAGAACCAGTCAGTAATACAAGCCTCAGACTTTCCGTCTATATGGCTGGGGTACCAGCTGTTGCTCAACAATGATTTCCTGAACGTTGGTAACCCAATAGAGTAGGTCATCGTTGGGTGCAAAATAAGCCAGTTTTTCATTTGCATGCAGTGCCTGGGGAACCTCATTTACATATGCTCTCTGTTCTCTTGTCAAGGCCAGAGTAGGGTCCTGCATTTGAGCCATGCCAAAACCCCTTGGGACATATCCAGATCAGGGGGGAGGGAAGGGCCAGAGTTTGTCCTCAGTGTCCTCCCCAAGCAAGACCTGTATTACAAGAATATCCATCTTCCCTCAGAGAGAAGCTCAGTTTCAGTAACCTGTACTGGCAACCTTCTCATTTTGGGCTTGGTAAGCGGAACCCTCATCATACACATCACATAAGTAATTATTTGGCATATCTATAACAATGTCCTCTGAAGGTCAGACGTTGGTTCTACCCATCTGGTCAGACAACTTCATCCTGACAGTTTCCAGAACATAGGAAAGTCAAGCCCCACTTTTACAGTGTGTAGCAATTTTTTTAATTAGTCCAACCACATGTTCGGCAGTTCCACAGTTGGTGGTAATTGACAAAGACAGCAGTGGGTAGGTCTTTGTATTACTATAGATACAGACAACCTAATTTTTCTTGGCTAATGATCCTACTTGACTGACCAAAGTGTCATGTACCAGAATCATCTTGAATCCAGGAGAGCTGAGACTAAAATCTGGTTGGTGACCACAGTGCATTCAAAGGTCCCTCCACCTGAAAGGGGTTGTGCAGTACAGATTTCTTGTGCAAAGAGGAAAAGCCTGTACAGAGCCCCACACTGCATGGGGTCCTCTTCCCACAAGCACTTTTACCTGCTATGGTCCCAATTATGACACCATCAGCATGTAGGGGTCCCCTTCTGGGGGGTCTTTGTAGCACAACCACCTTTGCAAGTCAACTGGCAGAGACCGACGATACCAGTCTATCATGACCCTCTCCACCAAATGGATCAATCTATCCATCCACAACCATAGCAGTTGATCTGATCGGTAGCTCCATCGGCGCAGATGGTGTGCTCAGACAGCTATTGTCACTCCCAGGAATGTTTACTTCAGCCATAACGTGGATGATCACTGCATTTGGGACTTGGGGCACCTCACAGGGGATGTAAGTCAGGCGAATTAGTGGAGCCATGTGCCTCAACTCGTTCCTGCACTGGGCTCCAGGACTCAGCCCAGCTCTGCTGGATGCCAGGATTTTGTTGAAATTCCAGGATGGCTGGGGGTTATGCGTACTGGCCATAGAAGATGCTTCCTTTTTGGACAGTACAGTATATATTGGTTGTGGACCAGTCAGGCCATGTGTTAAGTAAGGTTTTGATCATCATAAAAATGATTGTTGCATTCCTAAAGGAGGAAGAAGGAATTTTAATTTTTAGAGCTTATCTTCTTGTAAACATTTGCATATTGTATTTGTACAGTACATATTTGTTAACAATTGTTTGTTTAATTTGGATTATGCAAATAAGCAGATAGATTATCAGTATATATTGAGGCACGTTGGAGCCATTGCACTACACCTGATTCAGATAATTCCATTCTAAGTGCTTGGGTCGGTAAGTAAAATCACAGTATTGGGTACTATTTGGATTATATTTACTGCATATGAGTCTATATCTGCAACATAGAATAATTCCAGCAGACAGTCACAATTCTTAAAGATCAATGTAAGGCTTACGGTTGCCACCTCATCCCTTTAAAACCAAAGACAGATTAATTACACAGGTTCTGTGGCTGATTAAGGTGGTAATGAAACTCACTTAGTGCCTTATCTGCATTAAATTAGCCTCAAAACCTGTGTAATTAATATGTGTTCACATTTAAAGGGATGGGGTGGCAACCCTAGGGCAACAACTGCCATTTCTTAGAAATAAAATCCTTGTTTTCACTTTTTCTTTACCTTTGTTACATCTGAGTGCTGATGATCTCCAGCAGCCTCTTTGTAGCCACTTTCTGTCTGCATGTAGGATGGATGATAGGTAGTTCTCAGGACTGACTTTCTTATGGTGGCAAGGCAACAGTGGACCATGCTTTGTTGGAAGCCCAAGTGACAGTTGTACAGTCACAATTCTTAAAAATCACTGTAAGAGTTGTACAGTCACAATTCTTAAAGATCAATGTAAGGCTGATGGAGCTACCTATCAGATCAACTGCTATGGTTGTGGATGGATGGATGGATGGACTGATCCGTTTAGTGGAGAGGGTCGTGATAGACTGGTATCTTCAGTCTCTGCCAGTTGACTTGCAAAGGTGGTTGTGTTTACGAAGACCCCATGGAAGGGGACCCCCTACAATGCTGGGGGTGTCTTAATTGGGGCCATAGCAGGGAACAGTGCTTGTGGGAAGAGAACCCCATGCATGGGGAGACAGAGTTTTGTCACACTTTAACTTGAAGTGTCTAAGCAAGGACCTTCATGGCAGGATCATCAGGGATCGTTTTACTGAAAGCTGCTAATTTGAAAAAATTGAAAATGACTTTTGAACTGACATTGACATGTTAAAGTTCATAGGGTATTTTAGTTATTTACATCTACTTTGACTTTTTCAGCTCACATTTTTTTGGGGATGGTTGAATTGGTTTGAAATTGACTTAAAGTCAACGTGTACTTTGCCCGTTCCAAGTTGATCTGGTTGGCGCTTACACAAAGACCAAGGTCATGGATATGTAGGTCAAGGCCCAATTAAAGGACCCCCCAGCTCACCATCTCAAAGACTATTTCTCGAGTGATACAGAATAGTAGCTGTTATCATAGCAGCTGTATGGAGGTTATATTACAAGTTTTATACATTAAAGTGTATATATAGTAAACCCTAACAATGAACTTCTCTTGTTTGCTCCCTTTTGGTCAGTTAAAGAAGACTATCCACCTCAGTGGCAAGATCCATTTATTCAAGGTGTCCCTTCTTCCTAAAACATTGTGGAGGAGGAATAGTTAGACAATATACATACAGTATCTTCCTCGGCTTCTAAAGTGCAGGGGGTGATGTCATTCCCCTGCCAGCATGATCCCTGGCAATACTGCATAGCCCAAATCTCAAGGGAAGATGCTGCAGAATAGAGCATCAAGGGTGCAGTTACCTGCCCTACATGTCCTAGAGTTGCCCTAGATGTCCTAGAGTAGTCCTAAATGTCCTAGAGTAGTCCTAAATGTCCTAGAGTAGTTCTTGATTTCCTAAAGTAGCCCTAGATGTTCTAGAGTAGTCCTAAATGTTCTAGCGTAGCCCTAGATGTCCTAGAGTCATCCTATATATCTTAGGATAGTACATGAGTTTATCTGTGGTTACTATTACAGCAAATGTTTCTTTTCACCCCTACAGACCAGCTGTATTTGAAAGATGACAAATGTGAAGGTTCTTTGTGTAGTTTTGCTCCATGTGGCTTTAGTGGCCCCAGGAACACAGATATGCCAAGACCCCGATGAGAAGGCCTACTCAATCATCACATGTGGAGCTCCCGGGAAGGATGGTCTACAGGGTCAAAATGGGACAGATGGAGCGAAGGGGGAAAAGGGTGATCCAGGTAAGAAAAAACATAATTTTATTACAAATAAATACACAGTTAAATAACGGGAGAACAAAACTAATCCTCCACCAGGTGGATTCCAAAGCGTTGGGAGATGCCCTGATTTCTTACATGTCTTGGAGACTCTGAAGAGAGCGATATTTCCCACTCCTCCTCATGTATACTCAATAATAAAAAGTTGGTTTTCTCTAAATATCCATTTGGAGATACTGTATACTGTATATGGTGTTCCGAAAGCTAATCACAACAACAATCATCATGCCTGCTCTTCTTCCATCTTTCTGGAAAGAAAAGCAGATGAAGGCATTGCCAGGGGAAGTACTGTGATCTCTATGAGAGGTAATAATTCCTGGAATTGAAACAATGACACATTACTTAAGCTGGCCATTTCTGATTGAAATTCAGCCAGTCCAGCTGCTCAACAGGATTCAATTGTGTAATTGACTTTTGTCAAAGAAACATGTTGGAAAATTTTCCATCAATCAACAACTGCAGCCAATCAATCTGACATTGGAGCATGCCACTGTCAGAATTAATGTGTAAACAGGGAGGATTCCTCCATCCATTTTGTTTGGAGGAATCTGTGGAGGGGTGGGAATTTACACTGAGGTCCTGAGATCTGAGATGCTGAAAAAAGTTGGGAGCTACTGAGGACAGAGTGGTCGATGGCAAAATCAATGTTAAGAGTTTATTCTCTGCCCCTCTTCCCTGACAACTTCTATCCACAGCAGTGGTCCCTAATAGTGTATGCACTATGCTGACAACTCTCCTGCTACTTGCCCTTGATTTAAAAAAATACTTTGTGTTGGGATCAATGACCACAAGGATGTCACCAGGCGGGCCCAATCAAAATTTTGCTATGGGGCCCCATTATCTGCAGTTACGCTCCTGCTTAACATAAAAAGGTCCAATCTAATGCTTTAAAGCCCAACTCTAGGGACTGAAAGAAATTCACCCTTGCAGTACCCATACAGTGCTTTCCTCCTCTCCCTGAAGCTCAGGTTTGTAGGCTGAGCCTTGGCATCATCACCTACAGTACCGGCCTGTTAACCCTGTATTGTACGTGCTGGGAGAGAGCAGGTGATAGCTGCCTGAAGCGCCTCCAAGAGGAAGTTGCAAGAGACTAGCCAAGGCCACATTGCAGAGGTGGATTTTGTAAAATTCCCTGGTCTGGCTTTAAATGTATTTCATGGGATTTGGAACTTACACTATAATGTCAAAAGTTCCAACAGGGCAGGATAAGTGGACAGAATGGAGAGGAGGAGCCTGAACACGGAGGTGGCGGAGAGCACGAGATAGGAGCTCTCCGACAGGACTCCCCCGCCTAAGCCTCCCCAGCCACCCCATCCAAGAAGAGACATGAGCGGCTGAAAAGTACCTGGAGAGTGGGGACCTCGGTGGCAGTGTGGAGTCTCAGAGTGGAGGGAGAGAGGAGTTGCTGGTGCAGGCTGGTCCGCCCGGCGACCCGGACCGCGGCAAGTGAGAGAGCCGGGAAGCCGGGTTGCCGAGGTGACAGGAGAGCGGCGTGACCACGTGGTCAGCCGCAAAGGAGTGTTGGGAAAGGAGGAAGCCGGCCGGCGTCTCGCAAGGAGCAGGGAGAGACTGGGCAGCTTATCCGAGTACCCCCCTAGCTGTATCTGCACCAGAGAGAAGTCGGGTGCCCCTGCTTATCCAGGAACCACGGATACCCCTATGGGAGAAGATTTAAGGAGGGAAAAAAGTTTATGAAAACGACCCTGTGGAATCCCCAAGCAAATCGCTTTGAACTGATGTCAGCAAGCTGGAATCGCACCAAGGAGAAGGAGGGGTAAGCTGGGTGAGTGGAGGCTGCTGAAAATGAATGTATGAATTTACTGTGTATTATTTCCCTCGTAATGTTTATGATACAATATAAAAAGAACAAAGGAGAAGAGAGAGGAGGGGATTCCCAGGGTTTTTGGAAGGAGAGATTAATTAAGCAACTGAAGCAGGAAATCTAGAGAATAATTTACCAGGCAAAGAGGGGACCCTACTATAGAATTGTAATATCTAATATCACATGGAAAATAGAAGAGCCCTACAGAAGATATGAAGAATAAGAGCATTAAAGGAAGTGGGCTTAAAGGGTCCCAATCAGGAACAATTAAAAAATATACATCGCAGGGAAATATAACCCCAGAAAGGTCACAAGGTACAAATGGAAAAAGAGAAGGTGACATCAGTCTGGAAAAAAGCCCTAGATTATCACTGGGCTTGAATGCTACTAATCAGCAGATACTGGAAATGGTGGAGAGGAGAGAAAATGGAAAGTGACTAGAGATGAGCGAATCGAACATGGCGAAGTGGAATTCGTTTCGAAGATTGGGAAATATTCGATTCGCGACGAATCCGAAAATTAGCAAACTTCGGATGCACGAATCGAATTTTCCCAAAAATGGCGGCGACATGTGTGGCGACGGAGCGGGGATCTCTGGGAAGGCGCGCAGACAAGGCGCGCTGACCCATAATGCATTCATTCATGACATGTGATCGCATTAGCCAATCAGCAGCCAGCCAGCCAGCACTGTGTAATGGTGGAGCTATAAATCGCGGCCATCTTAGAATTCTCCATTAGCCTCCGGTCATTCAAGAGAGACAGACCTGTCTGTATTGAGGGACAGAGTTAGGGCCACAGAGACTTTAGGGCCACAGAATCGTTACTCAGGGACACAGAATCGTTACTCAGGGACACAGAATTGTTACTCAGGGACACAGAATTGTTACTCAGGGACACAGAATCGTTACTCAGGGACAGACACAGAATTGTTACTCAGGGACACAGAATCGTTACTGAGGGACACAGAATCGTTACTGAGGGACACAGAATCGTTACTCAGGGACACAGAATTGTTACTCAGGGACACAGAATTGTTACTCAGGGACACAGAATCGTTACTCAGGGACAGACACAGAATTGTTACTCAGGGACACAGAATTGTTACTCAGGGACACAGAATTGTTACTCAGGGACACAGAATTGTTACTGAGGGACACAGAATCGTTACTCAGGGACACAGAATCGTTACTCAGGGACACAGAATTGTTACTCAGGGACACAGAATTGTTACTCAGGGACACAGAATCGTTACTCAGGGACAGACACAGAATCGTTACTCAGGGACACAGAATTGTTACTCAGGGACACAGAATCGTTACTGAGGGACACAGAATCGTTACTGAGGGACACAGAATCGTTACTGAGGGACACAGAATTGTTACTCAGGGACACAGAATTGTTACTCAGGGACACAGGGATTACAATTGTTACTCAGGGACTGGGGTGCTTATTGAATTAAAGAGTATGTCAGACAACACGGGGAGGAGTAGCAGAGGAGGCAATGTTTCAGGAGCGAGCAGACGTGGCAGCAGAGGAAGGCGCGCAGACAAGGCGCGCTGACCCATAATGCATTCATTCATGACATGTGATCGCATTAGCCAATCAGCAGCCAGCCAGCCAGCACTGTGTAATGGTGGAGCTATAAATCGCGGCCATCTTAGAATTCTCCATTAGCCTCCGGTCATTCAAGAGAGACAGACCTGTCTGTATTGAGGGACAGAGTTAGGGCCACAGAGACTTTAGGGCCACAGAATCGTTACTCAGGGACACAGAATCGTTACTCAGGGACACAGAATTGTTACTCAGGGACACAGAATTGTTACTCAGGGACACAGAATCGTTACTCAGGGACAGACACAGAATTGTTACTCAGGGACACAGAATCGTTACTGAGGGACACAGAATCGTTACTGAGGGACACAGAATCGTTACTCAGGGACACAGAATTGTTACTCAGGGACACAGAATTGTTACTCAGGGACACAGAATCGTTACTCAGGGACAGACACAGAATTGTTACTCAGGGACACAGAATTGTTACTCAGGGACACAGAATTGTTACTCAGGGACACAGAATTGTTACTGAGGGACACAGAATCGTTACTCAGGGACACAGAATCGTTACTCAGGGACACAGAATTGTTACTCAGGGACACAGAATTGTTACTCAGGGACACAGAATCGTTACTCAGGGACAGACACAGAATCGTTACTCAGGGGACACAGAATTGTTACTCAGGGACACAGAATCGTTACTGAGGGACACAGAATCGTTACTGAGGGACACAGAATCGTTACTGAGGGACACAGAATTGTTACTCAGGACACAGAATTGTTACTCAGGGACACAGGGATTACAATTGTTACTCAGGGACTGGGGTGCTTATTGAATTAAAGAGTATGTCAGACAACACGGGGAGGAGTAGCAGAGGAGGCAATGTTTCAGGAGCGAGCAGACGTGGCAGCAGAGGAAGGGGTCGAGGCAGCACTAGTCGCAGCCAGAAGCCAGTGCTCCCGGTGTCATCCAGCGGTCGTGTCTCCACCGACAACCCTGCCGTCATCGATTGGTTGGCTCGGTCGTCTTCCCTCTTCCCAGGTCACCTCTGACACCTACAGCCAACGGTCGGTGGGTACGTCAGACACAACCGTTAGTTGGCATGGCCCGGGAGCAAGCCCACTGAAATCACTGTCCTCTACCTGCCCCTGTCCTTTGGTGTTCCCTCACCAAGCGAAGTATCGCATGCTGTGGGCTCAGCCCCACTGTACAGTGAGGAAGAGCTAACAGAGGGTGGTCAGGAACGGGGGGAGACATCCGCCTCTTCAGCAGCCAGGCAAAGAAGTACTGGCGAGGAGAGTGGCTCGGTAGCCCGGTCTAGAGACAGGTCTGTCTCCTGACCCACACGCAGCCGAGGGGGCTAGTTGTGACGCGGAGACCCTAATTGATGATGATGAGGCTGATCGCACTTGGCAGCCTCGTCGTCATCAGGCTATTGCTTCCGCATCATCAGGAGAAGAGGGTGCCAGCTTGCCAGCGAGCAAAACAGTCCAGTGGGTTGCCCAGGAGGCAGCAGGGTCGCAGCAGTGTCAGTGGAGGCAAACGGCCACGGAGTATAGGACCAGCTCCACTGCAGCCTACCACCACGGCCAGTAGTGGTGCCGGTGTGCACGGAGGAAGTAGCAGTCAGCCCAGTGAGGAGTAGCGAGGGGCAAAGTTTCCTACTCGGTCGGTGTGGCAATTTTTCGTCAAGCCGCCCGAGGAAGTAAACGTAGCCGTATGTCCGACTATGTGGCCAGAAAGTCAAGCGTGGCCAGGGGGCCCATGTTGGGACTACAGCGTTGCGTCAGCATATGCAGTGTCGCCATTCGGTGGCCTGGGAAAACCGTGATAAAGATACGGCGGTTCTGCCTGCCCCAGCCCCCGCTCCATCACCCGCTCCGTTACTTGCTTCGGCACCCGACGTCAATCGCCCTCTATCAGCCAGTCAAGGCTCCAACACCTCTGCTGAGGAGAGTTGTCGCTCGTGGCATCTTCCGCTCGCTCAGATGCTCCTTCTGCTACTCCTCTTCACGGATTCCGTCAGCAGTCTTTCTTGGAATCCGTTTTTCCAAGAGACAACAGTTTGCGAGCACACAACACCCGACGGTGCAAAAGCTGAACGTCCTCCTGTCCAAGTTGCTGGTGCTGCAGTCCCCTCAAGCCGCGGTGGAGAGTGCCAAGCCGGCATTTCTTCGCCAAAAAGGCAGTGCCAGCCCTGCATTCACATGTAGAAGAGATGGTGGGCCAGTCTTTGAGCATGTCGGTCTCTGCCAAAGTGCACGGCAGCGCCGACGTGTGGAGCTGTAACTACGGTCAGGGACAGTACATGTCATTTACGGCCCACTGGGTGAACGTGGTGCCGGCACAGCCGCACCAGCAACTTGGACAGGTCCACGCCGCTTTTGCCTCCACGTTTGCACGTCCTTGGTCCAGCAAAGATGTCCGCCTCTACCACCTCTTCTTCCGCCGTGTCCTCAGCCGCCACCCCCGTGCCAAGTCCCATTACCCGACCCGGCATATCACATGTGCAGGGCGCAACGGCGTCACGCTGTGCTGCACCTGGTATGCCTTGGCGAACGTAGTCACACAGGGGAGGTAACTTCTGAGTGTAATGAACAGAGAAATCGACAGATGGCTGTCTCCGCGCAAACTGAAAATCGGAAACCATGTTGACCGACAACGGAAAGAACATGGTGTCTGCTCTGCGTCAAGGAAGGTTGTGCCATGCGCCATGCATGGCTCACGTGTTCAATCTGGTTGTCAAGCGGTTCCTAAAATCCACCATCCCACTGCAAGACATCCTTAAAATGTCACGTAAACTTTGCATGCATTTCAGCCATTCTGACCTACACCGCAAAGCACACCCTCCTTGAGCTGCAGCGGCAGAACGGAATTCCCACAGCATCGCCTGATCTGTGACGTTGCAACAAGGTGGAATTGAACCCTACATATGTTAGACCGCCTTTACGAACCAGCGAAAGGCCATCACCGATTTCCTGATGTTACAAGCGGATAAAGGTACTCCCCTGTGTAACTTAGATGTCAGCCATTGGCAGCTCATGCGTGACACCCTGCCGCTTGCTCAGGCCCTTTGAGGAGGCCACGCTATTCGTGAGTCGGCAGGACTATGGGGATGAACGACGTCATTCCTCTGTTGCACGTACCTGGAACAAATGCTGTTAACACATGGCTGGTCAGGGTGCGGTAGACGTGGCGCACAGATCTCAACGCCACATGACCCCTGTGGGGGCAGGACAGGAAGAAGAGGAGGAGGTAGAGGAGGGACATTGGGTGCTCAGGAATTATTGAGTGAAATGGGTGGTTTTTCCACTCAGCGGACAGGAGTGGAGGAGTAGGAGCATCTGGTAGAGGAGGAGGAGGAGGAGACAGAGGACCCAGACGCACCGTGGCAGTATGCTGTGGAGATGGAGGCAGGGAGTCCCTCGCATTCCTTGGCACAAATGGGCCCATAGCATGCTCGGTTGCTTGCGTAGCGACAGCCGAATAATAACCATCAGACAGAGGGATGACTTTTGGCTGTCCACCTTGTTGGACCCTCGCTACCCTGTTCAAAAATGGTGGCCTTTTTCACACCTGCTGAGAGGGAGGCCAAAATAACGTACTATAAAAACCACCTAAAAATTTGTAAGTCAGGTTGGTCTCTGCCTTTCGTGCGCCAACGTCATCGCCTCCCAGACACTGTGGGCCCTGTGCGCTCGCGGTCCCGTTGCTGCCGTGAATGGCAGCAGGGGAGGGGTGGGGTGGTATGAGCAGTGGCGAGCTCCACCAGCAGCGGCTGCCTCAGTCTGCAGTCGATGATGAGTAGCTTTCTTACACCAGCGCAGTGATGAAACTACTAACCAGCCGCAGAGCAGCAGCAGCAACAAGTGGACCTGGAGCAGGACAACAAACAACAGGCTTGGGCCTACTTGGACAGCACCCTGCCAACCGAGGTAGACAATCCCCTTGACTACTGGGCAACGAAACTTGACCTTTGGCCCAACT
>CATNWA010002665.1:0-26121 GCA_951230385.1 Staurois parvus | reverse complement strand
GAAATGACCGCCTCCTGACAGACAAGAAAAAAGAAGATGTAGGCAGGTGCAGTCTGCTTCCTTCTACTGTAGGTGGCACACCAACCACCCGGGGAACATCCCGAGCCTTGGAGAGGGAGAAAAAAGTCGGGGGGGGACACTTGGTTGGTTTCTCTGTGGTTTTTCCCTGGGGTTTCCTGGTGACTGTGATGGTGGAATGAAAGGGGTCCATGGGAAGTACCTGGAGACATTTTTATATGCTTTTTTTTGTTTACATGTTTTTTAAAAATAAATTCTTACCTTTAATAAAATTACTGAAAAAACCCCCATTATATATATATTATTTCTTCACCAACAGCAGACACACTTAAGGGTATGTATTGTTAGTTAGTTCTGGATGGTTTTAATTGATTTTTATTATTGTACACGAATTATTAGTGCAATCGGATTTTATGGAAAAGGTACAATTTCAGTTAAAAATACAGGTAAATGTTAATTTCTGGGGACATTAAATGTCAATATTATTAATCTTGAGGGGGGTTTCAGTTATTTAAATATAAAATAGTGATACATATTTCCCCCCGCACTCGAATAATATAATGGGATCCAACATACAACAGTCTGCTGTTTCATATTTCAGAAGTCCTTTTTTTCTTTCAATGGGATTCTTGTTGTCCGGATATAAAATCTTTTATAGATCCCTTGTGTTGTGACATTGTGGGTTTCTCTGATTTGTAAAATCCCTAGATTTTGTAAAATCTGGGAATGTCGCTGACTTATTGTATTAATGGTTTTGTCCAGAAATAGGAAAATGGAGTGATGTGGATAGATGGGAAACATATGTATAGTGTTGAGAGAATTCGGTCTGTTGGTACTCCCCAGACGCTCCTTTCCATGAGAGATGTTTTTGATTCTTTACCCCCCCAGAGCTGAACAATGTCTTTGTACGGTTCTGAAATGGCCCAGGCTGCTGGTTTTGTTGAATCCAGAGTCTACATACAGAAGATGCCTCCACAGTGTTCATTGATGGGGCTGGGTAAGGTTGGTACATGTTGTTTCATTAGAGATGAGCGAAGTATTCAAAAATTCAATTCGGCTGATTCGGCGAATTCGAGGAATAAATTTGATTCGATTCGAATATATTCGCTGCGATTTTAACTTATAAAAAGGGTGTTTCTAGGCTTCAGAGAGCCTTTATATTAGTGCAGAACACTGTACCTTTAATTAAATGCCCTTGGAGTCTGCTGGGGAAGAGAAATAATACTGTCAGTCAGTATGACATGCAGATGAGTGCCGTCGATCTTAGAATCACCGCACACTTCACTCATTTGGGCAGTCACGGGGCCAAAACCAGAGTGTGGAGCCACAGTGTGGCGGTGGAGGCAGCAGCAATGGGAGGCCATACAGCACCCTATGACAAAAATGGAACCCACCAGCAGTGTGAGGAGACCTGAAAGTGGCACATGCAGAGGTGGCGATGAGACCGCACATGGGAGGTCCGTTACCAGGATTGGGAGTCAGTTGGTCCATGGGCAGGAGCACTGGTGGTTTGAACTGGAGGAGACAGAAAGAAAGCTACTCATCATCGACTGCAGACTGAGGCAGCCGCTGCTGGTGGAGCTGCCACTGCTCCTACCACCCCCCCTCCCCTGCTGCCATGGCAGCGGAACGCGGAGCGCACAGGGCCCACAGTGTCTGAGGATGGACGTTGGCGCAGAAAGGCAGAGACCAACTGACTATATAGGTGGTTTTTAGTACTTTATTTTGGCCTCCCTCTCAGCAGGTGTGAAAAAGGCCACCATTTTTGAACGGTAGCGAGGGTCCAACAAGGTGGACAGCCAAAAGTCATCCCTCTGTCTGATGGTTATTATTCGGCTGTCGCTACGCAAGCAACCGAGCATGCTATGGGCCATTTGTGCCAAGGAATGCGAGGGACTCCCTGCCTCCATCTCCACAGCATACTGCCACGGTGCGTCTGGGTCCTCTGTCTCCTCCTCCTCCTCCTCTACCAGATGCTCCTGCTCCTCCACTCCTGTCCGCTGAGTGGAAAAAACCACCCATTTCACTCAATAATTCCTGAGCACCAATGTCCTCCTCTACCTCCTCCTCTTCTTCCTGTCCTGCCCCCACAGGGGTCATGTGGCGTTGAGATCTGTGCGCCACGTCTACCGCACCCTGACCAGCCATTGTTAACAGCATTTGTTCCAGGACGTGCAACAGAGGAATGACGTCGTTTGAAAGTGGCACATGGCAGAGTGTGGCGATGGAGACAGCAGCAATGGGAGGCCGTACAGGGACCCATGAGAGACTGTGGACCTGGCAGCAGCATGAGGAGGCGGTACTGGGGCCCATGGCAGATTACGGGCCTGGCAGCAGCAATGGGAGGCCCGTATCTGCCAGCACCCTATGACAAAAAATGGAACACACCAGCAGTGTGAGGAGACCTGAAAGTGGCACATGGCAGAGTGTGGCGATGGAGACAGCAGCAATGGGAGGCCGTACAGGGACCCATGAGAGACTCTGGACCTGGCAGCAGCATGAGGAGGCGGTACAGGGGGCCCATGGCAGATTACGGGCCTGGCAGCAGCAATGGGAGGCCCGTAATCTGCCAGCACCCTATGACAAAAAATGGAACACACCAGCAGTGTGAGGAGACCTGAAAGTGGCACATGGCAGAGTGTGGCGATGGAGACAGCAGCAATGGGAGGCCGTACAGGGACCCATGAGAGACTCTGGACCTGGCAGCAGCATGAGGAGGCGGTACAGGGGCCCATGGCAGATTACGGGCCTGGCAGCAGCAGCAATGGGAGGCCCGTAATCTGCCAGCACCCTATGACAAAAAATGGAACACACACAGCAGTGTGAGGAGACCTGAAAGTGGCACATGGCGGGACCCATGAGAGACTCTGGACCTGGCAGCAGCATGAGGAGGCGGTACTGGGGCCCATGGCAGATTACGGGCCTGGCAGCAGCAATGGGAGGCCCGTAATCTGCCAGCACCCTATGACAAAAAATGGAACACACCAGCAGTGTGAGGAGACCTGAAAGTGGCACATGGCAGAGTGTGGCGATGGAGACAGCAGCAGCAATGGGAGGCCGTACAGGGACCCATGAGAGACTCTGGACCTGGCAGCAGCATGAGGAGGCGGTACAGGGGCCCATGGCAGATTACGGGCCTGGCAGCAGCAATGGGAGAGGCCCGTAATCTGCCAGCACCCTATGACAAAAAATGGAACACACCAGCAGTGTGAGGAGACCTGAAAGTGGCACATGGCAGAGTGTGGCGATGGAGACAGCAGCAATGGGAGGCCGTACACAGGGACCCATGAGAGACTCTGGACCTGGCCAGCATGAGGAGGCGGTACTGGGGCCCATGGCAGATTACGGGCCTGGCAGCAGCAATGGGAGGCCCGTAATCTGCCAGCACCCTATGACAAAAAATGGAACACACCAGCAGTGTGAGGAGACCTGAAAGTGGCACATGGCAGAGTGTGGCGATGCGATGGAGACAGCAGCAATGGGAGGCCGTACAGGGACCCATGAGAGACTCTGGACCTGGCAGCAGCATGAGGAGGCGGTACTGGGGCCCATGGCAGATTACGGGCCTGGCAGCAGCAATGGGAGGCCCGTAATCTGCCAGCACCCTATGACAAAAAATGGAACACACCAGCAGTGTGAGGAGACCTGAAAGTGGCACATGGCAGAGTGTGGCGATGGAGACAGCAGCAATGGGAGGCCGTACAGGGACCCATGAGAGACTCTGGACCTGGCAGCAGCATGAGGAGGCGGTACAGGGGCCCATGGCAGATTACGGGCCTGGCAGCAGCAATGGGAGGCCCGTAATCTGCCAGCACCCCCTATGACAAAAAATGGAACACACCAGCAGTGTGAGGAGACCTGAAAGTGGCACATGGCAGAGTGTGGCGATGGAGACAGCAGCAATGGGAGGCCGTACAGGGACCCATGAGACACTCTGGACCTGGCAGCAGCATGAGGAGGCGGGGTACAGGGGCCCATGGCAGATTACGGGCCTGGCAGCAGCAATGGGAGGCCCGTAATCTGCCAGCACCCTATGACAAAAAATGGAACACACCAGCAGTGTGAGGAGAGACCTGAAAGTGGCACATGGCAGAGTGTGGCGATGGAGACAGCAGCAATGGGAGGCCGTACAGGGACCCATGAGAGACTCTGGACCTGGCAGCAGCATGAGGAGGCGGTACAGGGGCCCATGGCAGATTACGGGCCTGGCAGCAGCAATGGGGGGCCGTAATCTGCCAGCACCCTATGGAGGCAAAAAATGCCAGCAACCTAAAAAAATGGAAACACCACACAGCAGTGTAGAGGAGACCTGAAAGTGGCACATGGCAGAGTGTGGCGATGGAGACAGCAGCAATGGGAGGCCGTACAGGGACCCATGAGAGACTCTGGACCTGGCAGCAGCATGAGGAGGCGGTACGGGGGCCCATGGCAGATTACGGGCCTGGCAGCAGCAATGGGAGGCCCGTAATCTGCCAGCACCCTATGACAAAAAATGGAACACACCAGCAGCAGTGTGAGGAGACCTGAAAGTGGCACATGGCAGAGTGTGGCGATGGAGACAGCAGCAATGGGAGGCCGTACAGGGACCCATGAGAGACTCTGGACCTGGCAGCAGCATGAGGAGGCGGTACAGGGGCCCATGGCAGATTACGGGCCTGGCAGCAGCAATGGGAGGCCCGTAATCTGCCAGCACCCTATGACAAAAAATGGAACACACCAGCAGTGTGAGGAGACCTGAAAGTGGCACATGGCAGAGTGTGGCGATGGAGACAGCAGCAATGGGAGGCCGTACAGGGACCCATGAGAGACTCTGGACCTGGCAGCAGCAGCAGCATGAGGAGGCGGTACAGGGGGCCATGGCAGATTACGGGCCTGGCAGCAGCAGCATGGGAGGCCCGTAATCTGCCAGCACCCTATGACAAAAAATGGAACACACCAGCAGTGTGAGGAGACCTGAAAGTGGCACATGGCAGAGTGTGGCGATGGAGACAGCAGCAATGGGAGGCCGTACAGGGACCCATGAGAGACTCTGGACCTGGCAGCAGCATGAGGAGGCGGGGTACTGGGGCCCATGGCAGATTACGGGCCTGGCAGCAGCAATGGGAGGCCCGTAATCTGCCAGCACCCTATGACAAAAAATGGAACACACCAGCAGTGTGAGGAGACCTGAAAGTGGCACATGGCAGAGTGTGGCGATGGAGACAGCAGCAATGGGAGGCCGTACAGGGACCCATGAGAGACTCTGGACCTGGCAGCAGCAGCATGAGGAGGCGGTACAGGGGCCCATGGCAGATTACGGGCCTGGCAGCAGCAATGGGAGGCCCGTAATCTGCCAGCACCCTATGACAAAAAATGGAACACACCAGCAGTGTGAGGAGACCTGAAAGTGGCACATGGAGTGTGTGGCAGAGTGTGGCGGGATGGAGACAGCAGCAATGGGAGGCCGTACAGGGACCCATGAGAGACTCTGGACCTGGCAGCAGCATGAGGAGGCGGTACAGGGGCCCATGGCAGATTACGGGCCTGGCAGCAGCAATGGGAGGCCCGTAATCTGCCAGCACCCTATGACAAAAAATGGAACACACCAGCAGTGTGAGGAGACCTGAAAGTGGCACATGGCAGAGTGTGGCGATGGAGACAGCAGCAATGGGAGGCCGTACAGGGACCCATGAGAGACTCTGGACCTGGCAGCAGCATGAGGAGGAGGGGGGCGGACCTGGCAGCATGAGGAGGCGGGTACAGGGGCCCATGGCAGATTACGGGCCTGGGCAGCAGCAATGGGAGGCCCGTAATCTGCTGCAGCCCCTATGACAAAAAATGGAACACACCAGCAGTGTGAGGAGACCTGAAAGTGGCACATGGCAGAGTGTGGCGATGGAGACAGCAGCAATGGGGGAGGCCGTACAGGGACCCATGAGAGACTCTGGACCTGGCAGCAGCATGAGGAGGCGGTACAGGGGGGCCCATGGCAGATTACGGGCCTGGCAGCAGCAGCAATGGGAGGCCCGTAATCTGCCAGCACCCTATGACAAAAAATGGAACACACCAGCAGTGTGAGGAGACCTGAAAGTGGCACATGGCAGAGTGTGGCGATGGAGACAGCAGCAATGGGAGGCCGTACAGGGACCCATGAGAGACTCTGGACCTGGCAGCAGCAGCAGAGGAGGAGGCGGTACAGGGGCCCATGGCAGATTACGGGCCTGGCAGCAGCAATGGGAGGCCCGTAATCTGCCAGCACCCTATGACAAAAAATGGAAAATGGACACCAGCAGTGTGAGGAGACCTGAAAGTGGCACATGGCAGAGTGTGGCGATGGAGACAGCAGCAATGGGAGGCCGTACAGGGACCCATGAGAGACTCTGGACCTGGCAGCAGCATGAGGAGGCGGTACAGGGGCCCATGGCAGATTGGCAGCAGATTACGGGCCTGGCAGCAGCAATGGGAGGCCCGTAATCTGCCAGCACCCTATGACAAAAAATGGAACACACCAGCAGTGTGAGGAGACCTGAAAGTGGCACATGGCAGAGTGTGGCGATGGAGACAGCAGCAATGGGAGGCCGTACAGGGACCCATGAGAGACTCTGGACCTGGACCTGGCAGCAGCATGAGGAGGCGGTACAGGGGCAGGGGCCCATGGCAGATTACGGGCCTGGCAGCAGCAATGGGAGGCCCGTAATCTGCCAGCACCCTATGACAAAAAATGGAACACACCAGCAGTGTGAGGAGACCTGAAAGTGGCACATGGCAGAGTGTGGCGATGGAGACAGCAGCATGGGAGGCCGTACAGGGACCCATGAGACACTCTGGACCTGGCAGCAGCATGAGGAGGCGGCGGGGTACACTGGGGCCCATGGCAGATTACGGGCCTGGCAGCAGCAATGGGAGGCCCGTAATCTGCCAGCACCCTATGACAAAAAATGGAACACACCAGCAGTGTGAGGAGACCTGAAAGTGGCACATGGCAGAGTGTGGCGATGGAGACAGCAGCAATGGGAGGCCGTACAGGGACCCATGAGAGACTCTGGACCTGGCAGCAGCATGAGGAGGCGGTACAGGGGGGCCCATGGCAGATTACGGGCCTGGCAGCAGCAATGGGAGGCCCGTAATCTGCCAGCACCCTATGACAAAAAATGGAACACACCAGCAGTGTGAGGAGACCTGAAAGTGGCACATGGCAGAGTGTGGCGATGGAGACAGCAGCAATGGGAGGCCGTACAGGGACCCATGAGACTCTGGACCTGGCAGCAGCAGCAGAGGAGGCGGTACCTGGGGCCCATGGCAGATTACGGGCCTGGCAGCAGCAATGGGAGGCCCGTAATCTGCCAGCACCCTATGACAAAAAATGGAACACACCAGCAGTGTGAGGAGACCTGAAAGTGGCACATGGCAGAGTGTGGCGATGGAGACAGCAGCAATGGGAGGCCGTACAGGGACCCATGAGAGACTCTGGACCTGGCAGCAGCATGAGGAGGCGGTACAGGGGGGGCCCATGGCAGATTACGGGCCTGGCAGCAGCAATGGGAGGCCCGTAATCTGCCAGCACCCTATGACAAAAAATGGAACACACCAGCAGTGTGAGGAGACCTGAAAGTGGCACATGGCAGAGTGTGGATGGAGACAGCAGCAATGGGAGGCCGTACAGGGACCCATGAGAGACTCTGGACCTGGCAGCAGCATGAGGAGGCGGGTACAGGGGCCCATGGCAGATTACGGGCCTGGCAGCAGCAATGGGAGGCCCGTAATCTGCCAGCACCCTATGACAAAAAATGGAACACACACAGCAGTGTGAGGAGACCTGAAAGTGGCACATGGCAGAGTGTGGCGATGGAGACAGCAGCAATGGGAGGCCGTACAGGGACCCATGAGAGACACTCTGGACCTGGCAGCAGCATGAGGAGGCGGTACAGGGGCCATGGCAGATTACGGGGCCTGGCAGCAGCAATGGGAGGGGGCCCGTAATCTGCCAGCACCCTATGACAAAAAATGGAACACACCAGCAGTGTGAGGAGACCTGAAAGTGGCACATGGCAGAGTGTGGCGATGGAGACAGCAGCAGCATGGGAGGCCGTACAGGGACCCATGAGAGACTCTGGACCTGGCAGCATGCAGGAGGCGGCGGTACAGGGGGGGCCCATGGCAGATTACGGGCCTGGCAGCAGCAATGGGAGGCCCGTAATCTGCCAGCACCCTATGACAAAAAAAAATGGAACACACCAGCAGTGTGAGGAGACCTGAAAGTGGCACATGGCAGAGTGTGGCGATGGAGACAGCAGCAATGGGAGGCCGTACAGGGACCCATGAGAGACTCTGGACCTGGCAGCAGCATGAGGAGGCGGTACAGGGGCCCATGGCAGATTACGGGCCTGGCAGCAGCAATGGGAGGCCCGTAATCTGCCAGCACCCTATGACAAAAAATGGAACACACCAGCAGTGTGAGGAGACCTGAAAGTGGCACATGGCAGAGTGTGGCGATGGAGACAGCAGCAATGGGAGGCCGTACAGGGACCCATGAGAGACTGGGACCTGGCAGCAGCAGAGGAGGCGGTACAGGGGCCCATGGCAGATTACGGGCCTGGCAGCAGCAGCAAGGCCCGTAATCTGCCAGCACCCCTATGACAAAAAATGGAACACACCAGCAGTGTGAGGAGAGACCTGAAAGTGGCACATGGCAGAGTGTGGCGATGGAGACAGCAGCAATGGGAGGCCGTACAGGGACCCATGAGACACTCTGGACCTGGCAGCAGCATGAGGAGGCGGTACTGGGGGCCCATGGCAGATTACGGGCCTGGCAGCAGCAATGGGAGGCCCGTAATCTGCCAGCACCCTATGACAAAAAATGGAACACACCAGCAGTGTGAGGAGACCTGAAAGTGGCACATGGCAGAGTGTGGCGATGGAGACAGCAGCAATGGGAGGCCGTACAGGGACCCATGAGAGACTCTGGACCTGGCAGCAGCATGAGGAGGCAGGGGAGGGTACAGGGGCCCATGGCAGATTACGGGCCTGGCAGCAGCAGCAATGGGAGGCCCGTAATCTGCCAGCACCCTATGACAAAAAATGGAACACACCAGCAGTGTGAGGAGACCTGAAAGTGGCACATGGCAGAGTGTGGGCGATGGAGACAGCAGCAATGGGAGGCCCGTACAGGGACCCATGAGAGACTCTGGACCTGGCAGCAGCATGAGGGAGGCGGTACAGGGGGCCCATGGCAGATTACGGGCCTGGCAGCAGCAATGGAGGCCCGTAATCTGCCAGCACCCTATGACAAAAAATGGAACACACCAGCAGTGTGAGGAGACCTGAAAGTGGCACATGGCAGAGTGTGGCGATGGAGACAGCAGCAATGGGAGGCCGTACAGGGACCCATGAGAGACTCTGGACCTGGCAGCAGCATGAGGAGGCGGTACAGGGGCCCATGGCAGATTACGGGCCTGGCAGCAGCAATGGGAGGCCCGTAATCTGCCAGCACCCTATGACAAAAAATGGAACACACCAGCAGTGTGAGGAGACCTGAAAGTGGCACATGGCAGAGTGTGGCGATGGAGACAGCAGCAATGGGAGGCCGTACAGGGACCCATGAGAGACTCTGGGACCTGGCAGCAGCATGAGGAGGCGGGGGGGCGGTACAGGGGGCCCATGGCAGATTACGGGCCTGGCAGCAGCAATGGGAGGCCCCGTAATCTGCCAGCACCCTATGACAAAAAATGGAACAACACACAGCAGTGTGAGGAGACCTGAAAGTGGCACATGGCAGAGTGTGGCGATGGAGACAGCAGCAATGGGAGGCCGTACAGGGACCCATGAGAGACTCTGGACCTGGCAGCAGCATGAGGAGGGCGGTATGGGGAGGGCGGGGCCAGGGGCCCATGGCAGATTACGGGCCTGGCAGCAGCAATGGGAGGCCCGTAATCTGCCAGCACCCTATGACAAAAAATGGAACACACCAGCAGTGTGAGGAGACCTGAAAGTGGCACATGGCAGAGTGTGGCGATGGAGACAGCAGCAATGGGAGGCCGTACAGGGACCCATGAGAGACTCTGGACCTGGCAGCAGCATGAGGAGGCGGTACTGGGGCCCATGGCAGATTACGGGCCTGGCAGCAGCAATGGGAGGCCCGTAATCTGCCAGCACCCTATGACAAAAAATGGAACACACCAGCAGTGTGAGGAGACCTGAAAGTGGCACATGGCAGAGTGTGGCGATGGAGACAGCAGCAATGGGAGGCGTACAGGGACCCATGAGAGACTCTGGACCTGGCAGCAGCATGAGGAGGCGGTACAGGGGCCCATGGCAGATTACGGGCCTGGCAGCAGCAATGGGAGGCCCGTAATCTGCCAGCACCCTATGACAAAAAATGGAACACACCAGCAGTGTGAGGAGACCTGAAAGTGGCACATGGCAGAGTGTGGCGATGGAGACAGCAGCAATGGGAGGCCGTACAGGGACCCATGAGAGACACTGACCTGGCAGCAGCATGAGGAGGCGGTACAGGGGCCCATGGCAGATTACGGGCCTGGCAGCAGCAATGGGAGGCCCGTAATCTGCCAGCACCCTATGACAAAAAATGGAACACACACAGCAGTGTGAGGAGACCTGAAAGTGGCACATGGCAGAGTGTGGCGATGGAGACAGCAGCAAATGGGAGGCCGTACAGGGACCCATGAGAGACTCTGGACCTGGCAGCAGCATGAGGAGGCGGTACAGGGGGCCCATGGCAGATTACGGGCCTGGCAGCAGCAATGGGAGGCCCGTAATCTGCCAGCACCCTATGACAAAAAAATGGAACACACCAGCAGTGTGAGGAGACCTGAAAGTGGCACATGGCAGAGTGTGGCGATGGAGACAGCAGCAATGGGAGGCCGTACAGGGACCCATGAGAGACTCTGGACCTGGCAGCAGCATGAGGAGGGGTACAGGGGCCCATGGCAGATTACGGGCCTGGCAGCAGCAATGGGAGGCCCGTAATCTGCCAGCACCCTATGACAAAAAATGGAACACACCAGCAGTGTGAGGAGACCTGAAAGTGGCACATGGCAGAGTGTGGCGATGGAGACAGCAGCAATGGGAGGCCGTACAGGGACCCATGAGAGACTCTGGACCTGGCAGCAGCATGAGGAGGCGGTACAGGGGCCCCCATGGCAGATTACGGGCCTGGCAGCAGCAATGGGAGGCCCGTAATCTGCCAGCACCCTATGACAAAAAAGAACACACCAGCAGTGTGAGGAGACCTGAAAGTGGCACATGGCAGAGTGTGGCGATGGAGACAGCAGCAATGGGAGGCCGTACAGGGACCCAGAGACTCTGGACCTGGCAGCAGCATGAGGAGGCGGTACAGGGGCCCATGGCAGATTACGGGCCTGGCAGCAGCAGCAATGGGAGGCCCGTAATCTGCCAGCACCCTATGACAAAAAATGGAACACACCAGCAGTGTGAGGAGACCTGAAAGTGGCACATGGCAGAGTGTGGCGATGGAGACAGCAGCAATGGGAGGCCGTACAGGGACCCATGAGAGACTCTGGACCTGGCAGCAGCATGAGGAGGCGGTACAGGGGCCCATGGCAGATTACGGGCCTGGCAGCAGCAGCAATGGGAGGCCCGTAATCTGCCAGCACCCTATGACAAAAAAAAAATGGAACACACCAGCAGTGTGAGGAGACCTGAAAGTGGCACATGGCACATGGCAGAGTGTGGCGATGATGGGAGGCCGTACAGGGACCCATGAGAGACTCTGGACCTGGCAGCAGCATGAGGAGGCGGTACAGGGGGCCCATGGCAGATTACGGGCCTGGCAGCAGCAATGGGAGGCCCGTAATCTGCTGCCAGCACCCTATGACAAAAAATGGAACACACCAGCAGTGTGAGGAGACCTGAAAGTGGCACATGTTTGGGGCATGATTCATGGCGGATTTAGTCAGTTGTGTCAGGAACTGGTGGTTTGAAATCCAGACTAATCCACGCCTGATTCATTTTCACAAACGTGAGTCTCTCCACACTTTGGGTGGACAGTCGTGTCCTCCGCGGAGTTACAATACCTCCTGCCGCACTAAACACGCGCTCTCCGATGCCACGCTACTGGCCGGGCATGACAGCCTTTCAAGGGCAAATTCAGCTAGTTGGGGCCAAAGGTCAAGTTTCGTTGCCCAGTAGTCAAGGGGATTGTCTACCTCGGTTGGCAGGGGGGCTGTCCAAGTAGGCCCAAGCCTGTTGTTTGAGGTCCTGCTCCAGGTCCACCTGATGCTGCTGCTGCTGCTGCGGCTGGTTAGTAGTTTCCTCACTGCGCTGGTGAAGAAAGCTACTCATCATCGACTGCAGACTGAGGCAGCCGCTGCTGGTGGAGCTGCCACTGCTCCTACCACCCCACCCCTCCCCTGCTGCCATGGCAGCGGAACGCGCAGCGAGCGCACAGGGCCCACAGTGTCTGAGGATGGACGTTGGCGCAGAAAAGGCAGAGACCAACTGACTACATAGGTGGTTTTTATAGTACGTTATTTTGGCCTCCCTCTCAGCAGGTGTGAAAAAGGCCACCATTTTTGAACGGTAGCGAGGGTCCAACAAGGTGGACAGCCAAAAGTCATCCCTCTGTCTGATGGTTATTATTCGGCTGTCGCTACGCAAGCAACCGAGCATGCTATGGGCCATTTGTGCCAAGGAATGCGAGGGACTCCCTGCCTCCATCATCTCCACAGCATACTGCCACGGTGCGTCTGGGTCCTCTGTCTCCTCCTCCTCCTCCTCTACCAGATGCTCCTGCTCCTCCACTCCTGTCCGCTGAGTGGAAAAAAAAACACCCATTTCACTCAATAATTCCTGAGCACAAATGTCCTCCTCTACCTCCTCCTCTTCTTCCTGTCCTGCCCCCACAGGGGTCATGTGGCGTTGAGATCTGTGCGCCACGTCTACCGCACCCTGACCAGCCATTGTTAACAGCATTTGTTCCAGGACGTGCAACAGAGGAATGACGTCGTTCATCCCATAGTCCTGCCGACTCACGAATAGCGTGGCCTCCTCAAAGGGCCTGAGCAAGCGGCAGGTGTCACGCATGAGCTGCCAATGGCTGACATCGAAGTTACACAGGGGAGTACCTTTATCCGCTTGTAACATCAGGAAATCGGTGATGGCCTTTCGCTGTTCGTAAAGGCGGTCTAACATGTGTAGGGTTGAATTCCACCTTGTTGCAACGTCGCAGATCAGGCGATGCTGTGGAATTCCGTTCTGCCGCTGCAGCTCAAGGAGGGTGTGCTTTGCGGTGTAGGAATGGCTGAAATGCATGCAAAGTTTACGTGACATTTTAAGGATGTCTTGCAGTGGGATGGTGGATTTTAGGAACCGCTTGACAACCAGATTGAACACGTGAGCCATGCATGGCGCATGGCACAACCTTCCTTGACGCAGAGCAGACACCATGTTCTTTCCGTTGTCGGTCAACATGGTTCCGATTTTCAGTTTGCGCGGAGACAGCCATCTGTCGATTTCTCTGTTCATTACACTCAGAAGTTCCTCCCCTGTGTGACTACGTTCGCCAAGGCATACCAGGTGCAGCACAGCGTGACACCGTTGCGCCCTGCACATGTGATATGCCGGTCGGGTAATGGGACTTGGCACGGGGGGGGGGGCGGCGGCTGAGGACACGGCGGAAGAAGAGGTGGTAGAGGCGGACACATCTTTTGTGGACCAAGGACGTGCAAACGTGGAGGCAAAAGCGGCGTGACCTGTCCAAGTTGCTGGTGCGGCTGTGCCGGCACCACGTTCACCCAGTGGGCCGTAAATGACATGTACTGTCCCTGACCGTAGTTACAGCTCCACACGTCGGCGCTGCCGTGCACTTTGGCAGAGACCGACATGCTCAAAGACTGGCCCACCATCTCTTCTACATGTGAATGCAGGGCTGGCACTGCCTTTTTGGCGAAGAAATGACGGCTTGGCACTCTCCACCGCGGCGCGGCACAAGCCATCATTTCTCGGAAAGGTGCTGAGTCCACCACTTGGAAAGGGAGGGACTGCAGCACCAGCAACTTGGACAGGAGGACGTTCAGCTTTTGCACCGTCGGGTGCGTGCTCGCAAACTGTTGTCTCTTGGAAACGGATTCCAAGAAAGACTGCTGACGGAATCCGTGAAGAGGAGTAGCAGGAGAAGGAGCATCTGAACGAGCGGAAGATGCCAACGAGCGACAACTCCCCTCAGCAGAGGTGTTGGAGCCTTGACTGGCTGATAGAGGGCGATTGACGTCGGGTGACGGAGCAAGTAACGGAGCGGGTGATGGAGCGGGGGCTGGGGCAGGCAGAACCGCCGTATCTTTATCACGGTTTTCCCAGGCCACCAAATGGCGACGCTGCATATGCTGCCGCAACGCTGTAGTAGTCCCAACATGGGCCCCCTGGCCACGCTTGACTTTCTGGCCACATAGTCGACATACGGCTACGTTTACTTCCTCGGGCGGCTTGACGAAAAATTGCCACACCGCCGAGTAGGAAACTTTGCCCCCGATACTCCTCACTGGCTGACTGCTACTTCCTCCGTGCACACCGGCACCACTACTGGCCGTGGTGGTAGGCTGCAGTGGAGCTGGTGCTCTACTCCGTGGCCGTTTGCCTCCACTGACACTGCTGCGACCCTGCTGCCTCCTGGGCAACCCACCGACTGTTTTGCTCTCGCTGCCAAGCTGCCACCCTCTTCTCCTGATGATGCGGAAGCAATAGCCTGATGACGACGAGGCTGCCAAGTGCGATCAGCCTCATCATCATCAATTAGGGTCTCCGCCTCACTACTAGCCCCCTCGGCTGCGTGTGGGTCAGGAGACAGACCTGTCTCTAGACCGGCTACCGAGCCACTCTCCTCGCCACTACTTCTTCGCCTGGCTGCTGAAGAGGCGGATGTCTCCCCCCGTTCCTGACCGCCCTCTGTTAGCTCTTCCTCACTGTACAGTGGGGCTGAGCCCACAGCATGCGATACTTCGCTTGGTGAGGGAACACCAAAGGACAGGGGCAGGTAGAGGACACGTGATTTCAGTGGGCTTGCTCCCGGGCCATGCCAACTAACGGTTGTGTCTGACGTACCCACCGACCGTTGGCTGTAGGTGTCAGAGGTGACCTGGGAAGAGGAAGACGACCGAGCCAACCAATCGATGACGGCAGGGTTGTCGGTGGAGACACGACCGCTGGATGACACCGGGAGCACTGGGCCTCTGGCTGCGACGACTAGTGCTGCCTCGACCCCTTCCTCTGCTGCCACGTCTGCTCGCTCCTAAAACATTTGCCTCCTCTGCCACTCCTCTGCATGTTGTCTGACATACTCTTTAATTCAACGATTCTGTGTCCCTGAGTAACAATTCTGTGTCCCTGAGTAACAATTCTGTGTCTGTCCCTGAGTAACAATTCTGTGTCCCTGAGTAACAATTCTGTGTCCCTCAGTAACAATCTGTGTCCCTCAGTAACAATTCTGTGTCCCTCAGTAACAATTCTGTGTCCCTCAGTAACAATTCTGTGTCTGTCCCTGAGTAACAATTCTGTGTCCCTCAGTAACAATTCTGTGTCCCTGAGTAACAATTCTGTGTCCCTCAGTAACAATTCTGTGTCCCTGTAACAATTCTGTGTCCCTGAGTAACAATTCTGTGTCCCTGAGTAACAATTCTGTGTCCCCTGAGTAACAATTCTGTCTGTGTCCCTGAGTAACAATTCTGTGTCTGTGTCCCTCAGTAACAATTCTGTGTCCCTGAGTAACAATTCTGTGTCCCTCAGTCCCTGAGTAACAATTCTGTGTCTGTCCCTGAGTAACAATTCTGTGTCCCTCAGTAACAATTCTGTGTCCCCCTCAGTAACAATTCTGTGTCTGTCCCTGAGTAACAATTCTGTGTCTGTCCCTGAGTAACAATTCTGTGTCCCTGAGTAACAATTCTGTGTCCCTCAGTAACAATTCTGTGTCCCTGAGTAACAATTCTGTGTCCCCTGAGTAACAATTCTGTGTCCCTCAGTAACAATTCTGTGTCCCTGTCCCTGAGTAACAATTCTGTGTCCCTGTCCCTTCTGTAAACAATTCTGTGTCCCTCAGTAACAATTCTGTGTCCCTCAGTAACAATTCTGTGTCTGTCCCTGAGTAACAATTCTGTGTCCCTGAGTAACAATTCTGTGTCCCTCAGTAACAATTCTGTGTCCCTGAGTAACAATTCTGTGTCCCTCAGTAACAATTCTGTGTCTGTCCCTGAGTAACAATTCTGTGTCCCTCAGTAACAATTCTGTGTCAATCCTGTGTCTGTCCCAGTAACAATTCTGTGTCTGTCCCTGAGTAACAATTCTGTGTCCCTGAGTAACAATTCTGTGTCCCTCAGTAACAATTCTGTGTCCCTCAGTAACAATTCTGTGTCCCTGAGTAACAATTCTGTGTCCCTGTAACAATTCTGTGTCTGTCCCTGAGTAACAATTCTGTGTCCCTCTGAGTAACAATTCTGTGTCCCCCTGAGTAACAATTCTGTGTCCCTCAGTAACAATTCTGTGTCCCTCAGTAACAATTCTGTGTCCCTCAGTAACAATTCTGTGTCCCTGTCCAATTCTGAGTAACAATTCTGTGTCTGTCCCTGAGTAACATTCTGTGTCCCTCAGTAACAATTCTGTGTCCCTCAGTAACAATTCTGTGTCCCTGAGTAACAATTCTGTGTCTGTCCCTGAGTAACAATTCTGTGTCCCTGAGTAACAATTCTGTGTCCTCAGTAACAATTCTGTGTCCCTCAGTAACAATTCTGTGTCTGTCCCTCTGAGTAACAATTCTGTGTCCCTCAGTAACAATTCTGTGTCCCCTCAGTAACAATTCTGTGTCCCTCAGTAACAATTCTGTGTCTGTCCCTGAGTAACAATTCTGTGTCCCTGTCAATTCTGTGTCCCTGAGTAACAATTCTGTGTCCCTCCCTGTAACAATTCTGTGTCCCTCAGTAACAATTCTGTGTCCCTCAGTAACAATTCTGTGTCTGTCCCTGAGTAACAATTCTGTGTCTGTCCCTGAGTAACAATTCTGTGTCTGTCCCTGAGTAACAATTCTGTGTCTGTCCCTGAGTAACAATTCTGTGTCCCTCAGTAACAATTCTGTGTCCCTCAGTAACAATTCTGTGTCCCTCAGTAACAATTCTGTGTCTGTCCCTGAGTAACAATTCTGTGTCCCTAAGTAACAATTCTGTGTCCCTAGTAACAAGTAAACAATTCTGTGTCCCTCAGTAACAATTCTGTGGCCCTAAGTAACAATTCTGTGGCCCTAAGTAAACGTTTCTGTGGCCCTAAGTAACGTTTCTGTGGCCCTAAGTAACGATTCTGTGGCCCTAAGTAACAATTCTGTGTCCCTCAGTAACATTTCTGTGTCCCTAAGTAACGTTCTGTGGCCCTAAGTAACGTTTCTGTGGCCCTAAGTAACGTTTCTGTGGCCCTAAGTAACGTTTCTGTGGCCCTAAAGTAACGTTTCTGTGGCCCTAAGTAACGTTTCTGTGGCCCTAAGTAACATTCTGTGGCCCTAAGTAACGTTTCTGTGGCCCTAAGTAACGTTCTGTGGCCCTAAGTAACGTTTCTGTGGCCCTAAGTAACGTTTCTGTGGCCCTAAGTAACGTTTCTGTGGCCCTAAGTAACGTTTCTGTGGCCCTAAGTAACGTTTCTGTGGCCCTAAGTAACGTTTCTGTGTCCCTAAGTAACGATTCTGTGGCCCTAAGTAACGTTTCTGTGGCCCTAGTAACGTTTCTGTGGCCCTAAGTAACGTTTCTGTGTCCCTAAGTAACGTTTCTCTGGCCCTAAGTAACGTTTCTCTGGCCCTAAGTAACGTTTCTGTGTCCCTAACTCTCTCCCTCAATACAGCCAGGTCTGCCTCTCTTGAATGACTGGAGGCAAATGGAGAATTCTAAAATGGCCACCATTTATAGCTCGACCATTACACAGTGCTGGCTGGCTGCTGATTGGCTAATGCGATCACATGTCATGAAAGAATGCATTATGGGTCAGCGCGCCTTGTCTGCGCGCCTTCCCAGACATCCCCGCTCCGTCGCCGCACATGTCGCCGCCATTTTAGGAAAAATTTCGATTCGCGCATCCGAAGTCTGCTAATTTTCGGATTCGTCGCGAATCTAAATTTTCCTAATATTCGAAACGAATTCCACTTCGCCGAGTTCGATTTACAAGCATGGCATCACATTTCTCCTCAGGCAAACGAAGCTGACAAAATGCAAAGCTCACCTGCTTGATGGAAGGTGATTTAATTTTTGGAATGGCACGGTTCAATACTGATGGACATCACTTATATGTCCTGGGTTTTCCCACTTTTTTCATTCAAAAGTTATAACACATCAACATTTTTATTATAAAGCCATAAAAAAGTATAAATGCAAAACAGAATAGTGATGATAAAAACAAAAAATCAATCTGTATGGATTTTACAAAATTACATATTACACAAAAAAGGATGCAGGCTAAACACCTAAAATGATTCTAAAGGTTCTTTTTTTTTGTAAAATAACAAATGTGTCTTTATTTACCTGCTCTGGGCAGTGGTTTTGCACAGAGTGGTCCAGATCATCCTCTTTTTGGATCCCCCGCAGGCTTTCCTGGCTCCTCTTGTCTGTCAGGTGCCCCCCTGAAGCAAACAGCTTGCTATGGGGGCACCCGCTGCACCATGTGTCCATTCACACATGGAGCCATGGCTTGGCCCCACTCCCTCTCTCCTAATTGGCTGACTGACTGTGATTGCCAGCAGTGGGAGCCAGTGGCTTCCACTTGCTGTCTCAGCCAATGAGGAGGCAGAGACCCGTGACAGCCGAGCCTGTCATTCACATTGCTGCATCTCAATGAGACTCAGGTAAGTATTTAGGGGGCTGGGGGCACTGCTGCACACTGGTTTTTTTACCTTCATGCATAGAATGCACGAAGGTAGAAAACCTTCAGCCTTTACATTCACTTTAATAATTGATTCCACTAAATCCAAATCTAAAATAATACAATAAATATAGGGTAGCTCTACTCACTAATACATAAACAGCAATACAATAATCAATCCATAATGTCCCATGAATTAGAAAAGCATAGTCCAACATTCCATAGTGTCTCAAATCACCAATGACAGGAAAGAGTCTTCTTAAATCAATATGCTACCAAGTGAAAATATGCACTCCACCGCGTGATCATTCTATTATACTCACCTCTACCTCTGACCTAAAATAACATATGAGGTCACATATTGCTTTTTACCCCCAGTGGGGCTGATCAACATGCCCAAGTTCACTCTCTCAGCTCAATTATGGCATGACATGCATTAAAGAGAAAGGGACTTAGACAACATCGGGGTATGCTCCTAATGAGACGAGGGATGGTGTCCTGGAGTATTTCCTCCCAGATCTGGACCTGAGCATCACTGAGCTCCTGGACAGTCTGAGGTGCAACCTGGCAGCGTCGGATGGACCAAAATATGATATCCCAGAGGTGTTCTATTGGACTGAAGTCAGGCGAGCGTGGGGGCCATTCAATGGTATTAATTCCATCATGCTCCCAGAACTTCCTGCATACTCTCACCACAGGAGGCTGGGCATTGTCGTGCACCAGGAGGAATGCAGGACCCATTGCACCAGCGTAAGGTCTGACAACGGTTCCCAGGATTTTATCCTGATACCTAATAGCAGTCAGGGTGCCATTGTATAGCCTGTAGAGGTCTGTGCATCCCTCCATGGATATGCCTTCCCTGACCATCACTGACCCACCACCAAAACGATCATACTGAACAATGTTACAGGCAGTATAATGTTCTTCATGGCTTCTCCAGACCCTTTTACATCTGTCACATGTGCTCAGGGTGAACCTGCTCTCATCTGTGAAAAGTACAGGGCGCCAGTGGCGTAGCTGCCAATTCTGGTGTTCAATGGCAAATGCCAATCTAGCTCTATGGTACCAGGCAGTGAGCACAGGGCCCACTAGAGGATGTTAGGCTCTCAGGTCACCCTCACAAAGTCTGTTTCTGATTGTTTGGTCAGAGATATTCACACCAGTGGCCTGCTGGAGGTCATTTTGTAGGGCTCTCGCAGTGCTCATCCTGTTCCTCCTTGCACAAAGGAGCAGATACCGGTCATGCTGATGGGTTAAGGACCTTATACAGCCCTGTCCAGCTCTCCTAGAGTAACTGCCTGTCTTCTGGAATCTCCTCCGTACTCTTGAGACTGTGCTGGGAGACACAGCAAACCTTTTGGCAATGGCATGTATTGTAGTGACATCTTGGAGAAGTTGGACTGCCTGTGCAACTTCTGTAGGGTCCAGGTATCGCCTCACGCTACCAGTAGTGACACTGACCCTAGCCAAATGCAAAACTACTGAAAAACAGTCAGAAAAGATAGGGGAAAAAAAATTTAGTGGCCTCCACCTTTACAACCATTCCTGTTTTGGAAGTTGTTTCTTTGTTGCCCATCTAGTGCACCTGTTGTTAATTTCATTAACACCAAAGCAGCTGAAACTGATTAATAATCCTTTAATATATATATATATAAGCATTCACAAGGGTTAAAAGCAATATTTACTTCCATACAACACTCTTCTATATAAACTTCTGCATGTACCGTTCCCTCACTCAGCAGGTCCAGGATAGCACTGTGGTGATGTCATTGGCATATGGCTCTACCACATACACATTACGCCCTGTGGGTAGGACTTCTTTAGCAGGTCCACTTAGCACGTATGCTAAATGTTTATACAACAGATGTAACTGATGACAGACCCTTAGATGCCATTTTGGAAGGCACTTCAATTGAGATACTTTCTTGAGAGTCTGGGGAAACTGTCATCTCTGCTGCTCCCTTTCACTGATTTTGAAAAATTATACACCTTCTCTACACCAGGCAAATGCGGACTGTCCCTTTCCAAAACATCTCTCTCCCTCCTTGTGGACCATTTTGACATTCATTTTATTGCTATATAGGACTCTGCCTTGGGCATCAGATTTACAAGCCAGCAAAAGAAAAATATCTTGTGGGTTACTTCTCACATTGCTTCTCTCTCCATTTGAAAACTGTTTCAAAATTTTATCTCGTGGGTATAAGTTCCCCTCGGCAGTACACAAAATTTTACCCCATGTTCCCTCTCAGTGCTTTCTGCAGCAGGAGGGGACTTATCTACATATGCTTTGGAGCCGTCCTGTTCTGATTCCTTTCTGGGCCCAGGTGCATGAACTGGTGTTCAAACTCACAGATGTCCAACTGGAGGATGACCCTGCGGGTACCTGTTGTACATTAACCCCTTGTCATCCAGGCACTATAAATGATCTGTTACAGTATTTTCCCTTATATTGGATGCAACCCAGACTTCCCTCAATGGGCATTTGACTATGCAAGATTGAAGAAATCTACTGTATGAAGGACTTTCTGGCCTTGAAGAACCACTAAGGAGGACAGTCTCACAAAACATGTTGTTTTGGCTGGATTACACCTGCTATTCTCATTATTCGACAGATCTAGCTTCCTGATAGACCTTCCCAACCCCTCTCAGTATACTGTACATATCTTGTATGTTGGGCTTGTTGGTGCCTTCAGAGACCAGCTTAACCTCTGCCCTTGGAGGTCCATTATGGCTGATTGCCATCATTTGGAGACACCAGAGGCAAGTCTCAGAATGTGTTCCCCCTCTCCCTCTATTTTCTCTTTTTTTTCCTATTTGTTTTTCCAATTTCCACCCGGCCCCCCTCTTTTTTCCTCCTATTCCTTGCCCAGTATGTGGACCCTTTAAATTTACATTATAGGTAGTGAGTCAGATGAATCCTCCCCTGTTTACACATACTGAAAAAGTGATATCAAGAGGTTTAACCATATTTTTTTTTTATTGATCCTGTACTTTTATAGAGAATTCTATGATTTGAACACTGTGTCTGTATTCTTAGTTTTTTTTCTAATACTTTGTATTCTGTATTTTGATAAAGACTTTAAATAAAAAAATAAAAAAACTAAATTATATATTTTCTGAAAACAAAGACTCTGGAGAAAAAAATGGTGGTAGTTGTAATTTTTATGTTGCATGATACCATGTTTGTGCAGCTTTTTATCAACACAAAAAAAAAATGGAGTTGCATCAAGTAAGTAGATATCAAATATGTCAAATCTTAAGATTGTGCATGCTCAAGGAAACAACTATGGTAACCAAAATCATCTATAGGAGAAACTTTAAAAGACTTTATAGGTCATCAGTTTAGAGTTATCCGTTTCACTCTGACTTTCACAATGATACCTCACATGTGTGGCACAGTTAATGTTTACATACACGTGCTTGCCCTATGCTGCACTTTTATATGGGGAATGCGCAGGGGTGACAGGGGTGCTTTCATTTTTTTAATATAATTGCTTGCATCAGAGAATTGGTGTTTCAATTTTGTAACTCCAAAACTGGGTTCTGATGTCCAGAGGCTACAAAGAGTATTGTAAAGAATAAAACCTTTAACCAGGTGTCCAGATCTTACCAAAGATGAGCAGGCTGAGAGTGCAGGTGCACACAGCTATTATAATTTAAGGGAATATGAGTGATTCAAGGCTCCACTTGAAGAAAGAAGGTTCCCTGCACAGAGACCAGGGGGTGGGCCAGTCCAGCAGGGAAATGCAAGAGTGTGAGAGAGACACTGAGCTTGAATGCGAGCACAGTGGTGCCATGAATTGGTCTGAAGGACCATAGCAAAAGCCTAAACTTGAAGCCTGAGCAGTGGTACTGCCAGAGTAAGCCAGGAGGCTAAAGCATTTATGTTGCTGCATAGCATTGAGAACAGAATGCTGAATGAATAATAACCTTTTTCTTGTGTTGAATTTGAACGTTAGCTCAGCAGTGGACTGTGTAACTATTTCCAAGATGTATATGCATAAAAACAGCAAAACAAAACCAGGAAGAATTTAAGGGGGTTGCATGGGGAGCTGCACTTAAAAGAATGCATTAAGGTAAAAACAGGTTTACCTTACAACCACTTTAAATTTTACCCGGTGTTCAGCTTTAAAACATCTCAGTAATTAATTAAGGCATATATAAACTTAAGGAGAGGATGGTATCATTAATGTCTTGGCACATTCTATGGAAGGAGTGATACTTAATGCTATATTAGTGACATGTAAAGGAGACATGTCATTTTCTTTGGGGGGCATTGCCCTCTTGTCACTTCTGCATGGTGCCAACTCTGAACATTGGAGGTTCCACTCATTATGTGTGTCTCTATGGACAAAGATGTCTTTCAAAGCATTTGTCCACTCTTTGGGTAAATAAAAGCTCCACACATCAGATATGCAATATAAAAAAAAAATATACACTATACTGCCAAAAATATTGGGACACCCCTCCGAATCATTAGATTCAGATGTTCCAATCACCTCCATGGCTACAGGTGTATACAATTAAGCACCTAGACATGCAGACTTCTACAAACATTTGTGAAAGAATGGGTTGCTTTCAGGAGCTCAGTGAATTCAAGCATGGTACTGTGATAGGTTGCCACCTGTGCAATATCTCCATTAAATTGCCTTGCTACTAAACATTCTATGATCAACTTTTAGTGGTATTATAACAAAGTGGAAGCAACTGGGAACAACAGCAATTTAGCCACGAGGTAGTGGGAAATGTAAAATGACAGAGCAGGGTCAGCGCATGCTGAAGCTCACAGTGTGCAGAAGTCAGTAGCTAATGATCCCCAAAGTTCATGTGGCCTTCAGATTAGCACAACAAAAGTGTGTAGAGAGCTTCATGAAATGGGTTTCCATGGCCGAGCAAATGCATCCAAGCCTCACATCACCAAGTGCAATGCAAATCGTCAGATGCAGTGGTGAAGAGCATGCCACCACTAGACTCTAGAGCAGTGGAGATGTGTTCTCTGGAGTGACAAATCACACTTCTCTGTCTGGAAATCCCATGGATGTGTCTGGGTTTGGTGGTTGCCAGGAGAACAGTACTTGCCTGACTGCACTGTGCCAAGTGTAAAGTTTAGTGGAGGGGGATTTTGGTGTGGGGTTGCTTTTCAGGGGTTGGGCTTGGCCCCTTAGTTCCAGTGAATGGAACTCTTAAGGCATCAGCATACCAAGACATTTTGGACAATTTCATGCTCCCAACTTTGTGGGAACAGTTTGGGGATGGCCCCTTCCTGTTCCAACATGACTGCGCACCAGTGCACAAAGCAAGGTCCATAAAAACATGGATGAGTGAGTTTGGGGTGGAAGAACTTTACTGGCATGCACAGAGTCCTGATCTCAACCCGATAGAACACCTTTGGGATGAATTAGAGTGGAGACTATGAGCCGGGCCTTCTCATCCGACATCAGTGCCTGACCTCACAAATGCACTTCTGGAAGAATGGTCAAACATTCCCATAGACACACTCCTAAACCTTGGGGGCAGCCTTCCCAGAAGAATTGAAGCTATTATAGCTGCAAACAGTGGGCCAACTCAATACTGAACCCTACAGACTAAGACTGGGATGCCATTATAGTTCATGTGCATGTAAAGGCAGGCATCTCAATACTATTGGCAATATAGTGTATATATTGAGCTATAAATGGCACTGTCTTTCATCCATCTCAGCGAGCCTTTGAAGTTTTATTATCAAATTGCAATTATAAGGGGAAAGAAAAGGAAACAAAATTGGAACTCAAAATTCATAAATAGTTTAGGAGGAAAATGATTAGATTTAAACTTTAGGAGTTAAACTATAGTCTTTTATTAGTAATATTATCAATAATAAACTTTTCCCACTGGAGGCACACATATATGCGGCCTCTCGGCCGAATTCTAGTACATATACTGACATTTGTAGACGCTATAACTTTCACATAAACCAATTAATTTACATGTATTGGGATTTTTTTTTTTTCAGCAATGACATGTAGCAGAATACATTTTGACCTAAATTTTTGCCGAAATTTGATTTTTTTTTTACTGGATATGTTTCATAGCAAAAAGTCAAAAATATAATTTTTCCACAATTGTTGGTCTTTTTTGTTTATAGCACTAAAATAAAAAATTCAGAGGTCATCAAATACCACTGAAAGAAAGCTCTATTTGTGGGGGGAAAAGAACATAAATTTAATTTGGGTGCAGCATTGCATGACCGCGCAATTATCAGTGAAATTAACACAGTGCCGTATCGCAAAAAATGGCCTGGTCAGGTAGGGAGGTATCCTCTGGAGGGCAAGTGGTTAAACTGAGTGGGTTGTTTTATAAGGTGAAGGTTCATGTATATTTTAAGGTATATCCAACATGCATAATGCAAAGACAACAGAACAAAGTGCTTAAAATTGTTACATTTGCAAAAAAGATGGTATAGATTCCTTGCAATTGCATTCAAAATGCAGTGAAAATGGCTGATAAACATTTAGAAATGCTTGTGAAAGAATTATTCAAATGTGTAACCAAATCAGTATATTGTCTTAATACACAAAGATGACCTTTATAGTCCAAACTGTTATGACAATGCTCACAAACATTTCATCGACTTTATGCAGTACACTTTGGCCATAACAAGCTGTGGATAACAGCTATTTTGGGAAATAACTTGAATCATAGGGAAAAAAAAGCAAAACAACAAACAGTATTGTATACATTGCTAAAATAAAATGTTACATTTTTAATGTCAGGAAAATTGAATTACCTCAATTTACCGGAAGTGACGTCAGCGGAAGTTGCGTCATAAGCCCTCAACGTGTTTCGACCAATAGAGCGTCTTCAGGAAGTACTTCCAGTATTTGTAAAGCACGCTGGAACATGGTGGCCATCTTAATTCCCATTCATAATACACAACGCTGAATACACCTAGTGCCAGGAAAGGCACTTTTTTGTGAGTGGCATTTCTATTGTTTGACCCTATATTAAAGTTTTAAACAGTTTCACTCTATGGGATGTCTGGTTTTGTTTTGATTTATGCTGCAAATATGAAATACTGCCTGTGGAGGAGAGGAGTTCCCTAACATTGATGCAGAATTAGTGGAAAGTTATCGGTTACCACCAGCAACCATGGTTATAAGGGCGAAGGTATATTTGGTATATTTGCCATCAGGACCAGATTGCAAACTGGGATAGTCCCAAAAAGCAAGTGTGACTTACCTAGAGATAGGTGGTCATGAAATGACGGTGAGTTTACATCTATGTGGGGCA
>CATNWA010002664.1:0-21523 GCA_951230385.1 Staurois parvus | reverse complement strand
ACCTCTGTGTCTCCTGATATACTAAAAAAAATGGATTTTACAAGTACATAAATCCAGTTTTTCTCTATCTTACATCAGGGGATGTGCGCCGTCCATGATGGTGATCTTTCAGAATCTGTCTGGTCCATCCTTGTAGTGATGGATAGGGAGGAGAAAAAGCAAAGAAAATTTCAAATTCCTGAATTGGTGGAGCGGCTTTTGGGAGCCCTTACAACTGAGGATTGCGAGAGGTAAGTACAGCTGGGAACCGGGGTGGGGAGGTGGTCAGGTGTTAGGTCACGTTTACATATTTTCTGTGAAGGCGAACTAACCCTTTAAAGATTTACATATACACTGCTCAAAAAAATGAGAGGAACACTTTGAAAACACATCAGATCTCAATGGGAAAAAATCCCCTGCTGGATCTCTATATTGATATGAACTGGGTAATGTGTTGGGAACATAAGGATGCCCCATCGTTTGATGGAAATACAAATTATCAACCTACAGAGGACTGAATTCAAAGACACCGAAAATCAAAGTGAAAAAATGATGCAGCCTTCTAGTCCATTTTGCTGAAATTTCATTGCAGCAACTCAAAATGGTCCTCAGTAGTTTGTATGGCCCCCACGTACTTGTATGCATGCCTGACAATGTCGGGGGAGGCTCCTAATGAGACCACGGATGGTGTCCTGGGGGATTTCCTCCCAGATCTAGACCAGGGCATCACTGAGCTCCTGGACAGTCTGAAGTGCAACCTGGCAGCATCGGATGGACCGAAACATGATATCCCAGAGGTGTTCTATTGGATTTAGGTCCGGCTAGCGTGGGGACCATTCAATGGTATCAATTCCTTCATCCTCATAAAAATGCCTGCATACTCTCGCCACATGAGGCCGGGCATTGTCGCGCACCAGGAGGAACCCAGGGCCCACTGCACCATGGTAGAGTCTGACAATGGGTCCAAGGATTTCATATTGATACCAAATGGCAGTCTAGCCTGTAGAGGTCTGTGTGTTCCTCCATGGATATGCCTCCCCAGACCATCACTGACCCACCACCAAAATGATCATTCTGAACGATGTTACAGGCAGCATAACCTTCTCCGCGGCTTCTCCAGACCCTTTCACATCTGTCACATGTGCTCAGGGTGAACCTACTCTCATCTGTGAAAAGCACAGGGCTCTAGTGGCGGACCTGCCAATTCTGGTGTTCAATGGTAAATGCTAATCGAGCTCTATGGTGCAGGGCAGTGAGTACAGGACCCACTAAAGGACTTTGGACCCTCAGGCCACCCTCCATGAAGTCTGTTTCTGATTATTTGCTCAGAGACATTCACACCATTGGCCTGCTGGAGGTCATTTTGTAGGGCTCTGGCAGTGCTCATCCTGTTCCTCCTTGCACAAAGGAGCAGATGCCGGTCATGCTAATGGATTAAGGACCTTCTACGACCCTGTCCAGCTCTCTTAGAGTACCTGCCTGTCTCCTGGAATCTCCTCCATGCTCTTGAGACTGCTGGGAGACACAGCAAACCTAGAAATGGCATATATTGATGTCCCATCCTGGAGGGGTTGGACTGCCTGTGCAACCTCTTTAGGGTCCAGGTATGGCCTCATGCTACCAATCGTGACACTGACCGTAGCCAAATGCAAAACTAGCGAAAAACAGTCAGAAAAGATGAGTAGGGAAAAAATGTCAGTGGCCTCCACCTGTAATTCCCATAATCCATAAGAGAACAGATCATTATCTAGGCATGCAACCTAGCTGGCTAGGAAAGTGTGTGTGTTGGGGGGGGTGAGTATTAACTCCTCTCCTAAACCATACCAGGCCACATGTAATTTGGAGGGTACCTTGCATGTTGATGGGGACAAAGGCCTCTTCAACATATCCCTGGATTGATGGATATGAGGGTCTATGAGGAGGGAGTTTTGGAATCTGGAAGCACTTTAAGGACTTCTGCGGTGTTAGGCAAAGGTTTGGCTTGAGTGAATGGACTAAATCTGGCCATTTAATTCCCTCATTTGGCAGATCTCAAACAGCTAGAGCTTGTGTCAAACCCTTCATCTGCCCAAACCCAAATACAATTCATATTAACAAGGAGCAGGCTGATAACATATTATAATAATTAGGGCTGGGAGATTTTTAGTTGGCATTTCCCAATAGTGGTTACAATTACGCTATGCTTACTGCAGTGCAGTTCTTTTCAATAGAATATACCTCATGGGGGTTTAAATCTGTACTCAGTGTGAAATTTAATACATGATCTATAGATTTCAAAGTTCTATAATTCACACTATGTAAAAAATTGTTACATTCCCCTATGAGTTGATTTCTAAATGTCTTAGAATTCTTTTATAGATGATAAACTCTCTTTGGGTGTATATTTCAAGGCTACAAATTTTGATTGAGATAAAAAAAAATATTCATAAATGTTTTTTTATTTCATTTATTTTAATATTTTGCACACAATAAGCTTTTTGAATCTTTCTAGGGTATTCTGTAGGGCCAGGACAAAATGTTTTGTGCCTGCATTTAGAATTTATTGCTTACTATCAAAAGGAATAATTTTCAACTTTTGTATTTTTTTTTCTAATCTGAGATGCTGGCTAATGAAAACCTAGCCCGGGTGACGACGGTGCTGGACCCCTGGACAGGCAAGTGTCCTCATATTAAAGTATTTTTAGCTGCTGACTTTTAATTTTTCTTTTATGTGGGGGGAGACTGGAACCCCTCTTTAAGTCCAATGCTGGTCATGGCTTGAAGGCACACTATTAATGCTTTTCATTTTCAGCTTAAAGCTAAATTCCAGGTATTGATATCTTTTCATACAACTTTGTTACATTTTTCTAGCTTGGACCAATGTAAGTATACTGTACATGTTCCATACCTTGAAGCTGGAAATCACTGTATTAGCAACCACTACTACAGTGATCCTGACTGTCTTCCACATCCCATGCCAAGTGGTTGCCCTACAGTGTAGTGAATACAGGGGATCACTTGATAGGCACTGTGCCATTCAGAGAACACTTTGCATGTTCTTAATGGATGCAAAACATTCTTGATTGGAAAAGGTGAACATCGTGACACGTGACAGTACATGACCCAGAAGTAACAATCATTGTAGCAGTGGAGACTCTTACAGTAATTTTAAGCTTGTAGGGCGGATTGGCCAGGTATGGAATATACAGACATACATAGGTCCAAGCAGGACCAATGTAACTATGCAAAGATATTCTGGAATTCTCCTGGCCCATGAAAGGGCCTAAATGGGGTTTTCTTCACTGTTTTGGGTAATCTGTACACCCTGTCAATCTCTCCTCTGGACTTTGAGCCAATAAAACCTACAAGTAAAGATTGACAGAGTGGATGTTGTGACTGCTTTGGGGCAGCTGTAGGCCATATTACCAATAGCAATGCTAGGAGGACCTTAAAAATCCAGGAACCCTTTAGGTGGTCATTGCAACATGTGGGACAATACCTGGGATTGCCCTGGCTTATTTTGAGGTAATTGATTCAAGAATTTTTGTTGTGGTGACTGTGAGGGGAGCAATGAACAGCAGGACTGAGGAATTTTGTTTTTTAACATATGAGCTGTGATTTGTACTGTCTCTGAGGACTCAGAGGACATCATAAGTGAGCTGCTCTGTCTCAGCCAAGTTTTTGTCTGTTTCTGAGAAGAGGCTGGCAGCACTCTTTGCCTCTTTAATTGGCAGTCATGTTTTTTCTGTTGGCCTCAGAAAGTCTACTGTGTGACCCTTGTGGCCAGAAACTCTGAAGTCAGAAAGCTACATGACTGAGCACATGGCACCCTGCTAGAAGCCATCCTATGTGCTGACATCCGCCCCTCTAAAACCAGATGCCGTTCCGGTAATGTAAGCCGCATCAAGGTGTCACTATAAGTGTTATGACCAGGGGCGGACTGACCATTTGGAAACTCGGCACTGCCCGAGGGCCCGAGGTCAGTAGGGGGCCCCATGAGATGCCCCTGGTACCTTTTTCATAGGCTTTTTTGAGTTTGGGCAAGGACACAGGGGCCCCATGATCCCCTATTGCCCGGGGGCCCCAGGAGTTGTCAGTCCGCCCCTGGTTATGACTAGTCTGCTGTGCCAATAACATTACTGAGAGTGGCTGTGTCAGTGAGAAGCTGTTACCAACTTGCTTGAGAGCAACCTTGCTGCTGTTCTTCACCTGTTAATTGTTACTTCCACTTAACCAAATAATAACTGTGCCATTCTACTTGGTCTTGGTGTGCCTTTTCTCTACCTTGGGTTCCAACCAATTGGCCCCACCTGCATGTGTAAATAAGAAACTTGGATTCCATTCTTTCTTCATCCCTCTGTTCCACCTTGCATGGTGTGATGGCCCTATTCTTTTTGCAAGATTGCTGGGGAGTGATAAGTTCCCCTAATCTAACAAGAAGACACTCAATTACTGTGCAGGAAGATTTTCTTGCAAGGTTTTGGCTGCTCTGCTTTTCCTGGGATTCTACTAGAAGGAATGTGAGTTCACCCTCCCCTAGGTACGATAAGTACATAATCTACCTTATTGTTTTACAGGTTCATTTTTCATCTACCATTTGGCAGTGCATCTCACAGAGGAAGGCGCTGGAACGAATAAATGGACTTTGCATTTTAATGTTCACTTTAACCTCCTTGGTGGTATTCCCGAGTGTAGCTCAAGGTAAAGTTTCAGTACCAAAAGCGGTAACCCCGAGCTACACTCGGGCTTACCATGCGGCGTTGCTCAGGGATTCCCTGCAGCGCGTACTTTGTCCTGCGCTCCTGCGATGTGTCCCCTGCAGCGTCCCCGCCCATCTCCTCCGACCAATGCCGGCATCTGGATTCCGTGTTCGGGTCCCTGCAAACGTCGGGACGTGCGGGGGCTTGAACGGCGGCAAATTTAAAATTTTTTAGAAACTGTCATTTTCTTAGAAATTAATTTGACATAGTAAAACATTACTGTATCAAACCATTTCACATATATTTTGTCCCGAGTACTTTGTCCTGTGCCCTGCCTACATTTTGACTGTTCTTTCTGCCTGGAAACTTAGAAAAGTCCATGGTATCCAAAAAGCATCCCTTTAGGTCAAAAGCGGTTTTAGACCGGCTAGAGAACAGCGATAATAAATCAGAATCACTTGCAGAATTAAGTGATAATGATTTGTGGGGAAATTCGTCATCAGACACTGAAAATGATTTTGCGACTTTGCTCAGCGATGTGCGAACTTGGCGCTATATTTCAAATTTCAGTGTTTTTGGTTTGATTATATTATTGAATTAAAATTATTATATTATTATTTTTGTGATTATTTATGAAATTATATTTTATGATTTCGTGTTTCAAGTTTTATTCTATCCGGAATGTTTACTAGACTCTTGTTCGGACAGATGTCAGTGAGTTATTCCTAAAAATTACAGCCTACAATAAAAAAAAGACATATTTCCATGCAAAAAAATTTACCGATTTCAGCACAGAAATATGGACATAATCAGACCGCTAGGGAGGTTAAGTGAAGCTGCACCTTGAGGAAACAGGGACTATGTCACACAAAAATAATAACACAGATGGATCAATGCTTTAATATATTTTATTTTTATGAGGAAAAGGGAAAAATCAGTTCAGGCTGTCATATACAGCACAAAAGAAATATCCAGCCACTCCTTCAAAATAATAAGTACGAAAGGGAAACATAAAGAAATAGTTATAAGAATTATCACTATAGAATGAATGTAAATCAAACTAAAACCATAAGATGCCAATATTTGCTCCCATATTCCTGACAAAGCCAATCAAAATACCAAAGTGTAGATATCAATTGGGACAAAATTAATAATTGTTATTTTGTCATTTAAAAGTAATTGCAAACACGAACATGATCCGATGTAGATTTATTCATTATATATATACTGTATGTACAAATGTGTGAACTTTTGTATACATGCTCCATCAAATTCACATTGGGTCCTGTAGTGATGCCAGCTTACTTCCAGAACCGGTAGATTTTCTCTTTGTGCCATCAGTTGCTCTTCTATTTAACTGTAATTAAAGAAAGGTCAATGTCGTCAATTAAATCCATATTTAAATAATACCTAGGACATTTTGTTTTAATCTCTCATTGATCTATTAAAAAAAAAACAAAAAAAACAGAAAAACATTCAAATGGATTTGTATATCCAGTAGTAATGGTGTATACTCAACAAGTATCTCCCATACATTCTCTCCTTTGTATATCCAGTAGTAATGGTGTATACTCAACAAGTATCTCCCATACATTCTCCTTTGTATATCCAGTAGTAATGCTGTATACTCAACAAGTATCTCTCATACATTCTCGTTTGTATATCCAGTAGTAATGGTGTATACTCAACAAGCATCTCCCATACATTCTCGTTTGTATATCCAGTAGTAATGGGGTATACTCAACAAGTATCTCCCATACATTCTCGTTTGTATATCCAGTAGTAATGGGGTATACTCAACAAGTATCTCCCATACATTCTCGTTTGTATATCCAGTAGTAATGGTGTATACTCAACAAGTATCTCCCATACATTCTCGTTTGTATATCCAGTAGTAATGGGGTATACTCAACAAGTATCTCCATACATTCTCGTTTGTATATCCAGTAGTAATGGTGCATACTCAACAAGTATCTCCCATACATTCTCGTTTGTATATCCAGTAGTAATGGTGCATACTCAACAAGTATCTCCCATACATTCTCGTTTGTATATCCAGTAGTAATGGTGTATACTCAACAAGTATCTCCCATACATTCTCGTTTGTATATCCAGTAGTAATGGTGTATACTCAACAAGTATCTCCCATACATTCTCGTTTGTATATCCAGTAGTAATGGGGTATACTCAACAAGTATCTCCCATACATTCTCCTTTGTATATCCAGTAGTAATGGTGCATACTCAACAAGTATCTCCCATACATTCTCCTTTGTATATCCAGTAGTAATGGTGTATACTCAACAAGTATCTCCCATACATTCTCCTTTGTATATCCAGTAGTAATGGTGTATACTCAACAAGTATCTCCCATACATTCTCGTTTGTATATCCAGTAGTAATGGTGTATACTCAACAAGTATCTCCCATACATTCTCGTTTTGTATATCCAGTAGTAATGGTGTATACTCAACAAGTATCTCCCATACATTCTCGTTTGTATATCCAGTAGTAATGGGGTATACTCAACAAGTATCTCCCATACATTCTCGTTTGTATATCCAGTAGTAATGGTGTATACTCAACAAGTATCTCCCATACATTCTCGTTTTGTATATCCAGTAGTAATGGTGCATACTCAACAATTATCTCCCATACATTCTCGTTTGTATATCCAGTAGTAATGGTGTATACTCAACAAGTATCTCCCATACATTCTCGTTTGTATATCCAGTAGTAATGGTGTATACTCAACAAGTATCTCCCATACATTCTCGTTTGTATATCCAGTAGTAATGGGTATACTCAACAAGTATCTCCCATACATTCTCGTTTGTATATCCAGTAGTAATGGTGTATACTCAACAAGTATCTCCCATACATTCTCCTTTGTATATCCAGTAGTAATGGTGTATACTCAACAAGTATCTCCCATACATTCTCGTTTGTATATATCCAGTAGTCCAGTAGTAATGGTGTATACTCAACAAGTATCTCCCATACATTCTCGTTTGTATATCCAGTAGTAATGGTGTATACTCAACAAGTATCTCCCATACATTCTCGTTTGTATATCCAGTAGTAATGGTGTATACTCAACAAGTATCTCCCATACATTCTCGTTTGTATATCCAGTAGTAATGGTGTATACTCAACAAGTATCTCCCATACATTCTCGTTTGTATATCCAGTAGTAATGGGGTATACTCAACAAGTATCTCCCATACATTTATCTGCTAAGAATAATAAACGGTAAGACTATGAATATTATCTTGCCTGTTGGTCTTTATTTTGATATGCTGTATTGCATTAACAGATTTTAATTTCACTAAAGGTAATGTGAAGATCATGGCTGCTTAAAGGGGGACTAGAGTGGGTTTTAGTCAATTGTATTTTAGTTTTTTTATTATATTGCTATTTTTGTTTTACTGTATTGACAATTTTATTTTACATATAAATATTTAATATACAGCTGTTTCTTTTTTTCACTGTGTGAAGTAAGAGCTTGCTGGGTTGTCTAATAGGAAAACCGTGTGTACTTTCCAGCGCTCCAAGGAAATAATTTGCCAAAGGAGGCCAAGGGAACCAGGACAGGAGTGGCCTACAGATAATCTTCGGGGAAGCAGACCTCCTCAGACGGGTAAATCGACCACTGGGAAAAGAGCAGACAGGTGGGGCAAACACCAAGTGCATTATCCAAGAGTTATTCAAAGGTGTAAAAGACAAAAACATACTCACAGACATAGCATGTATAAAAAGCTTTGCATAATGGAGATGGCCGCAACAACAGCCAAGGTGTTCTGACTGTCAGTGTGGTCAGGTGACTGACGCATTTCGGGGACGAGTAGCTCTGAGGAAAGGGACTCGTCCCCGAAAAGCATCAGCCACCTGACCACAATGACAGTCAGAACACCTTGCCTGTTGTTGTGGCCATCTCCATTATGCAAAGCTTTTTATACATGCTTGTCTGTGAGTATGTTTTTGTCTTTTACACCTTTGAATATATTTTGGATAATGCAGTAGGTGTTTGTGCCACCTGTCTGCTCTTTTCCTTGTCTAATAGGAAAGCCTAGTGCTGTACTTGTTTAATGAAATGGAAGATCATTCAGCTGTGCGTGTAACTTGAGATCCTGCTATTAAAATCTATATTTACACCATAGCAGTATAAAAAAATGTATGCAACATTTTTTTTTATTAAACTAGCTAAAAGAGAATAAAAAAAGTGTTTTTTTTTAATTATCTTTTGCTCCTGATCATAATAAATAACTACAAGCACAGGTAACCTTATAAAAAAGTCAGTTGTGTTCATGTAGTCAGATCTGACCATAGACCTGCAGCGTCAGGGAAGCACAACGAATGTGTAGTTTTCAAGAAAGCTGGAAGTACAACCCCGGCAGATCTACATTTGTGATGAGCCAACATGGCTGCCCCTTATGTACACATAACTACAAACTATTAAAAAACATATGTTAGATTTTCTAAATTATACTAATACGATTTGTTTACAGTAAGCTTATCATATGTATGTATATAAAAATCCTGCATTGAATTGTTGCCATGTGATTGGCTGATTAGCAATTTGTGTTACCAAGCAATGAAACAATTGTACCTAATAAACTGGCCAGTGAGTGTAATTCAAGGTAAATGTGCTTTTTAACCAAATGAGACTTCTATTTTCCTTTAATTTCCATTGCTAATATTAGACATAAGCAGATAGCTACTCACTGAAGGTGTAGGAGATTTGGAAGCCCTTCGCCTGGTCAGACGCGTCACTGTGGAATACGAGAACCATAGAATTGCCTTTGGAGTACAACACAGGGATGCTGAGATCACCACAGAATGGACCCCTTTGTTTACCATCCATGAAGAGTTTTAGATAGTCATGGATACAGAATCTGGCATACTCTACATGGAAATCACTGATGGTCAGAGCAATCTGAAAAAGAAATAAAATTATGACTAACATGACACCATGTCACCAATCTACAACTGTCAATCTACTTTCTATGTCATTCACCTGTGTACAATAGACTCAAGAAACTGATCAGCACCCTCCCTTCCTCTCCCTTGTGGTCCTGTTACTCCCAAATCAGGATGGCAGGAATTAGCCCAGGGCTGCAAAGTCATGTATAGCTTGATAAACAGCTTACAAGGTCACACCGCCATTGTTCAACCAGTTTCACAAAATACCATCTGCACTTCATGCCATCACTGGGAAATCATCCAGAAAGTCTTGATGGTGTTTACTAAAGGCAAATAAATGGTTCACTCTTCAAGAGCAGTTGCTCCAGAGCTTAGTAAATGAGCTTTGCTGACTTCCATCATCCAATCATGTGCAAGCAAAATGCAGGGTTTTTTTTTATTGTCTTTGCACATGATTGGGTATTTTTTGCAAAGTGAAGCTTTACCTCATTTACTAAGCTCGGGAGCCACTGTACTTGCAGAGTGCAACTGCAGTTTGCAAAGTGCAGTGTCTATTTGCCATTAGTAAATCATCTTCATAGTCCTAGAGCAATCTACTTTAGATTTACCAACAGCCATGTAGCGTAATGCTCTCACCCAGGGTTTCTTAACCAGGGTTCCTCCAGAGGTTGCTAGGGGTTCCTTGAGCGATGAGCAATTTCTGCCTTTGAGATAAATGCCTTCTGACACCATTAATATGTTCAACTGCCTGTAAGGGGGTAACTCTTTCCAATGACTACAAATGTGAGGAGCATTCTTCCCATTGACCATCAGATTAATGTGTCATGAGTTGTAGATATAGTAATTTTTAGCAGGGGTTCCCTGAGACTGGAAAGTTATTTCAAGGGTTTCTATGTGTTGAAAAGGTTAGGAAAGGCTGCTCTAAACAATACATTCCATTTCCATTCATTCAGGTAGGCCCTAGTGAATGCTGCTGAATTTAAATGGGTTTGTACATTTAGACTAATGTGTCTGTCCAAGATTAAAGTTTTGTTTGTGTGTCAATTTTAGAAAATTATGATGTCCAGTAATTAGGGAGAATTATTGAGGTATCTTGTTTACCTTATATCCAACAGGAGCTGTGATGGTGTAGTTACAGTTCATGTATGGACTGTAGTTCCCTGGATATCCCGGAGATGCAAAGCTGCCTTGAGAGTTAAAGAAGGTTCCTCCACACTGAACTGTGAGAATATAGATATAGTAAATACAGTAAGGAGATCTATAATAGTACGAAGGTCTTCAAAATGTTTCAGCACATATATATATATCTGTATATATATATTTTTTTTTTTTAAAGTGTGGAAACCTTTTGAAGAACCCCCATATATGGCATCATTTTATGTTTATGTATGTATTGTATATGCATTGTTCATCCTCTCTTTCAGAGTTCCAGGTTAGTCTTTTTCTGGGACTCCACTCTCCAACCCTCATGGCAGAATGCAGACCTAGTGATCTGCCGCTCAGGACCAAATACTGCATCGGAGCAAGAAGGGAGAGAGAGCCACATGCTCTACCTTTACCCAGAAGTGTAGTGATGAGAGGTTACTGTAGTTGAGGGCCACCATGCAAACCTACTATTTTGTCCTAAATTGGGAAAGTACATCAAAGCCCCAATTTGTGCTGCTGTAAAATTTATTGATCCTGCTCTCCCCCATTGCACTGCTTGAGTTAAATGCTTCTTTAGTCTACAAGGAGATAAATACGTTGAAATGCTTACCATATTTCTCCCTCCCACAGGCTTCCTCCATGCTGTGAGAATGGTCCCTGAAGATGCTTCTTTTTGCTGTTTCTCTAGCCAAAGACTCTCAGATGTCATCAAGTACTACACAGGATCAGCAGTCATGAATTGTTTTTGTACTTATTCCAAACTGCCCTAAGCAAAAGCAAGCATTGATCCCATGCAGTGCTGGGGGAAGGGAGTCTGGTCCCTGCACTCTACCCCAGATAATTTTGAATGACATGGTCAACCCTATAGAAGTCTATGGGGATTTGCCAACCTCTTAGTTTTGCAGTGGGGCAGAGAGCAGGGATATACAGCCAGAGAGATGATTTATACAGCATCTGATCCAAAATAATCCGTAGAGGTAAGTGTTATCACTCCTACAGTGGATCCACATACACATTGAACAATCTGTCAGCAATTTATAGTGCGAGGGCCTGACCGACTGGTTTATTCTGATTGTATATACTAAAGTAAGTGACTTTATGGATTGCTTCAAAGGTTGCAAACAGAAGTTAAAGGACATCAGACTGATGTGTCAATAGTCCCTCCTCGGCCCTACATCTATGATTCTTCAGTGTCTTTCTCTGAAAACTTTTACTACCAATAAAATAAATCAGCATACCTGAGCTATATGTAGCTTGGAAGCCGACCCCGCCAACAGCCCCGTCACTGACAAGCTCGACCAGCATATGACTTGTGGACGCGATGAGTGGAGGGATGGTTATACTGCCGCACATTTTATCCAGCAAAATAGGAGAGTTCTTAGAGGGACCATCATAGATCCTCATGTAGTCAGATTCACAGTTAGGAGAGGACTGGATATTAAAGCTATTGAAATTTAGTGAAGCCTAAAAAGTGACACAAAAGAAAATGTATTATCTACAGTAAACCTTAAGCTTCACATATTTGTAACTGCAAACTGCATTATTACGTAGTTGCAAACTAATGCAATCAAGGACTCAATAAATGCTTGAACCGCTCCTTAATGAAGTGCCCTCTAGGTAGGTAGGCTTTGTTGGGTTTTTTTAGACAGAGGCTGGGTAGCAGCCTGGGATGAGTCAGCCTGGGAGTGAGGTAGTGAGTTCACCTTGGGACAGGCTGGGAGGATCTCCAGGTCAGGGCTTCTGGAGCCTTCCCATACTTCTAGAAACAGGAGGAACTTTCTAGAAGAGGGGCAGAGGAGGGGAGGAAGCCTAGATCTGCTTGTTTAGGGGAACTTGGCCATTTCCCAGACAGGAGGTTGGGCATGGAGACCAAGGACAACCCTTAAATGTGGCATAGGCTATGGAGCAGGGGAGTTGGGTTGAAGATGAACTGAGAGAAGGCTGGAGTGTGCAGCATGGGAGGGGGCTCCAGGGAGGGGAACCTATCTACAGGCAGTATGCTGGAAAGGAGGATCTCCACTGTCCAATGTCTCTTAGGGAGGACTTTCTGAGCAGCAGGGAAGGAGTCAGCCCAGTGAAAGGCCTGAAAGCAGCTACCAACCCACCATGCTGACAGAACAGGACAACAGTGTGAGTACTCCTATACCCCCTGGGCCAGATAAAGGGAGAGGGTGGCCAGGTGCAAGACCCAACTAGTTCTCATTCAGGACTACTTAAATGCTAGATTTTAGGAATCCCTTGCCCAGGAATACCCTCAGAGCAGCTGAGTGAAGAAGAAGGATTCACCCGGAGTCTGGGGAGGCACACCAAGTGGACTTTGGAGCTCCTTAAAGAGACAGTGCTTTATTTTGCAGATCTCACAAACATGTATGTGGATGAAATCCAAATTAAAGTCAGGCACTGTCCCTATCTAACATGAAAAACAAATTATCCCATCTTCCAAACAAGGTAAAGAATGGAATAAAATAAAGGGACTTTGAATGAGTCGAAATTCGATGTATAACCACAGATTAGTAGATAAAACTATATCAAAGTTTTTTATTACAAATAACACTACACAAACATGTTAAAACACCAACCTTAGAGCTGTATACAATATATCATTGGACATATTAAATGCCGGTTTGTATGCAACATGTGAAGAAGTATCTGTTCCGATGATAGAAGAAAGAAGGAGGGCGTTCAGGATCAACACGTTTCACTACCACTGCTTCATCAGGATTCCCACCAGTAGAAGAATTTACTACTACTACTACTACAACAACTTATAAATCAAAATAAATTTGAATCTACTATATAAAATCAATATACTATAATAATTATACATATTATAACAATTCAATAACAATGGAGATAATGGAGAAATTGTCTCCATTATCTCCATTGTTATTGAATTGTTATAAATATGTATAATTACTGGCGCTGGAGATACTCTAAAAAAAAAAAACAGCACTTTTGCACACCCATTTGATAGTATATTGATTGTATAGTAGATTTAAATTTATTTTCATTTATATAGTTGCTGTAAATTCTTCTGCTGGCGGGGATCCTGATGAAGGAGTTGTAGCGAAACGCGTTAATCCTGAACGCCCTCCTTCTTTCATCTATAACCGGAACAGACACTTCTTCACATTTCACAAGAGGGCAGTGCTGGTAGTTTTATGTAGGATTCTTTTCTGTAAAACAATCTCAGAGCTAAAAAGCTAAGATGTCTTTGAAACATGTGTGTATTTGCTATCGATTTTCCATTTGACAGAACTTTCTGCTCCCTACTAATTCATTGCTGGTTTCTTCAATGAAAAAATAGGCTTAAACAAGACACATTTTTTTAACAGAAGTCTTTAGTTTAATACTATATTGAAGAAAGTCGAAGAAACCTTTGATCTAATGCTATTGGGTTGATTTATTAAAGGCAAATAGACTGTGCACTCTGCAAGGTACAGTTGCTCCAGAGCTTAGTAAATGAGGTAAAGCTTCCCTTTGGCTAGAATACCCAATCACATACAAGGAAAATAAAAAAAACAGCTTTTTTTTTCTTGCACATGATTGGATGATGGAAGTCAGCAGAGCTTCTGCTCATTTACTAAGCTCTGGAGCAACTGCACTTGCAGAGTGCAATTGCACTTTGCAAAGTGCAGTCTAATTGCCTTTAGTAAATCAACCCCTACGTCTTTGGATGTTGCAATATCATTACTATTGGTAACATACTTGTAAGACCCATGTTGTTCCTGCTAAAATCCCCATTCCAACAATCTCCTCACTACCAGATGTGGGGTAAAAGAAATTTAGCACATCAGAGTTGCCAGCATAGACTCCCAGCCATGAAGTGGTCATGATAGTCTGAAGACTATAAAGTGGGCCATAATGAAGGGAATATTATTTTCCAACATATGGAGACATTGGTGGTTAAAGCAGAATGAGGTTCAGAGACATTACATCTTACACAGGGCCTACTCCCAACCTCTGGCCAGCCATAACGTCAAACCACCACCATCTCTAAAAGTCTTTCACCGTGGCAAAATAGAACAAAACAAAGCGCTGTAGTCTTATATTTATTTCAATGTACAAAAGTGTGATGTTCAGGTAGGTAGTATTTGGAACTTTTCCTTGGCTGTACACTAGGCAAGTCTCATTTTTTTAAAAGGTAAATTTTTTTACAAAACAATCTTCAAAGTTCAGTTAGTAACATTTCAGGTGATCTACCCTTCTGCAAAAACAATCATTCCAGATTTTCAGAAAGCTGGAGGTTAGTTCAGCTTTGGTTTCTATGGCACAGCTAGGTTCCAGCTAGACATTTAAGGTCAACATTTTGCATGTCTTCATTCCTGTTTCCTTACCTGCCCTGATGGAGCCCTGATCAACCAAACGCAGTCAGCATTATCAGGATAAGCAAAGGGATAGTTGGCAGAAGTGAAAATTCCTGTATTACTATTAAGCAAAGTAGAGCAGACACCTGAGAAGTAAGAAATAGACATATACATTGTATTTAGTTACTGGAGGAATAGATTAATAATCATATTAATAATGGATTTGTGGGAAACAGGAGAGGGGGTATTAACCTTCTATTAGATTAAAACTGCTGTAGTTTTGAACTTATAATCAAATAAACCTTGAGCTTAACCCCTTTATGATGAAAAAGTAATCCTTCAACGGATAAGTTCACATTTTGACCAAAAATAATAAATGCACATATTTTTGCAGGTAATAAAAATGTATTTTTAATATCATGTGTAGGAGGAACCTGTAAAGTATTGCTCCAGTGACTGGTGGATCGCTGGTGCCATGCAGGTCTCTTTCAGACCTGTCAGCATATCTCCTTGCCAGTACGGGATGTACAGGCAAGCAGATATACTGACAGGAAGATACAATGAACTACTATGGTGCTCCACAGCGCCATGGTAAGTTCATTGAGAGCTTCAAACCCACAGCCGCTAAGGCTATCGGGACTTGTGGTTCATTCATAAAAAGAAAACTGAGTGAATGACAGGGCTAGCTGAGCCCCACATGGCCACACGGTTTTTAAAAAGTGACAGCTGGTACGAGGAACTTCTGCCCTTACTGCTGTCACCGGGCAGTGGGCAGTGGCTACAGCAATTTGGAACATATTACAAGTTCCCCCTAAATGAATTTGATATGCATGGGATTACCACTTATGAGTACATTATTTTTTGTGTGCCCCCCTAGTTGGGCCCAGAAATAAAAGTGAACATTTTGTTTTTGTTAAAACATTTTTTTCCAAACTGTAAAAATTAAGTTAAAATGCAATTATAAAAAGTATAATTTCTAATGTTTAAAACTCAAAAAATTGGAATGTACAGAAACTTACTGCATTGATAAAGTCGGTTAATTTTAAGGACATCCAAGGCACTCAGCCCAATTCTCTGTCCAATAGGCACATTGGGGTCAGGCTTGGGGACAATTGTGGGTTGGTTTGAAGTGTTGGTGAATGCATAGCTGGAAAGTGTTGAATGGAGATAAAAAATCGACATATTACCATTAAAATATGTTCTCATTTATGGGTAATTCAATAGCTAACACAAAAGTCATGACTTACGCATCATAATGCATCACTGAACCGTAGTCATATGGACTGCCCAGGTTATTGGTGTCCGCTTTAGCAAAATCACCCTGGTATCCTGTAACAAGACAAAAGCAGTGGTAATGTCTCTTTTTAGAAAACAAGGCTAAATTCTCTTTGTGTAAATGTCCCCATTACCTTCAGAGATATACTGGTAATTGATGTCAACATAATTGTCACGATCACTTCTGGCGTGTTCATGGTGGAAGCCCAGGGCATGTTGTAGTTCATGTTGTATAATCCCCCTATAGACGCAGCCACCACCCAATGAAACTGTCTGCTTCCACCAGTTCTTCCAATATATGAGTAACAGCTAAAAATAGTAAATATACAGTTCAAAAGAGTTATGCTTTAATATAATTTAGGAACTAAAGACAACTGGTTTAATTGACACAATGATTGAATCTGAGCTACAGAAAGAAAGCAATCAACATCAGTTTGTACTAAGCCTTTAAACTTTCTAACTCATAACGGCAGGTGTATCCCTATGCATGAGCCCAACTCTAGTAAGGACTATGGTGTTTGGGAGATAAGTAACATTGTGCTGACTCCAAGTACTGGATCCACTGCCCACTTTTGGACAGATGCAGTTTGTTTTATTTTGATTGTAACTATGGGTTTTTTAGGTGGAATCCTTTGAGTTTGTTGACACTCAGCCCTACTCCCCCTCAGTCACTACCATTCTTCTACTAGCTACTCAATGTATGCAGTGCTGGGATACAAATCCTACGCCCCTGTGCTGTTTCTGCTAGGTACAAAGAGAAAGGAGACCACCAAGAACACCTTGTTGTTGGCCTGTGACTTTCCTTTATATCTACAAATGTACAGAGGAGTTCTATAGTGTTTTTGGAGGAAATAGAAAAAGAGGAACTGTCATGCACAGATAGGTGCAGTAAAGTATAAGGTGTTAAAGTTTTAGATGCTCCCTACCGTTTAACTTTATGTAGAGAAATCTATCGGACAATAGACAAGACAACCTTACCCATCTTCAGGTGAGATGTTGAGATAATTGTCTCCCGTTGTAAAAGGCACAAACCTCACACAAGTCAATGACTCAAACTCTGTCATGGCGAGTGCAATCATATTCAGGTCATAGGGACCTGGAAACAGAGATAGAAGGTTGGGTTTCTACAAATAACAAATAGCAATGAATGTTTCACTGTAAGAGAATGAAGAGGTAACTCACTGTATTTGGATGATATGATGTAGGGAACAGGAACAATGCCATCATCGCTTTTAGGCCAAAGGCAAGAAGTACAGTTGATGGCGCTGCGGTCAGTCTGTATCAGAATGTCACCTCCATACAGGAGTGTTTCACTATCTAAAAATACAAAGTTTGCTTACAGTTAATGCACTAAAATGTATTAGATTTAACCTGCCCATACACTGTGAGCTGACTGAAGTTTGCAATATGGGTGGCTGTGCTGGCTCTGAAGAAGAAGGGATCTCCCTTTGAAACTCGTCAGCTTCACCCGGACAGTCTCCCCTCTCGATGGGATTCGCACGTGTCTCCTATTCCAGTGTTTCGATTTTGGATTTTATATGCCTTATATATTGCCAATTTTGTGAGTATATATTTTAATTCAATAAATTCACTCTTTTTTGCTGAGGTAATGCTCAAGGTTGGTGTGATTTTGTTTTAGTTCTTCTTTACAGTTTATATCGGGCTTTCCCAGCCTTGTGTTAGAGCTGCACAACCTTTGATGGGTTAATGGACAAACTTTCCATCCGCCCACTACTGATCTGGGTCCCTGAGCGCAGGAAGTGTTGTTTTTGTTTTTGTTTTTTGCTGGCCCCCTTCCACCTGACGAACTTTGATTGAAAATTCAAAGAATCCAGACAGAAAATTTTCAAACTAACAGCAGCTGCACCTAATCAGATGCAGTACAATACAAGTACAGGGGCGGACTGACCATTGGGGAACTCGGGCACTGCCCGAGGGCCTGGGGTTAGTAGGGGGCCCCATGAGATGTCCCTGGTACCTTTCATAGGCTTTTTTGGGTGTGATTTGAGTGTGGGCGAGGACACAGGGGCCCCATGATCCCCTATTGCCCGGGGGCCCCATGAGTTGTCAGTCCGCCCCTGAATGTAGGAGTATACAACAGAATACAATAGGCACAGAGGGAGACTTGTACATCTGGAGGAATCCGTTAGACTCAACTTTTTTCATTAGAATTCCCTATTGTCTATTGGATTGCAGGATGACCCTAGTACTCTCATATTGCAGTAAAGAATCCTATGATTTAGAATAATTACCTTTATTAGCGTGCAATATCTTGCTGAAGATCCCTTGAGGTACTTCTGAGCCTCTACTCTTTGAGGCTACAAATACAAAATACCCATTAGGCACATTTTGTCAAATAATTGCAACCAAAAAAAAAAGTGAATAATTTTGTGTAAATTTTGAGCTCATTATAAAAATGTAATTATATAATAATAAAAAAGGGTAGCTCTAAAAAACTGGCCCTGATTTGTGAAACTTCTGGTTGGATAACCTTTTAATCTTGTAGTTTGTGGGTGAAGTTCCCTGAATGTCATTATAACCATCACCTAAGTTAAGGGAGAAGGCTTTAAGGAGACCCTGTTGCAGGACCATTATTTTTAATAAAAAACATACATATGATTATAAGTGCATTTAACATATTTTAGGCATACCATTAACTATAAAAAACCTCCCTTGTGTAAACAGCCGAAAGCTCGGCCGAAGTTGCATCTGGTACGTGATGTCAGCAGAATCAGAGCTTTTGCTCAAGTGACATTTTATAGCTTTCCTCTTTATTCCTCCACTGGCAGCTATATAAAAGTTTATGAGGGGAGGGACAGAGATGCTGGGCCAGCACAGACAGTAATTGGACACTCCCAGAAGAGGAGAAGGCTATGAGAAGCAATACGGGAGAGGACTGTGCTATGGAAAAGACTCTCAGATTAGTCACATTTTCATTACAAGTTCAAAGCCACATTACATGTGAATATTAAATCATTTATGTAAATAAACTACTGCAAATAAGCTTTTAAAATAATTGATTTATTATGATTTTATCTGCATTGTTTTTAATTGGTGAAAGGGTCTCTTTAAGGTAAGGGATCTTTACCCTCAGGGCTATTAAAATGTGGAATAGTCTTCCTCAGGGGTGGTTCTAGATGGACAAAGAAAAATTATTTTAAAGATTCTCTGATTGGGCTGATCAGGACTAATGGAGTTTTTATTTTTAGGAATTAAGATTTCGGATTAGGAATTGTATCAACAAAACATCTAAAAGAGAACAGAAAGAAAACAAATTTCTATTCTTTAAAGAAGAATGTTAAAAAGCTTACCAGCTTTGTTCACTCCAGGTAGATGGTACTGAAAATGGAATGTTTTGTATCAATATCTTATTTCAAATTAATGCAATGATAACAGATAACAACCCCCCAATCTCCATCTGTCAGAGTCCTCCTCAACCCTCCTGCAAATTTCTCAGCATTAGGGTAATATCCTTTTTTAAACAGATGTTATCACAACAGTCATCATTGGAAGATTATACCGTACCCTCTGCTCAACTATAATATGATGGATTTCCCATCACTTTCTGTCCTAGTGGCAATGGCCAGGACAATGGTCTAATCTCCCTGCAGGGGACCCAGACAGTAACAAGAAACTGACTGTTAAAATCTGCCAGGATTCCTGACCCCTCACCACTTTATTCAAAACTAAAGGGAAACAATTTTTGTTAGCGTTACACTTCACTACTAGCTAATATTGTCAGTAACTGATTAGATATTATACTTTCCTAAATCTAGTTTTCCCCTGTCCCCTGTACTGTTCATGCCAGATCATCATCTCACCTGTATTGGTGCTGATAGAGGTAGACTGGTCACCAGCCCTGTGACACAGCCCAGAAGCAGGAGGAAGACCTGGTCATTCATCTTGTTCAGAATTCTCCTTCCCTGTAATGTGAATTATCTTCTCTCGGAAGCTTGGTGTGACACATTCATCCTCTGGATCACCTTTTATACAGTTACCAGAGAAGATCTGACCAATCATGGGACAGGAAAGCAAATTTTAAGCATGACCTAGGTGGACGTTTCAGGGAATTAGAAATGTATAATTATTTTACGTGTGACATTATGGTTATTATTACCTAATTATTATCTTGATATCCCGCTGTCCAATTTGTAATTGATTGTCATGGTCTCACGATAATTGTCTATAATGATATAGAAAGGTTCTTGTATAAGTGATATAATCATCAACTGTGTTTTTTCCAGCTTAAATCTAAATGAATGGGGACCGGCAATGCATTTTTAGGGTCATGGTTATACCGATTGTACAAGATAATTCATTACTACAGCGCCACGAGCAAAAACCCATAGTAGACCAACAGAGATAATCCCTTTTCTAATATGAAACTTGATCCTACAAAAAAAACCTGATTGCTTAATCTGAGTAAACCTGGTCTTCACCAGAACTTCCACAGGCTACAGTTGAGTATTTAGTTATAATTTATTCCAGGTATATTGCACCATCAGTTCAGGCAGTGATTTAGATACTATACATTCCCGTCAGTTCTAGCTCTGAAGAAGATCACAATCTCACATACTAGGGACACATACCAATGCTTGATTACTGCCAGTACCAGTACAAGGCTCAGTCAGCACCAATGCCTGTTTACAGACAGTACCCACGTCTGATTAGAAACAGTACCAGTACTTGACAACCAGTACCAGTGCAATCCATTACCAATGCCTGATTACAGGCAGTACCAGTGACAACCCCTATCGACGCCAGATTATAACTAGTACCAGTGCTCTATCATAAGTGTTACAGGGTGCTGCGCTACTTAAAGAATAATAAGTTAAAAAAATGTAATTCAATAATGTAATCAAACCAAAAACACCGAAATTTGAAATATAGCGCCAAGTTCGCACATTATTGAGCTTAGTCACAAAATCGGTTTCAGTGTCTGATGACGAATTTCCCCCACGAATCATTATCACTCAATTCTGCAAGTGGTTCTAATTTACTATCGCTGTTCTCTAGCCGGTCTAAAACCGCTTTTGACCTAAAGGGACGCTTTTTGGAAGCCATGGACTTTTCTCAGTTTCCACGCAGAAGGAAGAGTAAAAATGCAGGCAGGGCACAGGACAAAGCACTCGGGACAAAATGTATGTGAAATGGTTTGATACAGTAATTTTAGTATCAGATTTTAGTGTATTGAGTGAATGTCCCGTACGTCCCG
>CATNWA010002663.1:0-22440 GCA_951230385.1 Staurois parvus | reverse complement strand
CTGCTGCCGGGTCCAAGTGTGTCGGGTCCTGTAGGGCCCCCCTTTGCTGCTGTCTCTATCCCCCCACACCTGCCATGTGCCACTTTCGGTCTCCTCAACTCTGGGGGTTTTTCCATTTTTGTCATAGGGTGCTGTAGGGCCTCCCATTGCGCGCCTCCACCGCCACCTGTGGTCCACACTCGGGTTTTTGGCCCCCGTGATCCCCAAATGGGGAAAGGGCGGTGATTCTAAGATGCGGAAACCTCTCATGTCATACTGAACAGTATTATTTCTTTCCCCAGCAGCTCCAGGGCTTTTAAAATTAAAGGTCAGTGTTCAGCACTAAATATTAAAGTCTCTCCGAAGCCTAGAAACACCCTTTTTAATTTAAATTCACAAGCGAATATATTCTCACTCGATCAAAATTTTTCCACTGAATTCGCCGAATCAGTCGAATCGATTTTTTGAATACTTCGCTCATCTCTAGTTAAAAGGTTGGTCTGGAAATAACGGTCTGTCATAAATCCATGCTGTTACCTCTAATGAATTCTGTTTTCCATCAGCAATTTCTTGGATATGGTCCCTGATCATCCCCTCCATTAGTGTTAACAAAAAACTATTGATGTTCATGATCATGACTGAGTCTCTGCAGTTTTCAAGCAAGATTTTTTTAAAAGTACCACATGTTTGCTTTTTGCTAAATCATCTCGGTACCATTCCAGGCAGTAATCTGTCCTGAAAAAATAGCTTAAATATTGGTCGTAACATGGCTACGTTGGTTTGAAAACTCTTGAGTTGTGAGCCATATGGGGTTTCTGGTGCTTTATTCATAGTACATGCTTTCCACACGAACACTAAAGTTTGAATTAATACTTAAACCATGATGCTCAATGTACAGAATAGAAATCTTTTTTTTTTTTTGGTTAACGTTTGTTTTTATTATTGGGTGATAATGTAAAGGTTACATTAGATAAGAATGCGGGCATAGCCGGCGTAATCAACATTGTGAACAGTAACAGTAATCAGAGTGTATGAAATGAAAATATTCAGTTTAGTCATTAACGTAAATATACATGAAAATCGTACATAATCTATCTTGTACCATTAAGGTTTGTTAGTACAAATTATCCTTCAATGTCAGAGAAAAATAAGGAAAAAAAAATAAAAGGTAGTTGATAAGAGAAGAGTTACAATATGAGTAAGATATCATTGGCTATAAAATGAGGTCATGGGAAAAGCGATCCATCAAGCACAACACTTAATAGTATTATACCAATGTAAGCCAAGGTTTCCAGGTTTTCTCAACTGCGGGCAATGTGTCAGATTGGATATCTAGTAATCTTTCATATGAGTAGTGTTTGTTGGGTAGTATATACAGCTTCTGACTGGATTAGGGGTCTAGTTCTTTTTCCAATTTCTTGTAATGGTTAGTTTAGCTGATAACAGGAGGTTGGGCAATAGTTTTGCAATATGGAGAAGGAAAGTTATCTATTCCTAAATTCAATATAGCCACACCTAGATTAGGGGTGGTAATTACACCGGAGATGTCCAACAGGATTTGAAATATTCTTCGCCAGAAGCTGCAGATACTTTTACAATTCCACATTATATATGAAACAAATTACCCGTAGAGCCACAACCTCTCCAGCAAAGAGAAGGGCATGGAGGATTATATTTTATCCAACTTATAGGGTGTAAGATACTATTGCGTGTTTAGTTTTAAGGCCAATTCAAAGTAGTTTACACACTGGGTGATATTATGTGTATTTTATGGCATATTGCCATTGAGAGCTGGCAAAGGACATTTTGAGGTCTGTTTTCCCATTTGAGTATGGGGTCATTTTTTATAAATTTAGATTTATTATGAAGTAAATTGTATATTAGAGATATACCTCTTTGTGGTTTCTCGAAGGCACATAAGAAATGCCACACTTTAGGGTGAAGGTAAATCCTAGGTAAAGGATGAGATGTTAGAAAGTGTCTAGTACGTAGTAACGTGAAATAAATTGTGAGAGGTAAATTAAACTTATTTAATATAGCTTCAGGAGTTTCAGAGTTACCATCTGTAAGGAGTTCCTCAGCTCAGGTGATACCATATTTCTCCCATTTGTTTAGTTGTGTATTTGTAGGTTCGAAATTAAAAATTTCCAGTGTGTGAATAGGAAATCGCACAATGTTATCATGCATGAGAAGTTGAATGGATTTGGTTAGTGTTCTCCAAGCCAGGATAGACGCTTTTGGTGGTGTATGGGCAAATTATCTATTGGGATTGGTTTCCAAAGGTCTGCGAGAAGCAAGCGACCTAATGTAATGGTTTTAGTGAGGTGTTTTTTGATATCAACCCATAGTGGAGTCTTGTTGGTATAAAACCAATATTTCAGTTTGTCAGAATGAGTTGCTGTATGGTAAATCAAAAATATCTACCATTCCCATTCCTCCTGTTCTCCTATGTTTTGTGAGAAGGGTGTGGGAATATCTGGAATTTTTTCCCTGCCAAATGAACTTTTTAAGCAGAGAGGATAATAAGGATAAGTATGAATGTGGAGTGGGAATATGCAGGGTTCTAAATAAATAAAGGATTTGTGGGAAGATAAGCATTTTGAAGGCTGCAAATCTACCGATCCATGATAGTTCAACTCGGGAAAGGGGTGTTTAATTCCTTTTCTATTTGCAGATAAAAGTTTTATAGTTTTTTTTTTTTTTTTTCCAAAAAAGTATTTTATTGAAATATGAAAGGCATATCAAGTCATATACAGATACGGATCACAGTCCGCGCATAGACATAGTATATATTTTCCTGATGTCGGCTTTAAAGTGTGATTAATCTCGAGGCAAAATATCACAATATATCAAATGAATATTACATACCAGTAGATATAATGATTATATTAGGTAAGAGAGATAAGTATAATGGACAATGATCCACTGAGTAGGGAGTTCTCCACGTAAAGGGATAGTGGAGAGTAGGGTAGGAATGTCATCTGAGGGCATATATGCCATGTGTGTCCGTATCTGGAAAATGTAGGTTACTTTTAAAAAAAAAATAGTCACACCCTGTATGTGGGTAGATGTTCTGTTCCTTAGGGAAGATATGATTAGTAGGGGTGTGTAAAAGGTGTGAAAAAAAAAAATCAGAAAAGAGAAAGGAGACAGATGTGGAAGGTGACTGTCTTAAAGGGAAAGAGGGAGAGAGAGGAAAAAAAAAAAGGGGGGGGGGGTTAATTAATTAGGTAATTGCAGCTAAACCAGTCACATCATTATGTTTTGGCCAAACTAAAAGAAACTCTTCATCTAGCTTAAGATACAATCCGCTTAGGCTCAATCCATGGGGTAACTCCTGAGGTGAAAGCCTTGAAGGTATTCCACGCCACCAAGTCTCAGCTCATTCAAATGAATATAAAAAAAAAAGTCTACATTGAGCAGGGTATTCCATTTTATAGCCTAGTGTCTAATCTTTTAGATAGTGGATGTGGATTTTCCATTCATTAAAAGGTGATAAGTAGTGGTAGTTTTGAAATGATTTCAACAAGCCCAAATCCTCCTGAATCTCTCAGGGTGTTCCTTTGCCACTGAAATCAATTCCTCCATTTCCTCAATCCTGATGACACGAAGAAACCATTCTCGAACAGTGGGAACATGTTCTGAGCGCCAGTGGACCGGAATACACTGTTTTGCCGTGTTTATCATATGCAAGGCAAGCGACTTACGATAGGTCCTAAAAGGAAGTGAGGAGTGGTGGGATTAAAAATTGTGCGGGGGGGAAAGGTCTAGGGCAGGGGTCTGCAACCTTTAAGACATAAAGAGCCACTTGGACCCGTTTCCGAGAGGGAAAAAAAAGACTGGGAGCCGCAAAAACCATTGCAACATTTAAAACAAATCCGACACTGCATATATTGCAAAAAAAGCGCTCTGGTCATGAAGGGGGTTTAAGGGCCCAGTAAGCAAAGGGTTAACCAGGGCCACAGTGTATCGTCATAATCACAATCATAGCCTTAGGTCAGTGGTGGGCAACCTTTTCAACTGAGCCAAATCTCGCCAAAAACCACGATTAAAATTTATTTTGAGAGCCACATTTTTAAAACTGAAAAATATACATCCCCCATATAGTAATTCATTCCCCCCTATAGTAATTCATCCCCCCTATAGTAATTCATCCCCCATATAGTAATTCATCCCCCATATAGTAATTCATCCCCCCTATAGTAATTCATTCCCATATTGTGTCAATTCACTTACCTGTACTCCGCGCGTTCCTCTCGCCGTGTTCCCGCGCAGTTCTGGTCTTCAGGGCGGACTGTGAGAGGAGAGGAGTTCGTCACGCTGCCCCGCCTACATCCTGACAGCCAATGTTTGCCACGCTCCGCGGGCCGGATTATATAAGGTCCGCCGGGCCGTAGTTTGCCCATTGCTAGGCTAGCTGCAGAGTCCTGACTTTTGGGGCGGCCGCCCAAGAGGAGGGAGGGGAGCGGGCGCCCGGCACACAGAAGAGCTGCATTAACCTCCCTGGCGGTATGATTCCTTCCGATTTTTTGTGCTGAAAGCGGTACCATTTTTTCGCATGGAAATAGTTTTTTATTGTAGGCTGTAATTTTTAGGAAAATTTTCCCCACAAATCATTATCACTCAATTCTGCAAGTGGTTCTGATTTACTATCGCTGTTCTCTAGCCGGTCTAAAACCGCTTTTGACCTAAAGGGACGCTTTTTGGACGCCATGGACTTTTCTAAGTTTCCAGGCAGAAAGAAACAGACAAAATGCAGGCAGGGCACAGGAGAAAGCACAATATGTATGTGAAATGGGATGAAACAGCAATGTTTTACTATTGAAAAAAAAAAAAAAGACATTTTTTAAATTTTTTTAAATTTCCCGCCGCCGGCGGCGCCCGTAACGTCCCGACGTCACGGGGACCGGAACACAGAAGCCGGATGCCGGCATCGGCCGGAGGAGATGGCCGGGGACGCTGCAGGGGACACATCGCGGGAACGAAGGACAAGGTAAGTGCTGCAGGGACCCCCAGAGCAGCGCCGCATGGTAAGCCTGAGTGTAGCTCGTGGTATAGAAATTCTACACTCGGGAAAACCGCCAGGGAGGTTAAAAGAGCCGCGGCTTGCCGACCACTGAGCTACGGCAAACCCTATTGCCTGTCACCTGGTGGGCAGTGTGCTCCGGAGCCGCAGCAAAGGTGAAAAAGAGCCGCATGCGGCTCTGGAGCCGCGGGTTGCCGACACCCGGTCTAGGGTGTATGTAGTTACGTGTGTGATTATGTCTCAAACTTTTCCCCAGAAGGGCTGTAGTAGTGGACAATCCCACCATATATGTAGGAGCGTACATGTTGCCCGGTGACACCTCCAGCATAAATCTGAGATGTTAGGATCAAATTTATGAAGCAGGGACGGAACTCTGTACCATCTAGAATATAGTTTATAGTTGCTTTCTTGCGTGGAGACACATATGGCCCCTTTATGCATATGCTCATAAATGTGGGTCCCAGTCCTCTGGTGATAATTGAAGTTGTAGGTCGAGACACCAGGGCCCTAGAGGGCTTTCCGAGACTGAAGGATAATGGTGTTTTCAAGATAGGTGTAGAGCTTAGATACAACATGTCTGTAGAGCAAAGTTTCTCAAATGGAGTAAGTGGCCTCGAATAATCTTTTAGATGTCGGGAGCTCTGTATAAAATCGTGGAGTTGTCTATACATCCATGGCATCAGGATCAGGGATGGCCATTTCTTTGTAATGTCGTCTCTAGATAAGAACCTATCATCTTTGAAAAGTTGATGTACTTTCAAATTATCCGCGGGGTTATATCCGGCGAGAAAGGCCTGTGACATACCAGGTGCAAAGTACGGATTCATTTTGATTGGAGTTAGAGGGCCCGGAGAGGAAGAGAGCTCTTTTTTCTGAGTCAGCTGATGGCAATAGAATAAAGTGGGGCCTATGAGAGGGTGTTCCCTGAAATCAGAAGGAATGTGAGAGTTTTTCAGCCAAGGGGAAGTGGCAAGCGGAATCCCCGAGAAATCAGCTTCCACATTAACCCAAGCCTTACGATTGCTGTTCGTTGAGACCAGTCTACTATTCTTGCTAGGTGACAAGACCTGTAGTAGCGGGGTGATATCAGGTAATCCAATACCTCCACTCTTCTTGGGCATGGTAAGTTGGTCAAAGCCAACTCTCGGGTGGTTATTACACCAAAGAAAGGAGGTACAGAGCGTTTTATATAGGATTTAAAGAAGGAATGTGGTAATTTGATTGGAATCGTTTGCAGTAGATACAATATTCTAGGGAGCACGTTCATCTTGAGGATAGCTGCTCTACCAAACCAAGAGAAAAAAGGTTTGTTCCCTGTCTGAAGGTTTTTGGTGATACTATGCAAGAGGGGTAAGAAGTTTTTTAGCATAGAGTTCCGTAAGGTGATTTGGTAATTTGATTCCTAAATAAGTGATGGCCTCGGACTGCCAGGTAAAAGGAAAATTTGATTTAGCTTGTCTAATCATATCTTGGGTTAATGAAACATTAAGGCTTGGGATTTAGAAAAGTTGATTTTGAAGTTAGCCAACTACTGAAACAATTTGAAATCTTGTAGCAGATTGGGTAGCGTGATATGTGGGTCTGTTAGGAAAAGTAATATGTCGTCTGCAAAGGCTATTTTATGAATTTTGCCATTGATCAAAATCCCCTTGATGCTGTCATTTCTGTTTAATGTAGTTCAACAAAAAGTTCCAATGTAAGAATGAATAGGAGGGGGGATAATGGGCATCCCTGCTTGGTCCCATTGCCTATCGAAAAGGGATCTGAAAGGAGGCCATTGACTCACACTTTAGCCGTGGGTGTTGTATATAGAGACATGATAAATGTCAGGAAACGTGGAGGCAGCCCAACGCCAGTCAAAAAACGGCCTCCATGTAGTCCCCATACCAGTCTGTCAAAAGCCTTCTCAACGTTTAAAGAGAGAAAGAAGCCAGGTTGTTTCTTTTGAGTTAACCAATGATGTATATTTATGGCCCTTATTGTACTGTCTCTAGCCTCTCTACTGGGTACAAATCCCACCTGGTCCATTGACATAATGGGATCTATGATATGTAGTAGATGATTGGCCAGGATTTTGGCAAACATCTTTAAATCAACATTCAATAGTGAGATCGGATTATAATTTGCTGGGGAAGTTTGGTCTTTGTTCTCTTTCGGTATAACCGTAATATGAGCTTCAGAGAGATGGTGCATGGACTGCCCTGGCCCTGCCCCTGCCATCTTGGTCTGTGAAGGAGTCTCCCTATGAGGCGAGTGTAGGGGAGACGCATTGGAGGATGCTTCCGTGTGTTCCGGGGGATCTGTGACCGGAATAGCTCCGGAATGCTGGCAGGACCACCTGGACGTCAAGGGGATCTGCAGCGAGGGGTGGCAGATCTCCTATCTGTTTTCCCCATGTCAGCGGAGACTCTCTTTGTTATGGTTGCGTAGTCCCACCTCCATGTGACAAGGCTCAAGGTATTTGTTAGGGATCCGGGTATGGCCAGAAATGTGTGGACTGACACAGGGAAACGCAGACTTCAGGTATAGTGTGAATAAGACAATTTATTAAGACTAAACAAAACACAAATGCAGTGCAAGACTAAACAAAAACACAGTGCAAACCAAGCAACCCAAACCTCCAACAGATAACAATAGAAACAATACTAAGCGTAGTCAGGCCGGTCGGTAGCAAACGGGCAGTCAGGGCACAAGGAGAAGGGCGGAAGAGTAGTCAGGAATAGCCGAGGTCAGGACAGGCGGAGTTCATTCGGAGTCAGGGATCAAAGCAGAATCTGGATCAGGCAGAAAGTAGACAGGATGCAGGTACAGGGGCTCATGGGAAACATACACCAAGGCCCTGATCACAGGCCTGGCCATTCCTTAAATACAACTGGTGTAATCAGCCTCAGGTGATGACTCATTGCAGAGTGAGCCTCTGGTTGCAGAGAGCACCCGCTGGCCAGCCCTGGCACTGCAGCCCCCAAGGCAGGTGAGTCCCACCACCACTGGCAAGTCCATTCCTGACAGTATTATACTGCCATTTTCTTTGGGCTCAAGCTGGGCCCCCAGAACATATAAATTTGTATAAAAAAAGAGAAGGGAGATAAAAATCCCTAGACAGGCCAGGGATCTCAGTGTAGACCTCAGAATGCTTGGGAGGATAGGCAAATACTGGTGCTGCGGGCCTGTGGATTCCTCAGAGTGCTGGGTTTAAATTCTTGCAGAGGGATGCAGGGATTGCCTCTGTATTCCCCTGGTAAATACATGCAGAGGGTTCAGCGCCTGCAGGCCTAATTGCAATACAGCTTACTGCTGCAGGGGGTTTTCCAGGCCTTTATTGTAGGCCGATGATCTCTGGGTTCGTGTGGGGGGCCCCGATGGTCCGGGGAAAGGTGTTTGCTGATCCTGGTGGGGGGGTCGATGGACGACAATCCCCTTCGTACTGTGTGCTGCACTCACCCGACACCCTGCTGGGTGTGATCCCGGCATTCCGGAGGCCTCACCAGGCCGCACTGGGCCTCACCACACCACTGCCACTGATGGTGGGCGCCCGACACTCCTCCCTGACGGGGACGGCGGGACTCTCGACCCGCCGCCCACCAATCCTGGTGGGGGTGGCCGATGTACTTCAATACCCCCCTCGCACTGTGTGCCGCACGTACCAGGCACCCAGCTGGGTGTGAACGGGTGATCACGCAGCCTCACTTGGCTGCGGTAGGCCTTTCCGGACCGCTGACACGGAGGGGGGCCAAATGGGCCCGATGCTTCTCTGTTTCCCGGCAGGGACGGCGAGGTCTCCCGATAGCCTCTACAGGCTGATGTCACCAGGATGGCGGTGGATAAGGATCGGGCCGTCAGAGCTTCAGCTTAAGCAACTTATCCGGTCGCCATCTTGGACATGCCGCCCATTTTATAGTTGATTTCAACTGTTAGGGCAGATGGTTGAAGCTATTTATATTCCGAGATAGGTGATGCTTGTCCTTGCCCAAGAATATTGTAGATGTTGTTGTAAGGAAAGGACTGTAGGATGGGGGGACGCCAAGATTTAAGATTAAGGATTTACTGAAATTTACTTTGTAGTAGGAGACAAAGATAAACTTCAACAGGGGGGTGTGGGTTTGATAGTGATGTTTCTGGGTTAGTTAGCATCCACAAACAAGTTGATAACATGAGACTTAGCTTTAACAAGTCTATTATAAATGAGTGGGATTGAATGTGTTCTGCTAGAGGTTTAATCATCAAATTGAAGATTGAGAAGGATAAAGGGCAGCCTTGGCGGGTTCCATTTGTGATAATGAATGGTTTAGAGAGGAGGCTAGAAATGTAGACCTGGGCTGAGGGAGACAAATAAAGAGCTAATATGGATAACAGAATCGAGCCTTGAAAACCAAATGTAATTAGTACTTGAGACATATACCACCAATGAACTCTGTTGAACACTTTATCCACGTCTATAGATAAGATAAACAAAGGTGTCTGCCCCGCTCTGCACAATAAATAATATTCATAAGTCTTCTGGTGGCATCTGAGGTTTGTCTGGTAATGTTTTGAGGACATGAAGGATTTCTTTATTAGAAAAGGTCTGACTAAGATCGATAAGATCAGATGCTGATAATGAGGGAAGTTGGAGATGATCTAAAAAAGTGGTAAACGCCATTGGCGATGGTTGAGGTGTGTTAGAATCCGTTTGAATATTATATATAACGAGGCATACTGCAAACATCTGCAATATGTTGGGGATTAGTCAGTTTTTGTTTAGTGGCAGTGTGAAATAAGTGGGTAATTTTAAATTTGGCCCTTTGTAATTTTAGACAGGATGCTAAAAAAAATGTCCCCGCTCTGTTGTGGTGAGCATAATACTTAAGTTTAAGTTGACTGAGTAACCAGTCATGGTTATCAGTGAGAAGTTCAACTCTGAGACTGCTAAGCATACTAGCCATAGTCAGGTTTGGAGCGATGGGAATCATCAAAGAGTCATGGAATCTTTATGCGTGTCTCATAGTGGAAATCCAGAAGAACAGTTCTCTGATGATGTGCATTGACTACCGCACCCTCAGCAGTAGTACTATTCCTGACCATTTTTTCTTTTTTTTTAGTCCACGGAGGTGCGAAAAAAACAAAAACTCGTAAGTGAACAAAAAACGTGCAAGTGCAAAACACAAAAAAGTGCACTTAAGGGTGTGCTTTAGTTCACCCCCCGAAGGGATAGTACCTCTACCCTGATCCCTCGGTGCACAATGCTCCTGACAAGCACAAAGGTTTCCACATGGTCCATTTAGCCAAAAGGCCTGGTGGACCCCTTTCTTTGTGGCTAAATGAAGCCGACCACCAAGTACTAGGTCAGGGGGCTCTCCCGAAGAAAGACCCCCCAAGGACAGGGGAGGAAGGAACCTGATGGCCACGCATCCTCCTCCTAGACTTCAGGGTAGGCCTGAGGACCCACACCCTCCACACAGAAGTGAAAGGTGACAAACATGGGAGAAAAATAAATAAATAAAGTGGTCATGCAATTGTACACTGGCTAGCCCCTGAGGCCCATAGCAAAGAAATTTCCCTGGACTTAGCCAAAAGGCCTAGCCCTAGAAGGCACAGTGCAGAAAAAGTGTTTGAAACAGTGACCATGTGCACTTTTCACACTTGTAATCCCACCCCCATGCGCTACTAAGAGTACCCCTGAGGCAACAACTCAGGGGGCACTGCTCTGCAGACTCTCTGCCTCCCTGGCTCCTGGCCAGAAAAGGTAGATCATTCAAATCAGGAGGAACTGGGCCGCTCCAGTTTTCCTGGGGGAATTACTCTCAGGCCCCAACAGCCTGTGGGCCACTTGGTTTCTCTTCCTGAAGGTTTTAGCCTTCAGATGCCCGTCAGACCAGCAGGGGTACTATACAGCCAGCCATCCTCTCCTAAAAGCAAGAATGGCGGCAGAGCACCCCTACTGGACACTGATAAGAACAGATACTACACTTGACCTTAGCCAACAATGCCTGTCAGGGGTGAAGTGGTTCCTTGTGTTGAATCTATGGATATGATCAGATCCCTATGCACACAGATTACAAAGAGAAGACAGCCTTCATCTGATCACTGGGGTTCTATGAATTTGACAGCATGCCCCAAGGTCTGTTGAGAGCTCCAGCAAACCTTCTAGCAACTGATGGAGAAGACAGTGGAAAACTTGTACCTGATAGAGGTGCTGGTGTACTTGGATGACATTGTCATCTTTGCAGTAGGAATGGTCTACATTACTCGACTCGAACATGGGCCGTTTGTGGGTTTTGTGAACACACAAACGGCACGGGCATTCAGCGGACTATTCGCCTGCTACACCCCACAATGCACCGTACCCTGACAGTGCATTGTTATTGGCCAAAGCATAGCACTTGACCACAGGTTTGCTTTTTTTTTTTTATAAAAATTTAATTTTTTTTTTTTAAATTTCAGTCCTGCTGCAGTAGGTTCTATACATTGTACAGAAGCGCAACTTTGCGGGTAGTTTAAGGGGACCCCCCAGGCATGATATTTAAAGGAATTTTTCTCTCTCTTTTTTTTTTTTTTACTTTAAGCAATGAAAAATGACTGCCCCTTTAAAAACTGTACTTTCTGAAATGTTTCTTTCACTGATTCATGTCCCTCAGGGCAGTACCAGAGTCCCCATACACCTTTTATAGCCAATAACTTGTATATAAGCCTTCAAAATGGGCACTTTTGAATTTACAAGTTCGAGTCCCATAGACTTGCATTATGTTCGATGCTCGCGGTAGAAATTTATTTAGGTTCTAATATTCTACCGTAAACCGAACAGGGGGGTGTTCAGACCATCATTAATTTGCGGAACCCTTAAAAAAGCATGAAGAGTGCTTAGAGAAGGTCTTGAAGAGATGTCACAATGAGGGGAGGGAGTTGTCCCTTGAGAAGTGTCAGTTCTACCAGCCTTCTGTCACTTATCCCAGACACATCATCTCAGCTGAAGAAATGGTCACTGATGCCAAAATATTGGAAACTGTCACCTCCATGCCAAGATAATGCGATGTAACTGAATTGAGGTTGTATATGGGGTTCTGCTCCTATCACCTACAACTCATGGAGGAATTCACCAAAATAGCCAACCCCTTAATAAGTTGCTGAGACGTGAAGATGAAAAAGATTACTCAGACTCTGGCCAGTCAAGCCCAAGGGCTCAGAATGTCTAAAGAATTGATACAGGATGAATGAAAGAGGAATTTTACCAATACCCCTGTTTGGCTTACAGTGATCCAAGCTCAATCTTTTGAATTACATGTTGACACCAGTCAAGATGGGCTAGGTGGGATATTGTATCAGGACCACAATGAACAGTAAAGACCTGTTGCCCTTGTGAGTCGAATCCTTACCCCTTCTCAGAAGAACTATTCCATGAACACACTGTAGTTCCAAGTTGAAAGATCATCTGTTGGTGCTGACTTTGAGGTCAAGACAGATAATAATCCACTCATGTACACACTCACTACAGCCCAGCTGGACCACCACAGGATATTGATAGATGGCTTGCCCTATCTGGTCTCTGTTTCAGCCTGAAGTACCCCTCAAGGAGTCAACAACACAGATGCTGACACCACCGTCAAGGAGTCCCTATGACCAGAGGCTTCCCCAAAGAGTGAAACCAACTGACATCAGAAGGGGTCTAACATTTATGTCAAGGGGTTGAGCATCATATCAAGGGAGCACCAGGGGCAGTGAAGTCATTGGAATCAGTGCTGCAGGTGTTCCCAAGCTCTACAGTTACCTCACTCAAATGAGAGATGGAGACTGCCTAAGCTTTCCAGGAAAGATCAAGAACAGACAGATGGAAGATTATTTCTGCAGTTTGACCCTAAAAGCTTTGAAGAGAGGTCACTCAGATCTCTTGCTAGTGAACTGGTCTTCAAAGAGTCAGATCAACTACATCTACATGTAGGGGTTGTCTACAAGAGGGGGCCCCTCAGACAATCCCAAAGATTAATTCAATTGTTTCTACTACAGAAATATAGAGAAACTGTGTTAGTTGCCTTGCATGATGACCATGGTCACTTAAGGCTGGAAAAGACTTTCAAGTTAGTGAGAAACCAGTTCTACTGGCTTTGTATGAAGGCTGAAGTTGAGAATTGTTGTCACTCCTGCATATGCTGCATACGGAGAAAGACTTTTCCTTCCAGAGCTGCCCTAATGGGCCACCTCCAAAGTCAAGGACCCATGAAGTCATTGTACACTGACTTCTTGTACCTAGAACCCAATTTGAGTGGACAGGGAAATGTCCTGGAGGTGTAACAGACCATTTCACCCATTATACCCAGGTGCTTCCGAAGAAATGAGTTTCCACAGTGGCCAAAGTTTTGGTGGAGAAGTTGTTCATTCACTATTGGTTTGCCCCATCAAATCCACTCTGATCAGGGAAGAGACTTTGAGAGCCATCTCATCAAGCACATACTTCATCTCTTGGGTGTTCAGAAGTCCAAAATGACCCCCTATCACCCACAATGTAATCTGCAGAGAGGTTCAGCTGCACCCTTCTCAATATGCTTAAAACTCTGAAAAGAAGCAACACTGGAGCAGAAATCTCAGCAGTAGTGCATGCACATAACAGCACTGAGAACAACGCCAATGTTTGGGAGAGAAGCCCAATTGCCTGTTGACTTAGCTTATGACAATTATCTGGATCAGATATCTGTTACATTCCACAGAGGGTATGTGGATTGTCTTAGAAGGAACTTGAAAACAGCTTATGAAAAAGCCCAGGGTGGCATGTAATGTCCAAGGTCAGCAATACAAAAGGAACTTGATGGGTGATCAGATGCTTCTGAGAAATGCAGGTGTTCCTGAGAAGCAAAAACTGGCTGACTGCTGAGATCTCAGCCCCACTTAGTCTGCAGGCAATCCTTTGGTCTGTCAGTGTACCAGATTCATCCTGAAGGAAGAACAGGGCAAATATGGCATTGGAAACATCTCCTACCCCTAAGTGAGGCTGTTTGGATGTCTTACAAGAGTGGGTCATCCTCTACAAAGGTCAACATCTTTGAAACAAGGTACCATGACCCACTCACAAATCTTCTCCATCTGTCCAAGAGGAAAAGTATGACAGTGGCAAGGAACAGACTGTTTATGATTATCTGTGTCCATGGATGCCACAGTTTCAACTTCGACACTACCAAGATTTCTTCAAGGACTCCTAGGTCTGAGTCTCCTAAATTCATACCTCAGGTTCAAGAGAAAGAAAGACAGGAGGAGTCTTCCTTCCTCCAGCCATGGAGAAAATAGAGACCCTTCAACCAGCCCTTGAATCCGAAGAAGTGCCCTCAGGAGAGGACCATCAGAGCAGAAGGAGCTGATGGCCAAAAGGTCCGTTATACCCCCCTAAAAGAGTGATTTATGACTCCCTATGCCAATGTTCAGAAAAGACTGTTTCCACAGCCTGAAGGTTCCCCCTGACAGCTGAAACATGAATGAATGTTTCACTACTAAAATAACGCACAACTTAATAATATAACTCATGTGGTATATTAGTAACTGAACGGCATCTTACCACATACTCAGATGCGCGGTAAGATACCGCTCAGTAAATTGTTTGTATTTTAAGTTCACGGTCAAACATTCTGTAGGCTCGAATGTTCAACCGTGATTCTGAACTGAACAGGGGGTGTTCGGCCCACCACTATTATCTAGGAGTGCTGGCCGCCAACACCTACTTACAGAAAACTGATGTGAACTCTGAGTTAAACTGCTCTGCTGTGCTCATCAGAGGATGTACCAGTGCATTGTGCCTGCCAGAAACTGTTCCACTAAGCCCCTGGTCACATACAGTGAAGTTGCACGATTTCAAAAATCGGATGACCTGCCAATTCCATTGCAATTTGAAAGACATCCGACCAGGGCGGACTGAAAACTCATGGGCCCCCCGGGCAATAGGGGATCATGGGGCCCCTGTGTCCTTGCGCAAACTCAAAAAAGCCTATGAAAAAGGTACCAGGGGCATCTCACGGGGCCCTCTACTGGCCCTCGGGCAGTGCCCCACTTTCCAATGGTCAGTCTGCCCCTGCATCCGACACAGATGTCTATGCAAATCGCAACAAAAGTAGTGCATGCACTACTTTAGAAATCAGTGTGGCTCCGACAAAGTCAGAACCGCACCAATATGACCGCTCTAATAATGGACAATAGGGTGCGACTTGGCATACGATTTGCAAGTCGCAGGGTATGCAAATTGCATGCCAAGTCACACCCAATGTGACTGGACTGCAGTTTCATCCAACGGCGGCTTAAGAGGGAGGGCCTATGTGTGCAGTGTGAATCCTCACCAGGCTTCATGAACCTGTTTTCAGATCATTCAGAGTGTTGAGAGGCCCTTTGGCCACTTGTGTATTACTTACCTTGCTGATATTATTGCTGTTTAAAGTTGCTGCCTGTGGAGATAGTCAGTTTGTACCCTTTACTTTTTCCCCCCTCGGATAATAAAACACTCTCCTGTGAGCAAGTGAGCACTCCAAAGGGAAATTCAGGGCCCCAGCTCTGGCTAACTGTACTTAGATCCACTGGCCAGTAGTTTAGATGATGTTTATGTTAACTCTCAGCCAGGTCACCTAGATAGTGATAGAATGGATTTGTATATTGTCTCTCTTATAATATTTGTATGCTGCTTTAGATGCTCTATAGAGTTGTATTATCATTGTTGGTTGCTCCGTTCATTTCTTCCCTGCTGGGTTTTTTGCTTGTCCATTACATTTCTTATTAAAAGCCAACAGTGTGTCAAGAGAGCATGGTGCTTCTTTCACAGTCATGGGCACTGGGAACAGGAACCCGCAGTCTCTGGTCATCTCCTGTACTGTGTCCGCAGTGTCTGGTCATCCCCTGTACTGTGTCTGCAGTCCATTGGTTCAGAATTTTTTTTTTCTTGTTTTCCTCCCTCTAAAATCTAGCGTCTTATGGTCAAGGGCGCGTCTTATGGAGCAAAAAAATACATTAGCATGTGTATAAATAGTCAATGAGTTTGTTAGCTCTCGTGTGGATGCACTGAGCACGCTAGACATAGTGAGCCATGGAGAGCAGAAAAGAGCTGTCAAGATTATGCAACTATTATGTGGCATAAAAAAATGACAACTACCGTTATTTTATTGGAAACAGCATGCAGGGTACACCACCGCTCAAGGCTGACCTGCAAGAGTTCCCATGCTGCTGATGTGTCTCTGCCTGCTAGTCCGCAACCACTTTCAATGCAACACAAGGAAAAGAAGTAGTAGCACTCCAATGTACAAACAGCAGACTTCTTTCTTTCACTTGCTAAGTTTTTTATTCATTTTCCATCAAATAGGAAAAATTAAAAACAGATCAGCATCAGATCAGTTATAGAAAGCAACTGACAAAAAAAATACAGAAAGGGAATAACAGCTAAGCTATATTTTTAACCATGCATTAGGAATCCCCTAAGTCCCCATTCACAAATAAAAACCCAGCCTAGAGTAAATAAAATATGTAGGAATCTACACAAAAACATATCTCAGTAAAGGAAGAATGTTAGGGAGGTCCAAAAGACATGGATCCCAGAGTAAAGCATAATCCTTTTTAGCCTTCCGCTGGATCAACTGTGGGTATAGGAGTATAATTTTTTTTCTTTTCTTTTTTATGGTTGAACTGGATGGACTTTTGTCTTTTTTCAGCCAGACTAACTATGTAACTATTTTAACAATTTTTTAACCCATAGTGCATATCTGTGGCTCAACCATCGTTTCTATGAACCCTTGCATTTTGCAGTCACCCCAAACCCTCGCTTAGTAGGAGGGGCACCTGACCATCAGTCCATTGCAACAGGCCATAAATGTCATAAATAAATACAGTGACATGAAAGGATGGAGGAATCATTCAACAGCTCTGTTTTATACTATGGTTCAAAAGATATACTGCATGTACATGCCTGGAATGAAGGGACCACACACCCTGTTACAAACACTGGAACTAGTCAGTAAACTGGACAGTTGGCGTGAGTTCAGCAGAGGTTATATTGACGGCAAGAACAAGAAAACATGTAAGAAAGATAAACTTAAAATTAGTGTCCCAGTCAACCTCAGTTGGACATCAAGGCTAGCATGATCTTAAAAAAAAAAAAAAAAAAAAAAACAGGATGAGCTTATCTTGGCAGAGTCAGCGATGATAACGCTGGTTTGTTTTCAAGGATAGGCCAAGTGACGTAGAGAGGAGGAGTGGGATAGTAAATGACAGGAGACAAATAGTAGTAATTAGGGTAAGAACACATGGTAATCAGTCATCAAGAAGGGAAAGACCACTGGAAGTAGTAGGGTGCGCAATCATAGGGGAGGGACCTTCATTGCAATGTGCCCAAGATTCCTAAATATGTTCCAGATTTTGAGGACTCTTGTCAAGTATAAATATCATATAGTTGTTTCTTGCGGAGCATTGTCCCAGTGAAACCCTGTCTCCTTGCCTGCTTCAAAAAGATACAGATGTGTTGTTTCCAAGACACGGGCTGATCGTGAGAACTTGGCACACCAAAAAGTGCAAAAAAGACAACCAACTGTTGTACATATAGTGATGCTAAATCCACCCAATGGTTCAATAACTGAACGGTACTGGAATATTCAGTTTTCATCAAAAATCTTGAATTCGAGGACAAGTCCCACCATGTGTGGGGATCAAGAAATCCCTTAAATGGCCCCAGCCGCAGAAACAAAAGGGGGGAAAACTCTCTGGAAGTTTAATTGTCATCTAATTGAGTACACACCTAGATATCAGCGATGTGGAATATTTTGACATTTGCCCCCCCCCCCCCCCCCCCCCCTCAATTAAAGAGTAATGTTCAGAATTCCTTTGAAGGAGCGGAAAGATACAATTGGGTGCCGTTGGATCCGTGTACACCACCACTCATAGGCTGTTGGAACCCTGTGTGGGCTTGTTCCGGTTTCCGTAAGTGATATATGGGAATGTAAAAAATTATGAAATTTGGGAAAATTCTGAAAACTTACGATTGAGGCATCTTCAATGCTTACTCACTACAATAAGCGCCAAGGTGAGAGTCCCAGTAAAGGTGAAGGGGAATTTAACCAATCCTAAGCAGTCCTTTGATTTCACAACCATCACTGAAAATATTTAATGTCTAGACCATGGGGGAAATTCATGGATTATGAAATGAAATGCTGCCACGGGGTGTAGAGCTGACATCAAATATGTCCATACTATAAGTCTATATTATGTGTTCATCATAGAGTTATCAAATTTAGGACAGTGTAGTGGGCTAAGATCAGTTGGCCTTCCTTTTTTTTTTTTTTTTTAAACACATAACTTTATTTTTGGTTTTAATCGTTCTATACACTCCCATGAACCAACGATGAAAATACTATACAGCTATACATAGCCGTGGGCAAACATTGACCCAAAGCAGGTAGCATGATTCCAGAAAATACCACTTGTTTCTCATAAAAGAAAATGCAATAAAGCCCCCCAAAGGTGGACAAAGAGAAAGCAGAGAAATATAGGGAATGAATGAAGAGATTTAACTTATAGAAAAGGGAGACCGAATCGCACAAATTTCAAGTATCACAAGTGTAAGGCTTAGGAATAAAAGTATCACAGGTTCTTGAACACGATAGTGAGTCTAACACATGTGTAGGTATGAGTCAAAGAGTGATATAAAACATATATAAGCCATGTTAAACCAATAGTCTCACATGGAACCAAAAGGAAAGGTCATACGTGCATATGGGTCTAAGTAAGTGGAAGCAAAATAGAAGAAAACGTAAGGTAGAGATAGGAGCCGTAATGGAATGAAGAAAGAGAAAAACTGAGAAAAGAAGATCCTAAAAAAGAATAGAACCATCAGGAATGAAAAAGAAAAGAAAGAAAAAAGGAAAGAAAAGGAGGGGGAGAAGTAGCAAAACAATAGGACATGTCGTTGCCTAAAGGCAGAGGCCCCAGAAAGACCGATAAGGACAATGCCAGAAATAGAGATAGTAAAGTTACTGAGAGAAAACAGCACGCCAGCGTAACTGGTAATATAATAGTCATGATAGTCTAACAAGAAAACAGCTCGACAGTGGTGTGGGAGTGAAGATGGTGCTAATACCCCTCCCAACCCTCCCGGGGGATGTTCCAACTAAGGAGTCAGCAATGAGACAAAATATGAGAAAAAAAGAAAAAAAACAAAGTGAAAAATATAAGGAAAACTGAATCCCAAGGTGTGAAAGGGAGGGCAGATTGCCAAAATAGTAAAGTAAAAGATCCACGATAAGCATAGGGGGGGGGGGGAGGGAAAGGGTAATTTAACAGTCAGATGCCCCCTAATATGTGGCAAAACACCAATCGCATCAGGGATAAGCCTAGCGGCTAAATTAAGACCAGGCTAGAAATCCGTGATGAGGTGGGTGCTGAGGCTCTCAGAGGTAGGGACTATTCTTGGAAACAAATTGTCCCACACTTGCGTTTGAAACTTTACCTCTCATGGAGTAGATGGGGAAGATATGAATGCTGAGACCGATCCAAACGAAAGTAGATAGAAAGTGTAATTCCAATTTGACGTACACTCTCTTGATGGTTGGACGGGGCTAGTTGGAGACCCATTTTTTTAAATTGAACCTTCTCCGCGAGCCATCAAGCACGTAGAGAAGCACACAGTTTTTATTTTTTTTTTTTTTTGGCAGATCAGAATCATAACATATATGCTGATGTTGAAGCAGCAGGTCATGGAAACATCCAGAGTTGCCAAAGAGAAGGAGCATTAGGTCCTAGGGAATCGGGACGAGAGCAGTGACCGAAGAGCATACAGTTCAAGAGTTTTGGTTCCAGAAAGTAGAGAATCATTGGACAACTCCAAAACCTGTGATGAATGTGAATGGCTTATGTGACTCACAAACGGACAACGTTTAGAGATCTGTTGGGTTTGTATCGTGAAGTACACACAAAGGCATATAGGCATGATGGCATATAATTTTGGAATTTGCTGCTCCTCCCAAAATTTGTTTGCGTTGAATGCGCACAGGTATGTGTTAAAAACCTGCAAGATATTTTGTTCCTGCAGTGGAAAACATTGTCAACAGTTCCGTATCCACGATTTGATGGATAGTAGGAGGAATCCAACGGTGTAGGCATATTGCATAGGACACTTTAACTATCTATAAATATTAGATATGTTATATTTCTGGTTCCTCACAAGAATCTTCCTAATCATAGTCGTAAAGCAGAAACTAGTGGGACTTATACTGAGGCTCATGGATTCTCACAGAATCTCCCTGACTTGTAAAACTAGACTAGACAATGGATGGGAAGGTAACTCCAAACGGAGCCAAGAATTTGTTGAAACGGAAGGGCGAGATCCTCTGATTGCCACGTCAAAACAATTTGGCCTCACGAATGTCCAAAGACACATGGTTATACCAGTTGATCATAAGGCTTTGACATGTTTTGTTGAGAGACAGAGAAAGGAAGGATTGGTGGGGATGTATAGGGAGAAACGATGATAGCCAGGGAGGAAACTCCTAGTCAACGTCTGACCTCTCCCTCCAAAGTGTAAAGAGTGTATCCGCGTATGAGTGGAATTATGTTTAAGATGAACCACGGAATTGAGTTTGGAGATAGAATGTAATCAGGGCCGACAGATCGAACGGAACTCACCATGGCTGATTCAAGCTTGGTAATTGGAGAACCACGGACGCTCGGGAGGGAGCCAATCGAATAACACACACCGTAAAATACAAGGATAAAATTATTAAAGCCTAATGTTGGGGGAGACCCAGTCCGCCCTCACAATCCTAGGGAGAAACAGCTTATGTATAGCTATACGCACGGGCGGGAGTCCCCTCCATAGGAAACTGGAAATCCCCTTGTTTAACTGCCTATATATGTATGTTTGAGCAGGAGAGGGATAGTTTGGAGAGGGTATAAATGCTTTGGAAACTCGTCAATCTTGAAGAGATGGGCTCCTACCATGAGTGATAGAGGCAGGTCTTTCCCACTTTAAATTCCCCTAAACTTTTTTGTTTTTCTGGCGAATAGTGGCCTTTTTTTGGCCCACCCCAAAGCAAAAATCTTAGTGTGTCAGTGAACAGAATGCCGCTCCATGTGAACCAATCCGGGGTTAGGAACCCCCTACAAAGATAAAAAAATTTGTGCTTTTGAGCCCCTTGAAAATACCAAAAAGGTTTAGGGAGAAACCCCCCCCCTTTGGGTGGAGCCTAATTTACATGGTGGAAAAAAAAAATGTCCCTTATTACCCCAAATTATTCGGATAATCTAGACTGGAAACCTTGTAGATTGATTTCACATTTGAATTTGGGAAACGGTTGAAAAGGTATGAATACAGCGGGGCCATCTTTAATATTGATTGGTTAGAGTTTACTGCCATATTATTGCTCACTGATTTTTGCTAGAGTTTACAGCATATCATACTGTTAGTGGTTGGTTGCTAAGGTTTTCCCATTTTAATGCTCAATGATGGTTGATATTGGTTACTGTGCATATTACCACTTATTATTGATTGCTAGAGATTACAGCCCCTCATAACAGCCATGATTGGTTGCTGAGGTTGAGCAAATAAAATTTTGTCTTGATTGTTTTTTGACCTTTTTCAGATTATCTCCTCATGCCTGCACACCCTGGAGAGAAGGTAGGGGACCCCCAAAAGAGATAAAAACCAAGTGACCCAGAACTCCTGGGAACAGTGGGAGTGCTGGGGGGGGGGGGGTGATAGTGGGGTGGGGGGGGTTGATGGGATCAGTGGAGGGGGGGGGGGGGGGGGGGGGGGGGGGGTTGGGGGGGGGGGGGGGGGGGGTAAGTTTGGAGTGGTGGGGGGAGGCTTAGGGGTTTTGGGAGTGCCAAGGGGGTGAAAGATGACATGCTTTGGGGGGGGATGGGATCACGACAGTGTTTTGGGGGGATGGGGTCATGGCAGTGCTGGATGGGAATGGGGGGTGACATTTCTACATGACCACCCTTAGGGGGGATTTACACGATGACCCATGTAAAGGGGGTTTACATAACCACCAGTGTAAGGGGCAATTTCACATCCCCAACTACGGAAATGTACCTAACCATCAAGGGAATGGGAATTTGCACTAAAAACCATGTAATGAAAATTCAACTGACAACCAAAGGGGAATGGGGGGATTTATCCAAATATAAAGAGGAGTTTGTATACTTTACCACCCAAAGTAAATTGATTTACACACCCCTAAAGTAATAGGGGGCATTCAAGTGACCACCAAAATAAAGGGATTTTTCACTGACCATAAAGTAAAGGGGAAAATTCCACTGACCCCTATGTGATGAAAGGATGCTCCCATGTCCCAAAAGTAATGAGAAAAAATTCACAGGCCCCGATGTAATTTAGCATTAAGCCACATTTTTTCATGTTGGGGAAACAGCAAAATTTCTTTTTGAACCACAGAAACCTGTTGCCCTTTACCAGATACACGCAGTGCCATTTAATGTTAATGACACCTTCACAA
>CATNWA010002662.1:0-29227 GCA_951230385.1 Staurois parvus | reverse complement strand
AGGGGGAGAACCCCCCACCCCCTTTTAAAAATTGGTGGGGGGGGGGGGAAATTTGGGGGAAAATTTAGGGGGGAAAACCCCCAAAACAACATTGGGGGAAGGGGTTTTTTTTAATAAACACTCAAGAAAAGGGGCCCATGACCCCTTTTTAACTGCAGAAAAAAGTTTTTTTTCCCAAAAGGGGAAAAAATATGGGGGGAAAAAAAACCAACAAACCCCCCCACAATTTTTCCCGGAAAATTAATTCGTTTTAAAATTTTTATAGGGGGTTTTTAAAAAACCCCTAAAACGCATTTAATAAATTTTGGGAAAATTTTTTTTTGTTTAAACCAAAGGAAAATACCCCCCAAAAAAGAAAAAAAAAAAATTAAAAAAAGCCCAAGGTTTCCCAAACCCCTTTTTTGGAAAAAATTCTACAAGAAAAAAAAAAGGGGGTTTTCCCAAAGGGGGGAAAAAAAATTTTTTAAAAAAATTAGAATCTGGGGAAAAAAATGGGAAAGGTTTTAAAACACAAATTTTAGGGGTTTTTTAAAAGGGAAAAATTTTCCCTTTTTTAAAAGGGGGTTTTTTTACGGGTTAAAACTTTTTTTTCAAAAAACATGTTTTTAAAAAAAACCCAAAAAAACCAATTTTAGTTTGGGAAAAAAAAAAAAATTTTTTTTATGGAAAATGGTTTTTTTAAAATTGGATAAATCCCAAAATTTAAAAAAGGGCTTTCTAAAAAGTTTTTTGAGGGAAAATTTTGGGCCCCCCCCTTTTTTTTTTAAAAGGGGAAATACCGGGGGAAAATTCCCCCCCCCAGACGGCTTAGAGCATAATGGCTGCTTGCTGAAAGAGCTCCGCACTCTCCTTCTCACTCCTGAAAATCCCCCAATTGCAGAGTTTGGCTTGATGGTGGGGAAGCTGCTTTCAGAGACACACAGCACTCATACTCATTGGCTGAGGACACCAGCTCAGTCTTCTTCTGCAACCCACAGCCGGCCTTGGGCAGCCCACCTGACAGCCCTTCTACTAGAAGTCCTGCTAAAACAAAGAAACCCAAGCAGGGAAATGAGCCTCTTTCTTCACATAGCTTGTCCCTTCCAATGCTGCTGCTTCCTTTATTGGAGGATATCCCTGCATCTTCACAAACTGCTACTGTTACAGATCCAAAGGACATGTTCATTTCTTTGAGGAATGAAACAAAAGGTGGTGTTTCAAAGTACACTTGGGGACTGGTAATCAAGTAATTCTGTTTTATTCAATTCTATTCTTTTCAAATGTGAATTTGAATGACGGCTATATTTATTCTATTCTATTCCTTTATTTTCTATTCTTTTCTTTTGTATTCTATTTTTTTATTTTCTATTCAGTTTGTTTTATTCTATTCATTTTTAAAAAAAATGAATTTCAGAAGGCAGCTATCATTTTATTAAACAGAGTAGTGTTCCCCCTGCGCTTAGTTTGTTTATTCACCTCTAGAATAAATCTAGCTGCTTACTAAGCAGGGGGAACACTAGTTTAATAAAATGATAGCCCTCAAACCTTTTACCTAGAGGTGAATAAACAAACTAAACAATAAAAAATGGTGCAAAAGCGCTATATATGCATAAATAAATTAAACCACATAAGTGAAATGATACCTCATAGGACCTACATAAAATGGCAAAACAGTGAACAATATTGCATAAACACACAAGGTCCTAAACTTGGACCCAGTAAGTGAACTAATAAAATAAATAGTGCATGAACTCATATACTGAACCCACTCCCTAACAAGGGATCACCATACACCAATTGTGTACACAGTGAATCCAAATGCAGGATAATAAATTAAAAAAAAAAAACATATATAAAGTGGGTTCAGTTATCATTTTATTTAGCTATCATTTAGCTATCGTTTTCTATTCTATTCTATTCTATGCATATACTTTCTATTCTAGTCCATTATTTTATTTTCTGTTCTATTATTTTTATATTCTATTCGAAAGACCGCTATATTTCTAATGCTAATACACATAGGGGTTTATTTACTAAAGCTGGTTCCCTCGAATCTGGTGCAGCCGTGCATGGCAGCCAATCAGCTTCTAACCTCAGTTGGTTCAATTAAGCAGCAATAAATTCAATAAAACTGGAAGCTGATTGGTTTCCATGCAAACTCAGAGATTGGTGAACATCAATTAAGCTTCAGCAATAAAGCCTGGAAGCTGATTGGTTTCCATGCAGAACTGCACGAGATTCTGAGTGAACCAGCTTAGTAAATAAACCCCATAGTCTTTGAAGGAAATCAGCAATAATCAGCAATATGTTCATACTTAAAATTTGTTCTCAAATTCAATTTCGTTTTCAAATTCGATTTGAATTTTGGACAAAATTTAATTTCATTATTTCGGATTCATTACTGTTGTAATTTGGATACATCCAAATCTCTGAATAAAGGAAAATCCGTCCGAATTTCTATTCATAACAGAGGATGGAACTCTGAAAGAAATAACCAGAGGAATAACTGGAACATACTCTCTGAAAGAAATATTCCAGCAACCCCCCAATACCCCTTCAGCCCCCCCAATACTGGCCTTCAGACAACCCCCCAATACTGTTCAGACAACCCCCCAATACTGGCCTTCAGACAACCCCCCAATACTGGCCTTCAGACAACCCCCCAACCTCAGAAAATAAACTAATCAGTAAGGAAACTTCCTTCTGATGATGATGTCACAAATAATGGAAGCAAACCCTGCAATAAGAAACGCTGCAAACTGTGCAACCAAATCAATCCATCAAAAAGTGTCCGACACTCAAAAAGGATCTTCAATATCTCCGGATCATACAGCTGCACCTCCAGTCATGTTGTGTACCTCATCCAGTGCAGAAAATGCAGCAAAGGATCTTATGTTGGTGAAACAGGACAGAAGGTGCAAACAAGGATGAATCTGCACAGACATACCATCAAAAAACATAAAGAAGATGACCTCTGCACACCTTTACACCATTTTTTTATTTTTATTAACCAATACACATTGGAAACCTCAATATTTTAGAAGTTCTTAAAGGAAATTCAAATCCATTCAAGGAAAGAACAATTTTGAACTAAAGAATGATAATCTATCTGACACAAAAAACGGCCTGAAATTTGGACCTGGGATTCCTCAATCAACAATCAAAACAGTTTTTATGACTATCAGCTCAACATGACTGCCACTGCTAAGTTGCCCCCCCCCCCCCCCAGACTTTGTTTTTTCGCTTTTTCTTATCTTGTAAATTGTTTTTTTTTTCCCATGATACATCTCTTCCAACATTCTTATTGATTAAAATCTTGTTTGCCAATTTAGTACTGCTTAACATTTGAAGATGATTTTGAAATTTCTTTTTGCCGAAAGCTTTCTCAAAATTTATTTTAGTGCCTTTAATTATTTTAAATAGTGATTTTCTTCTCTTAATAAGTGCTTAATTGCTCCTATTCAGTATGAAAGGGACTTCAATCCCAAACAAATAGAAATAACATCTTGAAAAAAGAAAAAATAACCAACATCATTGGAGTTGAAAGTGCATTGTCATAAAGTTCTAAAAACAAAAAATTATAAAAAAAAAATTTAAAAAAAATTGTTTGTGAAATTCTCCCTTCAACATTTATTCAATTTTTTTTGTATTATTGGAGATTAAATGTTGAGTTCCAGGTGTGGAGATCTGACATAATAGGGGGGGGATGGAATTTTCACATTCTTTGAAAAAGAAGCTGCATACAGTATATTTTCTTAAAAGTCCTTGATCTGCTTTCTGAACCACTGAGGATGACATGCTTGGAAGATTGTCCATAAAAAGTGGATTTGTTCTGACTTTTTCTTACGAAAATGATTGGATACACTTTATTTCTTTGCGAAATTTCGGTGAAACAATGATGAGTTTTTGAACCGGCTGTCCTTGAAATAAGGATTTTCAATTGCCTGAAACATCTTTCTATGCCGAAGCAATCATTGATCATCATTAGTTGAAATTTCTGAAAATTTGGATAATATAATGTTGTCCCAACACAAATGTCTCTAAAAAAAATGTAGTTTTCCAAACCTTTGATTTTTCTTTTATTACTGTATATTTTGTTTCTCAAAACTCCACTTTTATCCTTTTTTGAACACCCCGCATTCTTAGAAATTTTTTTTTTTAGAGATTGATTGCCTACAAAGCGATAAGTGATGCAATGACCAGATCAGAAATCTAAAAGGAATTGATTTTAATTGGCTCAATGTGTGGAGTCCCCATGCAATGTGACCTTTTTTGTAACAAAGGACCAAATCCAGTGCCTAATGACCCCTAGAAAAATAACATCATCAAGAAGGGTGAATATTTCGACTACATGGTCTAATCCAGTAAAAAATTACAAAACAGGCTGAACGTCAAAAAAAATTATGGCTTAAATTAAACTGTTTGTAGGAAGTAAAAACCAGCCTTCCATGATCTTTAACCACCCCCCTGACATTATTTTTATTATTGATAAGGATTATTTGATAAGTTCAGGTACTTTGACAAATCAATGAAAAACTAGCAAATTACATTTTTAACCAGAGTTGAAATATTTCCTGAAAAAAACTAAATTATTTTAAAATGTCATGGTTTGATTTGTTCTTAAAATGATTTCAACTCTATATTTCTTGAAATTATTTTTTTATCTTAATAAGGATTTCAATTGCCAAATCAGAAAAGGAAATCGCATCATGAAGTTTCCTGAAAATATTGTCACAAAGTCTCTGAAAAACTAAACCTTTTTTTTAAAAATGTAAATTGTCGATTTCTAATTTCACTTTATGCCGACCAACCTTTCTTTGACAGAGTTTTTTTTTCATTATTATTTTGTGTATAAGAATGGTCACTAAAAATGCACTGAGCAGATTTGCCACTACAGAACAGAATAAATAAAAATATTTCATCTCAGAGCCCGTTTTAATTTTCAATTTTCTAAATATTGGGACCACTAAAAATCCAGGGTTTTATTTGGTCACATTTTTTTTGTAGCCTCCTGAAAACTAAAATATTTTCATTTTTTGCCAATTCCATTAGTTCCCGGTCCCCTTTTTTTTTTTCACCTAGAAAATGAATTAATATGAGTACTGTCCCATTCTGAAGCATATAATTTCATTTTATGTTTTATTTTTGCACTACCATAAATTCAATTATAAATTGTATCATTATATCAGGGACAAGGTTATCCCCCCTTACTTCAAGGTTTCATAAAGGCATAAAAAAGTATCTTAATATACATCATATTATAAAAAATTATCATTATACACAAATGTTTTTATAAAGTATCAATCTCTGTCCTTTCTGAGAATGAAAAAAAAACAAAGTGTGTGTAAAAAATAATAAAAAAAAAAAAAATAAAACAAAAAAAAAATATCTAGGTCAGGTTTGATCTAGGTCTGTGCCAGGGTTTTGTTTCGGATCAAGGTCATTCAAAGGTCAATGTAGGATTAGAAAGGTCAGTTAAAGATCAGAGTCAGAGTAAAAATCAATTGAAGCAAAGAAATGACATCCTCAGCAAGATGGAAGGGAATACTTTTTTTTTTTATTTTTTTTGTTTCTTTGACACTACCAGGAGAAATTTTTTGGATCAGAAGATTGTTCTTGGTAGTTATGGGCAAGGTCCAATTATAACAGTCTTTTTTTAAAATAAATGTTTTTTGGCCAGTTTTTACTTTTGTAATAAAAAAAAACATCAATTATGGATTAATCCATTTGACCACCAAATGAAAGCCCATTTTGTCTTGAAAAAAAAGCGCAATTCCTAATCCACCTGAAAACAATAAGTATTGCCACCCATAAAATGTACGAGATTTACTAACTGGTCAAAGTTGCAAAATATTAAGAAAAATAACTTACAAAATTTAACACCCTCTTAAAATTTTGGGAAAGGCGCGCTTCTTAGAATTGAAAATATTCACTCACCTCGCTTTATTTTTTTATTTTAAATTTTTTTTTTTCATCTCATATTAAAAATTACCGTGATTTGCAAAATCATATAAAGAAAATAACAGGTCTGTTACTTAACAGTTGTCACTTTTCTGATTCCACACTCTATAAAACTAAAATATTTTGTAAAATTGTAAATTGAAAATTAAAATTCATCCCCTCTCTTCGTTTATCTGTTTTTCTTTCTTGAAAACTTTTTAATTAATTTTGTAAATTTTATTAAAAACAAGCTGTTTCATTATTTCTGTTCTGAAATTTTTTTAGGCTGGTAATAAAAATTTTACAAAATTGACAAAAAAGAAAAATGATAACATCTCAGAGTTTGAAATATTAAAGGTTTACACTAAAGGTCTGAAAACTACTAAAATATTTTCCATTGGGGGGTTACTTCCTAAAAATTCTACTTTTTTTTTGCTTTTAAAATTTTTTTTTTTTTTATTTCTTTAAATATGGATATTAATTTAATAAAATTATAAAAAAATCAGAAAAAGAAATAACATTTCAGAGTTTTTCAAAAATATTGCCATTTCCTGAAAAACCAAAACTTGTTTAAATTCTCTTTCTATTATTTGTTCTTTAAAATTCTCTTCTCTCTAAAATTATATTTATTTTTTTTTTTATCTTAATAAAGAGTTTTAATTGACAAATCAAGAAAAAAAAAATCTCAATAGGTGATCATGAGTTACGCTGAGACCTGAAAATTACTTGTACTTTAGTTGTAAGGATCATAATTTGGAAAGAAATAAAAATTGTTTCACTCTTCTTTTTGTTTGATTTAAATTGTAAATTTGATTTAAATAAAAGTTCATTGAAAAATCAGAAAAAGAAATATTGCTAATTTGAAAATGAAAACCTTTTTTAATTATTTGGTCTTAAAAAACTCTTTTAAGGTCTTTGAATTTATTATTTTAATATCAGATAAAAGAAATTATTGAATAAAATCAGAGTTGAAATATTGTTGCTACTAAAAGGACTGAAAACTAAAATATTTAAAATTATTCCTTTTTTCAATTATTCTCTTTTCTTCTTTCTTTGTTTTGTTTTTAATTTTTTTGGAAAATAAATAACATCAATATGGAATTTGTCATTAATTGAAAAAAAATTTTAAAATAAAAAAAAAAAAATATCAATTTTCAAATATTTTCCATTTAATAAAGGCCTGAAAACCAAAATAAATTTAACATCTATTGAAATATTGTCAATAAAGGCTTTTATAAATTGTGATTTGTTTTTAAAATTCTCTTCTCTATATTCTATATAATTTTTTATCTTAATAAGGATTTTAATTGACAAATCAGAAAAAGAAATAACATCATGAGGCTGAAATATTGTCACTAAAGGCCTAAAAAAAACTAAAATATTGTAAAATTTGTAAATTGATATTAAAAATTCTTTTCATTATCTTTCTTTGAATTTTTATTATTATTTTTTAAGGTTGGTAATTTACAAATCAGAAAAAGAAATGACATCTCAGAGTTTGAAATATTGTCACTAAAGTCCTGAAAACTAAAATATTTAAAAAAAATGTAAATTGTTTCTAAAATTCACTTTATCTCTCTTGAGTTTTTATTTAGTATTGATAAGAATAAAAAACTAAATTTTTTTTAAAATGTAAAGTGTTACTTAAAAATGTTCTTCTTTATCTTTCTATGAAAATTTGTATTATTATTGATAGAGTTGGTACGTTACAAAATCAGAAAAAAAACGAATAACATCTCAGAGTTGAAATACTGTCACTAAAGGCCTAATAACGAAAATATTTTACAATCATATTGTGAAGTGAAAAAATGCTGCGCTACAAATGAAACAATGGCACAATCCTCATATAATAAAAAACAAAAAAGTGAAAAATAAAAAAAAATAGATATATAGAAGATAAAAAAATGGAATAAATTTATTAATATTGAAATAAATAATATAATAAAAAAAAAAAAAAAAATATAATTATATAATATATATATATACACACATTAACAATATATATAATACATATATGAACATACATCCTCCACCATATATCTGCTCACCTCACGCAGTGTGACCGCACATTGTACAATGTTACGGTCTAACGGCACTTTTTGGTCTCATTATGGACTCAGAAGATCAGCTTGCTGAATGAAGATTCCAAAGTGAGCTCCATCCTGATAAACGTCTTTGTATCAGGCTAGAGTTGAAATATTGCCACTAAAGGTCTAATAACTAAAATATTTTAAAAATGTAAATTGTTCTTAAAATTCTCTTCTTTATCTTTCTTTGAATTTGTATTATTATTGAAAAGGTTGGTAATTTACAAATCAGAAAAATAAATAACATCTCAGAGTTGAAATATTGTCACTAAAGGCCTGAAAACTGAAATATACTATATCCACTCTCCCCGGGACCCCGCATTCACTATATTCGCTCTCCAAACGGACCCCGCATTCACTATATCCGCTCTCCTCGGACCCCGCATTCACTAATACCGCTCTCCAACGGACCCCGCATTCACTATATCCGCTCTCCCCAGACCCCGCATTCACTATATCCGCTCTCCCTGGACCCCGCATTCACTATATCCGCTCTCCCCGGACCCTGCATTCACTATATCCTCTCTCCCCGGACCCCGCATTCACTATATCCGCCCTCCCCGGAACCCGCATTCTCTATATCCGTTCTCCCCTTGGACCCCGCATTCACTATATCCGCTCTCCCGGACCCCGCATTCACTATATCCGCTCTCCCCCAGACCCCGCATTCACTATATCCGCTCTCTCCGGACCCGCATTTACTATATCCCGCCCTCCCCGGTACCCCGCATTCTCTATATCCCGCTCTCCCCGGACCCCGCATTCACTATATCCGCTCTCCCCAGACCCCACCCGCATTCACAATATATCCGCTCTCCCCGGTCCCCGCATTCACTATATCCGCTCTCCCCGGACCCCGCATTCACTATATCCGCTCTCCCCAGACCCCGCATTTACTATATCCCCTCTCCCCGGACCCCGCATTCACTATATCCGCTCTCCCCGGACCCCGCATTCACTATATCCGCTCTTCATGGATCCCCCATTCACTATATCCGCTCTCCCCCCGGACACTGCATTCACTATATCTGCTCTCCCAGGACAAAAAATAACCCGCATTCACTATAGCCGCTCTCCCCCCAGACCCCGCATTCACTATATTCGCTCTCCCCGGACCCTGCATTCACTATATCCGCTCTCCCCGGACCTCGCATCCACTATATCTGCTTTCCCGGACCCCGCATTCACTATATCCGCTCTCCCCGGGACCCCGCATTCACTATATCCGCTCTCCCCGGACCCCGCATTCACTATTCCTCTCTCCCCGGACCCCGCATTCACTATATCCGCCCTCCCCGGAACCCGCATTCTCTATATCCGTTCTCCCCGGGATCCCCGCATTTTTTCTCTATATCCGCTCTCCCCGGACCCCCGCATTCACTATATCCGCTCCCCAGAGACCCCGCATTCACTATATCCGCTCTCCCCGGACCCCGCATTCACTATATCCGCTCTCCCCGGTCCCCGCATTCACTAATATCCGCTCTCCCCGGACCCCGCATTCACTATATCCGCTCTCCCCAGACCACGCATTTACTATATCCCCTCTCCCCGGACCCCGCATTCACTATATCCGCTCTCCCCGGACCCCGCATTCACTATATCCGCTCTTCATGGGATCCCCATTCACTATATCCGCTCTCCCCCGGACACTGCATTCACTATATCTGCTCACCCAGGACCCCGCATTCACTATATCCCGCTCTCCCCGGACCCCGCATTCACTATATTCGCTCTCCCCGGCACCCTGCATTCACTATATCCGCTCTCCCCGACCTCGCATCCACTATATCCTGCTTTCCCCCTCCCCGGACCCCGCATTCACTATATCCGCTCTCCCCGGACCCCGCATTCACTATATCCGCTCTCCCCCGGACCCCGCATTCACTATATCTGCTCTCCAGGACCCCGCATTCACTATATCCGCCCTCTCCCGGAACCCGCATTCTCTATATCCGTTCTCCCCGGTCCCCGCATTCACTATATCCGCTCTCCCCCCGACCCCGCATTCACTATATCCGCTCTCCCCAGGACCCCGCATTCACTATATCCGCTCTCCCCCGGACCCCGCATTCAACTATATCCGCCCTCCCCGGTACCCCGCATTCTCTATATCCGCTCCCGCCCCGGACCCCGCATTCACTATATCCGCTCTCCCCAGACCCCGCATTCACTATATCCGCTCTCCCCGGACCCCGCATTCACTATATCCGCCCTCCCCCGGACCCCGCATTCTCTATATCCGCTCTCCCCGGACCCCGCATTCACTATATCCGCTCTCCCCAGACCCCGCATTCACTATATCCGCTCTCTCCAACGTCCGGACCCCGCATTCACTATATCCGCCCTCCCCGACCCCGCATTCTCTATATCCGCTCTCCCCGGACCCCGCATTCACTATATCCGCTCTCCCCAGACCCCGCATTCACTATATCCGCTCTCCCCGGTCCCCGCATTCACTATATCCGCTCTCCCCGGACCCCGCATTCACTATATCCGCTCTCTACCCGGACCCCCCACGCATTTTACTATATCCTCCCCTCTCCCCGGACCCCGCATTCACTATATCCGCTCTTCCCCCGGACCCCGCATTCACTATATCCGCTCTTCATGGATCCCCCATTCACTATATCTGCTCTCCCAGGACCCCGCATTCACTATATCCGCTCTCCCCCGGACCCCGCATTCACTATATTCGCTCTCCCCGGACCCTGCATTCACTATATTCCGCTCTCCCCGGACCCCGCATTCATTCACTATATCCGCTCTCCCCGGACCCCGCATTCACTATATCCGCTCTCCCCGGACCCCGCATTCACTATATCCTCTCTCCCCGGACCCCGCATTCACTATATATCCGCCCTCCCCCCAGGAACCCCGCATTCTCTATATCCGTTCTACCCCGGAGCCCCGCATTTCACTATATCCGCTCTCCCGGACCCCGCATTCACTATATCCGCTCTCCCCGGACCCCGCATTCACTATATCCCCCCGCTCTCCCCGGACCCCGCATTCACTATATCCGCCCTCCCCGAACCCCGCATTCTCTATATCCGCTCTCCCCGGACCCCGCATTCACTATATCCGCTCTCCCCAGACCCCGCATTCACTATATCCCGCTCTCCCCCGGACCCCGCATTCACTATATCCGCCCTCCCCGGACCCCCGCATTCCTCTATATCCGCTCTCCCCGGACCCCGCATTCACTATATCCGCTCTCTCCCCAGACCCCGCATTCACTATATCCATCCGATCTCCCCGGACCCCCGCATTCACTATATCCCAGGCCCCTCCCCCCGGACCCCGCATTCTCTATATCCGCTCTCCCCAGACCCCGCATTCACTATATCCGCTCTCCCCGGTCCCCCGCCATTCACTATATCCGCTCTCCCCGGACCCCGCATTCACTATATCCGCTCTCCCCGGACCCCGCATTCACTATATCCGCTCTCCCCAGACCACGCATTTACTATATCCCCTCTCCCCCCGGACCCCGCATTCACTATATCGCTCTCCCCGGACCCCGCATTCACTATATCCGCTCTTCATGGATCCCCCATTTCACTATATCCGCTCTCCCCGGACACTGCATTCACTATATCTGCTCTCCCAGGACCCCGCATTTCTCTAATATCCGCTCTCCCCGGACCCCGCATTCACTATATTTCGCTCTCCCCAGACCCCGCATTCACTATATCCGCTCTCCCCGGACCCCGCATTCACTATAAATCCGCCCTCCCCGGACCCCGCATTCTCTATATCCATCCGCTCTCACCCGGACCCCGCATTCACTATATCCGCTCTCCCCAGACCCCCGCATTCACTATATCCGCTCTCCCCCGGACCCCGCATTCACTATATCCGCCCTCCCCCGGACCCCGCATTCTCTATATCCGCTCTCCCCAGACCCCGCATTCCACTATATCCGCTCTCCCCGGTCCCCGCATTCACTATATCCGCTCTCCCCGGACCCCGCATTCACTATATTATCCGCTCTCCCCAGACCACGCATTTACTATATCCCCTCTCCCCGGACCCCGCATTCACTATATCCGCTCTCTCCCGGACCCCCGCATTCACTATATCCGCTCTTCATGTATCCCCCATTCACTATATCCGCTCTCCCCGGACACTGCATTCACTATATCTGCTCTCCCAGGACCCCCGCATTCATTATATACCGCTCTCCCCGGACCCCGCATTCACTATATTCGCTCTCCCCCGGACCCTGCATTCAATATATCCGCTCTCCCCGGACCTCGCATTCACTATATCTGCTCTCCCCGGACCCCGCATTTCACTATATTCGCTCTCCCCGGACTTTGCATTCACTATATCCCGCTCTCCCCCGGACCCCTGCATTCACTATATTCGCTCTCCCCGGGACCCTGCATTCACTATATTCGCTCTCCCCGGTCACCCTGCATTCACTATATCCGCTCTCCCCGGACCCCGCATTCACTATATCCGCTCTCCCCCGGACCCCGCATTCACTTATATTCGCTCTCCCCGGACCCTGCATTCACTATATCCGCTCTCCCCGGACCTCGCATTCCACTATATCTGCTCTCCCAGGACCCTGCATTCACTATATCCCCTCTCCCCGGACCCTGCATTCACTATATCCGCTCTCCCCGGACCCTGCATTCACTATATCCGCACAGCTCTCCCCGGACCCCACATTCACTATATCCGCTCTCCCCGGACCCTGCATTCACTATATCTGGTCTCCCAGGACCCCGCATTCACTATATTCGCTCTCCCCCGGACCCTGCATTCACTATATCCGCTCTCGCCGGACCCCGCATTCACTATATCCACTCTCCCCGGACCCCGCATTCACTATATCTGCTCTCCCTGGAACCCCGCATTCCACTATATCCGCTCTCCCCGGACCCCGCATTCACTATATCCTGCTCTCCCCGGGGACCCCCGCATTCACTATATCTGCTTTCCCTGGACCCCGCATTCACTATATCCGCTCTCCCTGGACCCTGCATTCACTATATCCGCTCCCCCCGGACCCCGCATTCACTATATCCCACTCTCCCCGGACCCCGCATTCACTATATCCGCTCTCCCCGGATCCAGCATTCACTATATCCGCTCTCCCCAGACCCTGCATTTACTATATCCACTCTCCCCCTCCGGGACCCCCGCATTCACTATATCCGCTGTCTCCCCGGACCCTGCATTCAATAATATCCGCTCTCCCCGGACCCTGCATTCACTAAATCCGCTCTCCCCCCGACCCTGCATTCACTATATCTGCTCTCCCAGGACCCCGCATTCCACTATATTCGCTCTCCCCGGACCCTGCATTCACTAAATCCGCTCTCCCCCGGACCCCGCATTCACTATATCCGCTCTCCCCGGACCCCGCATTCACTATATCCACTCTCCCCCGGACCCCGCATTCACTATATCCGCTGTCCCCGGACCCCGCATTCACTATATCTGTTCTCCCCAGACCCGGCATGCACTATATCCTCTCTCCCCGGACCCTGCCTGCACTATATCTGGTCTCCCCAGACCCCGCATTCACTCTATCCACTCTCCCCGGACCCTGCATTCACTATATCTGGTCTCCCCGGACTCTGCATCCACTATATCCTCACTCCCTGGACCCCCGCATTCACTATATCTGCTCTCCCAGGACCCCGCGCATTCACTATATTCGCTCTCCCCGGACCCCGCATTCACTATATCCGCTCTCCCCCGGACCCCGCATTCACTATATGATCTCCCCGGACCCCGCATTCACTATATCCGCTCTCCCCGGACCCCCGCATTCACTATATCCGCTCTCCCCGGATCCCCCATTCACTATATATCCGCTCTCCCCGGACCCAGCATTCACTATATGATCTCTCCCCGACCCCGCATTCACTATATCCGCTCTCCCCGGACCCCGCATTCACTATATCCGCTCTCCCCGGACCCCGCATTCACTATATCCGCTCTCCCCGGACCCCGCATTCACTATATCCGCTCTCCCCGGACCCCGCATTTTCTATATCCGCTCTCCCCGGACACTGCATTCACTATATCCACTCTCCCCAGACCCCGCATTCACTATATCTGCTCTCCCAGGACCCTGCATTCACTATATCTGCTCTCCCCAGGACCCTGCATTCACTATATCTGGTCTCCCCGGACCCCGCATTCACTATATCCTCTCTCCCCGGACCCCGCATTCACTATATCCGCTCTCCCCGGACCCGCATTCACTATATCCGCTCTCCCCGGACCCCGCATTTACTATATCCGCTCTCCCCGGACACTGCATTCACTATATCCACTCTCCCAGACCCCGCATTCACTATATCTGCTCTCCCAGGACCCTGCATTCACTATATCTGCTCTCCCAGGACCCTGCATTCACTATATCTGGTCTCCCCGGACCCTGCATTCACTATATCCGCTCTCCCAGGACCCCGCATTCACTATATCTACTCTCCCCGGACCCCGCATTCACTATATCTGGTCTCCCCCCGACTCTGCATCCACTATATCCTCACTCCCTGGACCCCCGCATTCACTATATCTGCTCTCCCAGGACCCCGCATTCACTATATTCGCTCTCCCCGGACCCCGCATTCACTATATCCGCTCTCCCCGGACCCCGCATTCACTATATGATCTCTCCCCGGACCCCGCATTCACTATATCCGCTCTCCCCGGACCCCACATTCACTATATCCGCTCTCCCCGGATCCCCCATTCACTATATCCGCTCTCCCCGGACCCAGCATTCACTATATGATCTCTCCCCGGACCCGCATTCACTATATCCGCTCTCCCCGGACCCCGCATTCACTATATCCGCTCTCCCCGGACCCCGCATTCACTATATCCGCTCTCCCCGGACCCCGCATTTACTATATCCGCTCTCCCCGGACACTGCATTCACTATATCCACTCTCCCCAGACCCCGCATTCACTATATCTGCTCTCCCAGGACCCTGCATTCACTATATCTGCTCTCCCAGGACCCTGCATTCACTATATCTGGTCTCCCCGGACCCCGCATTCACTATATCCTCTCTCCCCGGACCCCGCATTCACTATATCCGCTCTCCCCGGACCCCGCATTCACTATATCCGCTCTCCCCGGACCCCGCATTTACTATATCCGCTCTCCCCGGACACTGCATTCACTATATCCACTCTCCCCAGACCCCGCATTCACTATATCTGCTCTCCCAGGACCCTGCATTCACTATATCTGCTCTCCCAGGACCCTGCATTCACTATATCTGGTCTCCCGGACCCTGCATTCACTATATCCGCTCTCCCCGGACCCCGCATTCACTATATCTACTCTCCCCGGACCCCGCATTCACTATATCTGGTCTCCCCGGACCCCGCATTCACTATATCCGCTCTCCCCGGACCCCCGCATTCACTATATCTACTCTCCCAGGACCCCGCATTCACTATATCTGGTCTCCCACAGCACACAGAATATGGAAATGCAATTATTTTAGTAAATATAAACTGCTAAATACCTTTTCTCACCAGCAGTATATAGCAGTCTTGTGACTTCTATCAGTGTCCCGCAGAGCACTGGTTAATGCTTGTAGGAGGAGTTTTCATTCCCCTCTAACTGTCCTATGATACTGCAGGACCCCTGACCCTCTGTCTGGACAGTGCTGATTGGCCTTGTTCTGATCACATGCATCCTCCTAAAGAAAAAAAAAAACCTCTCTAGCCATACACACCAAACTGAGCATGCACAGAGTGATTCCTGGAGCTTTGTACTATCAGCAGATGGATTGGGGACAGTAGAAGAAGAAGAGAAGACAGGATCAAACAGCCTTTTTTACACAATGCAGATAATTAACCCCTTATGTTCCACAGTGAGTATAACAAGCGTGCTTTACTGCATCTACAGACTGATTGTACTGTTGTGGGTTTAGTAACACTTTAATGTGTGATGTTTTATTTTATCTCCTTGCAGCATGAAATAAACACATTAAAATTAAAATAAAAGTGTAATATACTAAAGCCAGCCATCCATGGATGGAATCTCAGCTGGACTGGCCAAGATTTGACCCATCTATGGACAGGCTGGTTGTATCCAAGTTGATCCATTGATTGACTTCAGTACAGCCAGCCTGTTGGATTTTGCACATGCGATCATTGCCAGTGGCTATAGCCTCTGGTGAGCAGCAGTGAGCCTTGTGTCCTGCCGGCCGGGAAAGCTCCCCACCAGCAGAACACAATATATAAATTGGACTACATCTAAGAAACCAAAGCTGAGGCAGTCTAGCCAATGCAGTTTTCTGAATGAGCGCCCAAAGTATCCCCAAGAAGAGGTCTCAAAGGACGGCACCAGGAGAAAACAAATATTGGGCTGTGTTAGGTGTGAATATCCGGGGAGCTCATCTTCTATTTTCATTGCCTATCTGGTGCTAAAATATTAATATATTGAAGATCTATTCAAAGAGCTAAACTGTGAAGAAAAGGTGACATAATGGTCATACTTCGCTTACAATACAGAAAAGGTAATTTACTGAAAATATTTAACTTATTTACCTCGAAGTGTCAAGGAGTGTTCGGTTATTTTGTTAATAATGCTTCGGGCGACAACAAAAACATTATTTTGAGTAGCAAACATGGCAAAGTATAAGGAAGTCAACATGTAATATGATAAGGAATGCACCGAGAGGCATTGTTGTGGTTTTCCCTTTTGAGGGGCAACAAAGCAGACATTGTACTTGTGAATAGAGATGAGCTAATCGAACTTGGCGAAGTGGAATTCGTTTCGAACATTAGGAAAAATTAGATTCGCACCGAATCCGAAAATTAGCAAACTTCGGATGCACGAATCGAATTTTTTCTTATCAGATCGATCGGCCGATTTTCATCCCTTCTACAGCCAGCAAAAAGTGTCCCTGCAGAGAGCTCCGCTATTTCTGACAGTTCTCTGAGAAGTTCCTTCACATTTACAGCGGTTGAAACATTGTATCTATTTGTTTCCATTTAGGATACAGATGTTTTTATTCGGAAACAAATAGATACAATGTTTCAACCGCTGTAAATGTGAAGGAACTGTCAGAGAACTGTCAGAAATAGCGGAGCTCTCTGCAGATACACTTTTTGCTGTACTGGAATTCTTCTTTTTTTCATTCTTCTTCTTCTTTTCATTCTTCTTCTTTTCATTCTTCTTCTTCTTCTTCTTTTCATTCTTTTTCTTCTTTTCATTCTTCTTTTCATTCTTCTTCTCCTTCTTCTTCTTCTCCTTCTTCTTCTTCTTTTCATTCTTCTTCTTCTTTTCATTCTTCTTCTTCTTCTTTTCATTCTTCTTCTTCTTCTTTTTATTCTTCTTTTCATTCTTCTTCTTTTCATTCTTCTCATTCTTCTTTTCATTCTTCTTCTGATTCTTCTTTTTCATTCTTCTTCTTCTTCTTTTTCATTCTTCTTCTTCTTCTTTTCATTCTTCTTTTCATTCTTCTTCTCATTCTTCTTTTCATTCTTCTTCTTCATTCTTTTCATTCTTCTTTTCATTCTTCTCATTCTTCTTTTCATTCTTCTTTTCATTCTTCTTCTCATTCTTCTTTTCATTCTTCTTCTTCTTCTTTTCATTCTTCTTCTTCTTCTTCTTTTCATTCTTCTTCTTCTTCTTTTCATTCTTCTTCTTCTTCTTTTCATTCTTCTTCTTCTTCTTCATCTTCTTCGTCGTGCCCCGTGACTGCCAAAATGAGTGAAGTGTGCGGTGATTCTAAGATCGACGGCACTCATCTGCATGTCATACTGACTGACAGTATTATTTCTCTTCCCCAGCAGACTCCAAGGGCATTTAAATTAAAGGTACAGCGTTCTGCACTAATATAAAGGCTCTCTGAAGCCTAGAAACACCCTTTTAATAAGTTAAATTCGCAGCAAATAAATTTGCATCGAATCGAATTTATTCCGCAAATTCGGCGAATCAGCCGAATCAAATTTTTGAATAATTCGCTCATCTCTACTTGTGAAAGAATAATTGTTGGGAGAAGTTTGTGTTCATGAAGAATCGATACAGAAAGGAGATTCTACAATGAGAAGCTGGATGTCTCTTCCTTCGGGGTCCGGCTGTGTGCTCCCCATGACGGCTGATGTGATTAAACCTGGGTGGGAGGGTTAAGGTGGTCTATGGCATAGCGGCTCATGGTGGGGATTAGAAATTGTATGAAGGGTCTAGTTCCATTGCTTGCCTAGAAAAAGAAAACTGGAACCCAGCAAGGGAGGTTCAGATCCTGTACATTTAAATATTCATGAATGTGAAAGTGATCTCAAATACATAAATGTACCAATAAAATGTCAATAACACCACATAATTGAAATAGTCCATTAACACCGTGTGTTGAAGTATAAATAAAACATTCCCTTTAGTTCCACCCAAAAAAAGATCTTGTTTGGAATCCGGCCACCAGTGAATCCGGCCACCACGTGACACACACAGCCTCCTACCAGATCAGAACATCCCAAATTATAGGTGGTTTGTGATAATGGACTAATGGAGCATCCAACTACAGGGAACCACAGGGCACAACAAGAGGAAACTCAACTGTATACCCTCTTTCGCTGGAATGTTATGCAATGGCCAAGTCAATCACCTGACCTGAATCCGATTGAGCACTTCACTTCCTGAAGACAAAACTGAAGGGAAAATGCCCCAAGAACAAGCAGGAACTGAAGACAGTTGCAGTAAAGGCCTGGCAGAGCATCACAAGGGATGAAACCCAGCGTCTGCTGATGTCTATACGTTCCAGACTTCAGGCTGTCATTGACTGCAAAGGATTTGCAACCAAGTATTAAAAAGTGAAAGTTTGATTTATGATTATTATTCTGTCCCATTACTTTTGGTCCCTTAACAAGTGGGAGGCACATATGCAAACTGTTGTCATTCCTACACCCGTTCACCTGATTTGGATGTAAATACCCTCAAATTAAACCTGACAGTCTGCAGTTAAAGCACATCTTGTTCGTTTCATTTCAAATCTATTGTGGTGTGTATAGAGCCAAAAATGTTAGAATTGTGTCGATGTTCTAATATTTATGGACCTGACTGTATACATTCCACTTGTTGGGGATTCCGTTCTGAGTAAGGAATCGCACTCTACCGAGGTGCCTTGGCACAACCATGTAACTTCAACATGTATTTACAAATGTATGCAACAAAAGCCAGTTTCTAAGTAGTTTATAGAGTTTTGTAAGTTTTCCTTTATTCTGGGTACTAAATATCTCTGTTCATTAACTGCAGAGAGGGTTTTTTTCTTATAATAGCTAGATAGCTCATTGAGGTCATTTACTGGAAATATTTAAATGATTTACCCCGAGGTCTCAGTGGATGTTCAGGTGCTTTGTTAATAATGATTTGGAGTAACATTTTTGGTGTGACAGTAATGGTAGAGTATAAGGAAGTCAATATTAAATATAATGTGGAATGTGCCAAAGGACAAGGAACTTGTAAAGAAATGTTATAAAAGAACAGCAGCAAGGCTGATATCGTATTTGTGAACAAACCAACACTCAGAGCAGTTTGTGTTGATGACGGATTGATACAGAAAGGAGAATCCACGATGAGAAGGACAATGTCTCTTCTCCTTCTCCTGGTCCTGCTGTGCGCTCCCCATGGGATGGCTGGTGAGTAGATCCAGGTCACCTGATGTGATTCAACCTGAGTGGGAGGGTTAGGGGTGATCTATGGCATAGTGATTGATGGGGGAGGGCAGACAACATATGGAGGACCTAGATCCATTCCTCAATATAACATCTACAGACCCAACAAGGGAGGTGTAGATCCTTCACTTAGAATATGCAAAAAGTGCATCAATATTCCCCTTAAATATCAAGATTGATAGGTTCCCAGAAAACGTAATGCTATAATATGTATATAATACATTGTGTATGAAAACTCATAAATCTGCCAGAAAAAAAAAAAATGGTTGGGAAAGATACAAATAACCCCTCCCCCAAAAAAGTATTTAAACATGTTACTAGTAAAAAATTGTCTCAGCATGAAGGTCCCTTTACAGGATAGCTCATAGTTGGTGACTGGGGCCAAAAGGAAGGCAAATCTATAAAAATACTTTCCTTAGGTAAAATTTTTGGTAAAAAAAAATATGGGGTTTTGTGTAAATAGATACAAAATGTGTCAAGTAGAAAAATGTGAGCATTTGTGAAATCACAAAAAATACTGTACCCACAATTCTCCTTAGGTAACCTTCTTTTTAAAAGTCTTTATAGGTTGTTGGGTGTTGGCTGTTAACAATACATTTTGACACTAAAATTGTTGTTCTCATCCAGACGTTTGCATGGGGTTGTGTACGGGGGTGGTGAACTGCTAGATTTTTTTTTAACATTTGTTTTGATACAATTTATTTTTATACTTTTATTTTACTTCTGTAATTTAACTTGATGGCTTTAGCAAGAGCACTAACAAGCCCCTGAGTCACGGAGGCCAATGGAGTGGAGTTTACTGAGGAGGAGCGGGGCTGGTCGGCTGTGTCAAAGGCAGCGGAAAAAGGTCAAGGAGTATGAGAATGGAGTAATGGCCATTGGTTGGGATGAGTATGGAGTAATGGCCATTGGTTGGGATGAGTATGGAGTAATGGCCATTGGTTAGGATGAGTATGGAGTAATGGCCATTGGTTGGGATGAGTATGGAGTAATGGCCATTGGTTGGGATGAGTATGGAGTAATGGCCATTGGTTGGGATGAGTATGGAGTAATGGCCATTGGTTGAGATGAGTATGGAGTAATGGCCATTGGTTAGGATGAGTATGGAGTAATGGCCATTGGCTGGGATGAGTATGGAGTAATGGCCATTGGTTGGGATGAGTATGGAGTAATGGCCATTGGTTGAGATGAGATGGTATGGAGTAATGGCCATTGGTTAGGATGAGTATGGAGTAATGGCCATTGGTTGGGATGAGTATGGAGTAATGGCCATTGGTTGGGATGAGTATGGAGTAATGGCCATTGGTTGAGATGAGTATGGAGTAATGGCCATTGGTTAGGATGAGTATGGAGTAATGGCCGTTGGTTTTAGCAGTTAGTAGGTCATTAGTGAGTTTTAGTAGAGTAGTTTCTGTGGAATGTTGTGGGCGGAAGACAGACTGTAGGGGATCAAGAAGGTTGTTGTCGGTGAGGTAGCAGTTCATACGGTTGTGAACAAGGCGCTCGAGAAGCTTGGAGGCAAACGGGAGCAGGGAGATGGGTATTAAGTTATTCAAACAGGTGGGGTCCAGCGAGGGTTTTTGAGAATGGGGGTAACCAGTGCATGTTTGAGTATACAGTAAGAATAATGACAGGAAAGGAACTATAAAGCAGGTCTAGCATCAGATGTGTTTTCCACGCTCAGTATTGTAACACTTCCAGGCAGGGTTTTTTTCTCAGAGTACTCCCCCCTTCTGAGTCACTCTTTGTCTTCACCCCCTACCTACCTCCGAGCATCGTCCATTGGTTGCTCCCCCTACCCACCTCCTAGTACAGCCCCCTTTAGAGAATACAGAAACAAATAAGACATGCTAAGACATGATAACAAGAAAAGCAATAAATCAGATTCCTAGCATCCAGCAACAATAGACACCCCAGCAATTGTAATATTGTCTATTGTAATATATCAGGAATGTATCCCTGCGGGTTTGTAAAAATACTGAAATGTCAGTTTAATGCTCCATCTGTTGAAAGAAAAGGTGCAGCAGATGGAGTGACACAAATCAGATTTATTAATGTTCCTTTTCTCCATATAATCTCTTTTCTGATTTTTCTTGTTTCAGAGTTCACCACCTCTCTGACTCCTGGTAATTTATCATTCTCTTTCCAGAGTTTTCCTCTTTTATGACAGAATTGAGGATACTATCAGGATGGGGAATTTGTATTTGTAATGAAAATCACTGTGGATTTGATACAATAAATACAAAATATACAGAGACAAATATCAGGGCTGCCATTGTCGGCCACCTTCGGAGAATGCTAATCGCCTGGCTGTCATACTGATCCAGTTATAGAAAAAAAACTCACTCAAGCCCAAAATATTCCTCTGCCTTGTGAAAGGTTTAGGCTGCTCCCCTACAAACAATATAAAATGGTAGGAAAGCATGCAATCAGTGAAAACGTAATAAAGAAACAACAAAAGTGAGTGTTTCACTCCAACCTGGAAGGGCAAAAAGATTCTGAACCAAAAGTAGAATATTTAACAGCTACAAATGTAACCAACCAAACATTAATAAACCCCCTTCACCTGGGCTTTAAACAGACATAAAAACAATATCCATGATAGCACAGAGCAGCAAAAAAGTAAATCATATTTCTATCAATCAGTGAGCATTAAGTATACAAATATCTCATATCTAATAAATATTGTACAATGGATTGATGGACGATCAAACGGCACCACATCCCTGATTACCTTAGACCAAAAACAATATATACACTATATAAAGATTTAACCACAAAAACAATATATCTGATTTCTAGGTTGTCAAAACAATACAAAAAGATCAAGTAAAATAAAACTATTTATTATTAAATATATTGAAAAGATTCTTTGTGGTTTACAATACATTTGTCACAAAAGCATCCTCCTTTTTCAAAGTATAGTTAAACCTCCGGGCATCACCCCTAAAAAATGTAAAATAGTAAAATATTTATCAATACATAGTTTTATTACATTTACATTTATTTTTGTTGATCTTCTTGTTTTGTGTTGGCATATATATATATATACGCTCACCGGCCACCTTATTAGGTACACCTTGCTAGTAACAGGTTGGACCCCATTTTGCCTTCAGTATATATACAGTATATACAGTACAGTATATTCATAAATGATGGAGCACAGATCCTGCATTGTCTTTATTCAAATGTACATTTCACCAGAAACGAAGAATGAATGTCTCAGGGGTCGCCACCCTTTCTCTTGCTCATTAGTGATCAGACATGGAAAACCAACACAATAAATATAACTACACCCGAAGAAGAAAACAAACTTCCACCACAGCGGATAATTAAATAAGTTATTATGCAGTACATACACTGTACATACACAATATATATATATATTCAACACGTTTATCTCATTCCTCCTCGGAGGTTGTACATAAACATATAATATCAGATGGATCCAGAGATGACAATGCATGAATCCATCTGATTTCTTGAAGTTGGGAATGTAAGTCAGAGGGATTCATGAATTTTCATCACTTTATGTTTTCTTTTTGTGATCGATGGATGTAGATCTTTGTCACTGACAAGGATACATGACTGGATGACATGGATAAGGGTGGGTTTACAATGCTGGATTTATTTCCCTTTTTTAATAGAGGACCAAAGGTACTATATACCCTGTACTTATTTATAAAAAGGGGGCTGGATATATGGGCCCTACCCATATCTTGAAGGAAATTCCAGATTTTGATAAGTCCCCCACACCACACCCCCGCAAACACTGGGTCAACATGGTCAATGTGCCAGAAAGAAGCCTTTACTGCATCAATGACACAAGAAGGCCCGGTTAGGCATGTCAAGGTGTTGTCAGGCATATTGTAACTGGGCTTGTTGGTGGCATTGGTGCAGTAAAAGCTTCTTTCTGGCACCTCGACCAAACAGCTCATTTTTGTTCAAGTATCACCGTATTGTACTCCTTAAAAACAACCACACCATCTTTTTCCAGAGCAGCCTGGATTTCTTTTGAGGTTGCCTGTGGATTCTTTGAATCCCGGACAATTCTTTTGGTAGTTGTGGCTGCAATCTTTCTTGGTCTACCTGACCTTAGCTTGGTATCAAGAGATCCCCGAACTTTCCACTTCTTAATAAGCTATTTAACAGTACTGATTGGCATATTCAAGGCTTTGGACATCTTTTTATGTCCTTTTCCATTTTTATAAAGATCCATTACCTTGATACGCAAGACTTTTGACAGTTCTTTTCTGCTCCCCATGGCTCAGTATCTAGCCTAGTCAGTGCTTCCACGTAAGAGCTAACAAACTCATTGACTATTTATACACTGATACTAATTGCAATTTAAAAAGCCACAGATGTGGGACATTAACCTCTAATTGCCATTGTACCCCGTGTGTGTCACCTTGTGTGTCTGTACCAAGGCCAAACATTCCAGGGGGCGGATACTTCTGATCCAGGGGGCGGAGACTTCTGATCCAGGGGGCGGAGACTTCTGATCTGGGCCATTTGGGTGATTTCTGTTATCATTATGATTTAAAAAGGAGTCAAACAACTATTTGATAAGAAATGGCTTCATATGATCATCATCCTTCAATAAAAGAGCATTTTTTGGCAGATCAGTCATATTTTCAATATCAATGCCAAAATTCACAATTTCTGCCAGGGGATGTAAACTTTTGAGCACAACTGTATATATAATATATATATATATACTAACTCTTATATATGCATTTATATATATATATATATATATATATATATATATACAGGGGGAGTTGACTTTTATGATGGGAGGGGGAGTTGACTTTTATGATGGAAGGGGGGTAGTTGGATTTAAGCAAACAGAACAGTTGAAGTTGTTGCCCCTTTTTGTAGAGAAGAATGCTTTTGTAGGGATCTCATATCTACATTTTTCCTTTTCTTCAGATACTGACGGCTACAGCTGCACACAGAGAGGTAAGTCACCAAGTGAGGAATCTCTGATACAAGAACTCAGTCAGACAAGTAGCAAAACAAATCATCACTTTTATCACAATTTCTCTTATTTTGGCTGAAATAAGCAAGAAGATGCAAATTCTTCCTTATGGACTTTTTGGTTACACAACAAAGACTCTACATATTGATTTGATCCGCATGATATAACCAATAGATGTATACACCATCAGGGGTGGGAATTGACCATCTTAGGTCTTAATAAGACATGTGATCTCATGAGATCCTATCACTGGGGTTCATTTACTGAAGGAGTAGAGAATGCAAATGAATGTTATTTAGTTTAGTGAATCAGGTAAATCAGGTCTTCACTATTCATCCAATCATGTGTAAGCACAATGTTTCTAAGGCACACATTAATGCAGTTCTGGAATCATCAATACATCATGAATGTTGTTATTTTTAAAGCTAGCAGTGTAAGTACCTGAATATTATTTGGCATCAGTCTCGTTGAGTCCCCTGTACAGCAGAGCTCAGATTAGGAGATGGAGAAGCAGCACATGGAGCCAATCCTGTGCTCTGCAGTGCATGGAGTATGCTGGTAGGAGGAGATAGAAGAGTGACAGTGAGATTTGTGTGATGCTTCTCCTTCACTGTCTAGTCACAGCGGGCTCAATTCACAAAATAGTATCTACTAAGATCTGCGGTAAAATACCTCTTTTGCCCGGTACACTCTATGATTATGTTGTTCAGACCAGCAGGAGGCGCTCTCTGTACAAATTATGCGATGTTAGTACAGCGAGCCCCCCCCTGAGCTATTGTGGACCCCCCCCCCGCAGAACACACCAGTCAGTGCTGGCAGCCATTGAATGTCTGATGGTTTCTGTTGAACTGGCTGATATTTGGCCTATGTGTACCAGGCTGTAGCATTTTTCAAAAAAGTTTTTGCAGTTTGCTAAGAAGTGCTACTAAAACCCCCCATGAGCTATGTTATGAAGTGATGTGATATTTTAGTAGTAAAAGCCAGCTGTATATTAATGCCGGCGGTAAGCAGCGTCCTTAACATGGAAGTAAAGGCCAAACCCAACTAATGCTAAACCTTCTCACAGCCACATTCTAAGTCTAATCTATCTAGCCTTGTAAAGAGAAAATCGCTATACTTACCTGTTCTGCAGCTTCTCCAGTCCGGTCCCAGGCTGAGCTGTCAGTGGTGAGGTCTTATTGAAATCTTGAAAACCCTTTTAAAAAAAGGCCCCCAGCTCGTGGACCCCCCATGTGAATGAGTAGAGGTACATACTACTCCTATTCATTCACCCAAAAAAGTGTGAAAAGTAAATTAAAAAAGTAGTTTTTTACAAATCCTTTATTTATGATGTCATTTATGACATCATCAGGTGGCCCTGCCTCTTTGTTTATTTAGTTTGCGAGGCGGCTGAGCTATCATTCATCGAGAACTAAGCATCAGTGGGGGTTGGGGTTTTTCTTTTTCAGTTTGGATCTGTGGCCGGTGTTCATGATGATGCACTTTAGATGTACTTCGGGGGACTCTGGCTAATGCCGGTTTCTTCAATCAGTGCTAATTAAACCTATTCCTTGAATAACGCATGACTAAACCACGGCTTGTTCAGCATCATTTATTTATTTATATTGTTTCGTGAATTGACTTTTAGAGTCAGTTTATGCGGTATTTACTGTACATTTTGTACTAGTGAAGTGACATTTTAATATCGCATGAGATAACTGGAAAAAAATGTCATGTGATCCAAATATCTCATGTGATATTATTGGTTTGGAGGAGATGGGTGTAGACAGGGGCGGACTGGCAACTCATGGGGCCCCCGGGCAATAGGGGATCATGGGGCCCCTGTGTCCTTGCCCAAACTCAAAAAAGACTATGAAAAAGGTACCAGGGGCATCTCACGGGGCCCCCTACTGACCCCGGGCCCTCGGGCAGTGCCTGAGTTTCCAAATGTTCAGTCCACCCCTGGGTGTAGATGGGTTAGAAAGATCAGCATTTTCTTCCTTGAAGTACTTCATTGTGAATGACACAGATCTGCATCTCTGGACAACATGCTTGATGGTAGATTCAGAGCACTGTTTTTATTATTTAAAAATGACTTTTTTAAATGTACCTGTGTGCTTATTGACTATAGTAAATGTTTAATCAGTTGGGGTACAATGTACCTTCTACCTATTCACATGGGGCTGGATATTTGTGGAGCCCTTATCTTTAAGGGCGCTTCCAGATTCCAATAGGTCCCCCCACACCTCCAGACCTGACCACTGTGCCAGACAAAAACATTTCTGCATATATGTCCAAACATGCTGTCATTGGTACAGAAGACAATGCCCACCTCATGCCCTTTTTTTTTGTTAGCAAACCTTTGACTATTATACTTGAAAATGGGGAAATTTGATCTTTTAGATTCACCCTGGAGTGCACTCAGGAAAAACATTTTTGGCAGAAATTGTCAGATCTTATCAATGTCTCTACCGATGAACTGTCTAAACAGTAAAAGAGAACATGTCACGGCCATCCTGACTAGACTCAAGGCTCCGACAACATACATTTATCACATTCAGCACCAAAATAGATGGAGAGATTTTGTTACAATGTTACCAGTGATGATCCTGAATGTGATTTATAAAATATGAATAGAACATGGATTTATCTGATGGATTTGTGTTGCAGAGGGGACCTCCCTGACTGTACTGATGGATGCGTATTTCATGTATTATGGTTATTCATACTACTTTGAGAAAGTTCAGAATTATTTATCATCCAGATTCCCCTGCGTCACACGCCAATATACTACAGTAATCCTGGACTATGCCGGTAAGTACAAACATCACTACTTTACTTGTTTCATTGTAACATTTGAATTTCTAAGCAATGTTTCATTTTTGTAGACATGATGTCAGTGGTATCTGTCTATGAGAACATTCACACTGACCATTGAGGGGAATTTCACAAAGGGGGAGATTTACAAAAACTGGAGGGTGAAAAATCAGGTGCAGCTCTGCATAGAAACCAATCAGCTTCCAGGTTTTTATTGTCAAAGCTTGATTGGACAAGCTGAAGTTAGAAGCTGATTGGCTCCCATGCACAGCTGCACCGGATTTTGCACTCTCCAGTTTTAGTAAATCAACCCCAACGTGTCCATCTCCTCTTAACCTGACATGGACGTCTTCACTCTCTGGCACTGCACTGATGCTCACCTCTTCCCCCCATCCATCCCGGCACCAATATACAGGTTTTCACTTTCTGTTTCTGAACCAACACTCACTTTTGTTCTCTCCCCCCGAATAGCTGCACATTCTTCCCCCTATATACAATGATCAGTGGGATGTCTAAGTCCTTCTCTGCCTGATATCTCACTCAGCCTGATGGGCTCTCTGATGTCATAGCTGGGAGGGGTTATGAAGTGACATCACTTCCCATACTTATATGGCGGTATGGTGGATGAGTACAGAAGGACATAGATGTTCCACTGACCCACCAATGTAACAGCTTCTTCAGGTCATTGCTGGGACCCTAAAAACTTCAAGACAAACTGTGACTTTGGAAATAATGAAACTCTTCCATTTCATCTGATTTTCTGCAAACAGATTATAGACACACAGCCAACACACTGCCAGCCTTTCATTGGGGAAACTTTAAAGAGCTGGGGGGGTACTAAGCAAACATTCAGGAGGACATAAAAGTTAAAGGTTTTTTTATAATTTAATCAATTCTCTGTATTACGGTGAAACACCTTTTATTAGTAACTCCCCGCAGCCCCTCCTAAATAATCACCTGATCCCCATCTCCATCCAGCACTGTGCACATCTGCAGCCGCTCTTCTCTCCTCTCTAATGTCTCACAGGATTGGCTGAGGGCAGAGAGGGGGGGGGGGGGGGGCAGGGCCAAGCCGGGCTGTGAGTCTGAAAAGATGCAAATAGTCTGGCTTGGGATTGCATATGCTCGGGTGTCCACTATAGGAAGTCGCTTCTTTGGAGCACTCAGTGGGGTCAGGAGTCAGGAGTGCTGATGGGAGATCCCAGAAGAGGAGGCTCAGGGCTGCTCTGTGTAATACCATTTCACAGAGCAGGTAAGTATAAGATGTTTATTATTTTAATGAAAAAGAAACTAAAGTTTTACAATCACTTTAACAGTTGAAACAAAAGACATTTTGGTCAGAAGTATATAATACGTAGCACAATCTACAGAGTGCAGAGGTCAGAGGTATGTAATACATAGCACATCCTACAGAGTGCAGAGGTCAGGGGTATGTAATATGTAGCACATCCTACAGAGTGCAGAGGTCAAGGGCATGTATTACATAGCACATCCTACAGAGTGCAGAGGTCAGCGGTATGTAATACATAGCACATCTTACAGAGTGCACAGGTCAGTGGTATGTAATACATAGCACATCCTATAGAGTGCAGAGGTCAGGGGTATGTAATATGTAGCACATCCTACAGAGTGCAGAGGTCAAGGGCATGTATTACATAGCACATCCTACAGAGTGCACAGGTCAGGGGTATGTAATACGTAGCACATCCTATAGAGTGCAGAGATCAGGGGTATGTAATACATAGCACATCCTATAGAGTGCAGAGGTCAGGGGTAT
>CATNWA010002661.1:0-63717 GCA_951230385.1 Staurois parvus | reverse complement strand
AAAATTCGGAAAAAGAGGGTTTTTGGTAAAACCCAGTGAAAAAGGAGGGGTTCTGCTAGCTGCTGTCAAACGTTTTAGTTAAAGGTTTTTATAAACTCGGGAAAACCCTGCATTCACTTTTCTGGTCCCCCCCGGCCCCTTCACATATCGGGTCCCCCCGGACCCTGCATTCACATTTTTCTCCCCCGACCCTGATTCACTATATGGGGGTTCCCCCGGAACCTGCATTCACTAATCTGGCTCCCCGGACCCTGCTTCCATACTGCTCCCCCCGGACCCTGATCACTATATCGGGTCTCCCCGGAACCTGCATTCACTTACGTCCCCCAGGACCCTGTTCACTTTCTGGTCTCCCCGGACCCGCTTTCCCCACTATTCTGGTCTCCCCGGACCCCGCTTCATAATTGGCTCCCCAGCCCCTGCATTCATATATCTGCCTCCGGACCCCTGCTTTCACTAATTGGGTCCCCCGGCCCGCATTCACTATTCTGTCTCCCCGGACCCTGCTTCACTATACGGGTCCCCCCCAAACCCTGCATTCCTATATTGGTTCCCCCCCCCGGGGGCCCTGCATTCACTATATCTGGCCCCCCCGGAACCGCATTATTTTAATCGCTCCCCCAAGGACCCTTGGCATTCAATTGGTCTCCCCGGGGGCCCTGCATTCATATACGGGTCTCCCCGGAACCGCTTTCCCCTATATCTGCTCTCCCCGGGAACCGCATTCCATTCTGGCCCCCGGACCCTGCATTTCTATTCTGCTCCCCTGGCCCTGATTCACTTTTCCCGCCCCCCCCCCGCTCGCATTCACTTATATGTTCTCCCACAGTACCACCACATAAAAATGCAATTTTTTTAGTAAATTAAACCTAAAATCCCGTAATACTGGGTATAAGCCGCCCAATATAAGCCAGGTACCTAATTTTCCCAAAAAAAACGGGGAAAAAAATTTTGATGAGTATAACCCGGGGTGGGAAATCTTTGGTTCATGGGAGGAATAGTGCCCATCATTGGGGGTCAGTGGGAGGAAAGTGTCCCATCATTGTATCATGGGGGGAAAAGTCCCCCTCTTTTGGATCAGTGGGGGAATGTGCCCCATCATTGGGGTCGTTGGGGAATAGTGCCCACCTTTGGTTCACTTGGGAGGAATAGGCCCACTTTGGGTGTCATGGGAGGAATAATGCCCCATCATTAGTATCAGGGGGAGGAATTCCCCATCATTGGTTTTTAGGGGGAGGTAGTGCCCCATCGTTGGTGTCATGGGGGAAAATGCCCCAAATTGGGGGAAGGGGGGGGAAAAAACCCCCCCATAATTGGTGCCCAGGGGGGGGTTTTTGTGCCCTTTTTCTTTGGGTTTGTCAGGGGGGGGGAAATTGTCCCCCAAAAAAAATAAAAAAAAAAATTTTGGGGGTTTGTCTTTGGGGGGAAAATAGTGCCCCTTTTTTTTGGGTCAGTGGGGGGTTTTTTCCCCCTTATTTGGTGTCAGGGGGGGGAATATTTGCCCCATCTTTGGTGTAAAGTGGTTGTTTATAGTGTCCCTTCATGGTGTCAGTGGGGGGGAAATTATTTTTCCCCCAAATTTTGGGGGGGCAGTGGGGGGAAATTAGTCCCCCATCTTTTGGTATCAGTGGGGGGAAAATGGGGCCCCCATAAACTGGTGCCCATTTGGGGAGGGAATAGTGCCCCATCATTGGGGGTCAGGGGGAGGAATGGGGGCCCCCATCTTTGGGTGTCGGGGGGAGGAAAGTGCCCCCCCCCATTGATATGGGGGGGAAGAATAGTGCCCCATCATTGGTATCAGTGGGAGGAATATTTGCCCCATCTTTGGTATCAGGGGGAGGATAGTCCCCCATCTTTGGGTGGAAAGTGGGGGGAATATTTCCCCCTTTCCTGATATAAAGGTGGGGGGAATAGTGCCCCATCTTTTGGGGGTCGGGGGAGGAAAGTCCCCCAACCCATTGGGGGCGTGGGGGGAATTGTCCCCCATCATTGTGTCAGTGGGGGGGAAATTTTGGTGCCCCATAAATGGTGTCAGTGGGGGGAAATTTAGTGCCCCCTCATTGGGGGCAGGGGGGAGGAATAGTCCCCCCATCTTGGGGTTGTCAGTGGGGGGAAAATTGTGCCCCACATTGATATCGTGGGGGGAAAATTTTTGCCCCAATCTTTGGTTATCAGTGGGGGGAAAATGGGTTGCCCCATCATTGGTGTCAGGGGGGGGGAATTTAGAACCCCCATCATTGGGTCAGGGGGGGAATAGCCCCCCAAATCATTGGTGTCAGTGGGAGGAAAAAGTCCCCCAAAACTTTTGGGGGTCAGTGGGGGGGGGAAAATTGTGCCCCATCTTTGGGGGTCAGTGGGGGGAAAAATTTCCCCATCTTTTTGTATCAGGGGAAAACCAAGATGGGGGCCACATTCCCCCCCACGACCCCCAAATTTGACATTTGTTTGACACCCTGTTGCAGTATGGGCTGCTGGCAGCCGCATTCGGGGGTTTTGCAGCAGCACCTCGGGACTCCCACACTTAACTCTTAGCTGTTTTTTCTTCCCAAAAAGGCCCCTCTCCCTAAACTCGATTTTCCGGGGTTTTCCGCTTCGGCCCCGCCCCCCCGCCCGTTTTTTTGGGCCGCCTGTGTCCCTTTTTCCCGGGAGCTACTTTCGGGCCCCCCCAAATTCAACCGGGGGGGAGGCGGGGGGGCCGAGCGGCAGGAGGGGGGAGTGGTCGGAGGGGGCGGGAAGGAAAGGGACGGTTTCCCCTGGATGGATCTTTCGGGGGACCCAAAGGAAGGGACGCAGCCCTCTGCCCCCCCCTTTTACGGTGCCCCCCTTGTTGGAGCCTTGGGGCCCCCCCTGCAGACTTTGACACCAGTTTTAAGCCGAGGGGGGCCTTTTTTTTCGGGCAAAAAAAATATGCGGGAAAAACTCGGCTTTTTAACTCGAGTATTTTTTTTTTAAAGAAAAAACCTTTTTTTTCCTTTCCTTCAGCAGTTAGAGCGCCCTTTGGGGACTTCAGCAAAAGTACGGGGTTAAAGCGTTTTGGGGGGGGTTTTTTTCCTTTCTGAAACTATAAAAAAGTTTAGAGAGTACATGTTAAACAAGGGAAATGTAGTCTTTTTCTGAGTTGAAACTAACTATTTTCTAATAAATATTAAATATCAAGAACACTGTCAATGAGTTCTATGCATTTGACCACATATTCAGTGAGAAGATAAGAGGCAGAATTCTGAGCCTAACACCAGTAGGGGCAGAGAACCCTCTGAGAAGAAAGAATCAAACAGCCTTGTTTGTTGGCCCATTTTCAGAGGATTTCATATTCTTTAGGTTCCACAGTGACGTATAGACAAGTCCATGCAATTTTAATGCACTAGACAGACTGATTTTTAGTGTTCTCAGTTTAGTAACACTTTAATTTGTTGATGCTTATGTTTCAATAGACACTGAATATTATGCTGATATAGGCCGAAGGAGTGAATAGTATACTTCATGCCAACTAGGTTGTCCATGTTTGTGACTAACCTTCACAACACTTTCCACAATGGCTAAGTTACCAGCGGGGCGGATGAACAGTGTTTGGAATCTCGGGCTGTGCCACGGAGTACCAAGACAGGGGGCTGTAAGAGGGTCAGGGACCACCGCGCGTACGCTTTGTTGCATCATCGTAGGACGACAAGGGTCAGCAGCGAGACTCATATGCGGGGGCGTGGGATGAGGCGTAAATATTACAACCAAAAACTATCATCAATGGTAAGTGCATTGGTATACATAACTACCTACACCTAGATGCTTTAGTGGAAGCCTATGTGATCTGGACAATGGATCCTCAAGTGTCCTAGATATTACTCCAATCTGATTCAGACGGAATAGGCTGTTGATAGAAATTTGGGACCATTTTTTTGCTTTATACTAATGATGATTCTGGGGTCAAATGAGGGTTCTGATGAGATTCATGGGGTTGTCCTGTAATTTTTAATTTAATAATTTATAGATAGAGGAAATTAATCCTACGCTGTTAAGGCGCCACTGGGGACACCATGTATAAGTGAGAAATTGGTTAGGTTCTCTATCGTGATTATCCAGAGAGGGAGGTCTGAGTGGAAATTTTAAAGGTATTGAATCTGTAAAAACTATTAGCCTTTAATGTTGCTGAACTGCATTTATGTTTGGAAGTAGTTGCAAACTCAATTGTTTTGTTTTTTTTAATGAGAGATCCTGCCCAGTAGTCACAGGTGAATTCTTTGCGCAATATGGCTGTCAAAAAGGTAGAATGTATAACCACGGCACAATTAGGTGATTGTGTATTGTCAAATTGTCATACGCCACGCCAAATACCCCATGCTCAGTTGTCCATTGTTAGTTTGGCCAGGGGCGGACTTACAATATATCATGGGGACCCCAGGCAATAGGGGATCATGGGGGCCCCTACTGTGTCCTTGCCCAAAAACTCTAAAAAATCTTTCTATGATAAATAAGGTACATGCCGGAGGCATATCTATGGGCCCCCAACTGACCCGGGCCCATCGGGAAGTTGCCCGAGTTGCCCATTATGAGTTCAGTCGCACCCTGGTTGTTGGGTCTGCCAATTATTGCGTATATTAGATCGGCAGTCCAAATATACAGCTGGCCATACACTATGCTAAGAATTCAATCTGGTTCCAGATCAAATCTGAATGCAGTTGCATTGCCTCTGATATTCATTTGCGTGTAAATCAATAAATCGTATTATTGTATTACAGTGTAATTACCTGATTAATTGGACCTGGTACGACAGCCTTTGCTGCACTGTCTGTCACTTCTATAGCACTCAGACTGACTCGAGAGGATAATGCAGTGGTAGACATCTGTAGACGCCAAATACAGTTGTTGTGTGCACCTGCTAAGATTGGCATTCGCGTGTTAGGTGGTCGAGTCAGGACAGCAAGATGAGCTAGGCGCCTCCGGGGAGGGGAGGTGGGTTATGTGTAAATGTGATAACTGCAACAGAGGGAAAGATCAGGTCCCTCCTTACTCCTGTTACACAGGAGTGTTGTGCTATAGTCAGGACTGGATAGAGTTAGAACTAAAAACTCCATTACATAGCATGGTAAAAGGGCTCCAATATAGATATTTTATTTCTGTATTTATCTGTTTGTTTGGAAGGTTTAGCTTTTAAGATATGTATTGTTTATAAAGACTTTGTATGTGTGTTGTAGAAGGGGCAGGCATCGTGGTGGATCTATGATAGTTGATTGTTAGAGGTGGAAGGTCACAGAAAACATTAATGTATCTGAAAAGTATGATAACAATTTTTTAAAACAAGTGGAAACAGAAACTCACTGAAGCCCATTCTCAACGGAACTGTACAGAGGGACCGTAAGTAAAATGTCTAATTCATTGCTGTAAACGCTGGTGTAAACGTATATTATAACCCAAAGCTTTTGGATAGAGTGTAGGGGAGGATTGAACTGTATCTAAAGCCCAAAAAAATGAATATTTTTGCAGCTTACCAAGTCCTCAGATATGGTGTGGTTGAATTAGTTTCTCTCTAGTTTTTTGTTTCTCTATAGGAGGGTTATGGCTCTGTAGTCCTTGGGAAACTACAGTATTTAATTGATAAAAAGCTAAGCACAGATAGAGAGCACAGGAAGTTATCAACTCATAAGAGTTCTGGAAAAATCAGCATCCAAACTTATCAAACAGTATCTAATAAAATTCTTTCAATGGTATATCTGTATTTAACACACCAAAAGGGAGCTAAAAGTGAATTTCAATGTTAAGCAATCCATAGAAGATACAATTGTCTTTCCTTCCACCATGGATGGAAGGAACAAAAATTGCTTGAATGCCCCATCAACCACAGCCAAGTGTTGATGGGGAAATCACTTCTGCAGTGTTATTGTGTTCTACTGCCATCGGGCAGCAGAACATGATGATCACTGCTGGTGGCCTGTAAGCCATCAGCAGTGATTGAATGTGTAGCACACCCTGAAAGAGCTGTAGGTGAGTTGAGCCAGCATTTCCCCCTTAGAGAACACACACAGCATTCTCCCTCCTTATTTTGGGGAACAATGAACTAGGGATAGGGAGCATGGGATACCCTGGGATTGTAAAAGTGTACAACTTAAAGACTCCTCAACTTCTGGCTGCTCTGCACAACTTCTGGCTGTACTGCACAACTTCTGGCTGTACTGCACAACTTCTGGCTGCTCTGCACAACTTCTGGCTGTACTGCACAACATCTGGCAGCACTTGCACAAAAACAATCCCCCATAAGAGTAGGCTGACTGTGGCCTGTACTCCTCCAAGAGTCTTGTACTTAGTGAGCCACAGAATCATCAGCTGCCCCAATATCCATCCGGCTCTTCCTAGTGAGGGACATGTAGACTCATATCGCCTCTGGTCAACTTGGGCTCTATCTCCTGACCCAACTGGGTCTATGAATTAGGACTTTTAAATAGGCCCCCCAGCTAAGTCTAGCTGGGACCTTGGTGTCTTCAGGCTGGCTTCCTCCCAGACATCTGCCCCAGGGGGCAGAGCTCCTCAGCAGGGGGTCTCCTCCTGCACACCTGGACCCAGAAACACTGCCCCTGCTGCTCAACCCTCAGACTATTTATGGGCTCTCTCACAACCATCTGGGCACACCTCCCCAGGGTAGTTGGATGAAATGCCATATCCCTGTCATGTTTGTGGAAATATGCTATAAGAAGAAATAAAGGTGATTTTACTCGATGTGTGGCCATCAAATGTTTGTATATCAGTAAAAATCTCTTTCTGCAATAAAGTGCTACTTGCAGTTTTTGACAGGTTAGGTTTAGTTCCACTTATGGGAGAATCAGATAGCAATGCAAACTTGAAAGAGGTCCTAATCCTCCTGAACTTTATCCAAAACTATAAAGTAGAAATTGGGTATACACACACTTACCCTTTTGCTGCCAGACCCCAGACCATGTTCTCCAGACTTGGTGCCCAACAAATTAACTGGGAAACATGGAGGATGTGACTATCATCCCATTTGCCCTACCCTGGCAACATAGGAAAATGTGTGAATTTGTACTTTAGCTATGAGGAAGAAATGAGGAAGGTTGTATGGCCTAAATGTGTTAAATTGTCTTACTGCATTCCATGTCAACGTAGCCAATAAAGAGTAGTCAGAAGATCATACTGGTTGTTAGCGTCTTTTTCTTTGGAATCATTATTTGGGGAGCTGGACGTCCCAGTTTGTACACTGGTCTTCAGCATGCATTCTAATGTATGGAAGTTGAGCTTGGGAAAGATTCTTGTATGCTTGCATTGGTAAATATGAGATCTCCTATTTAGCAATCCCCCTCACTCGCCATTCTGAATGATCAATCTGTTGCAGCTCACCATGGTCTGTGATGGTACAAAATAGGAGAGCAAGGGATAGGATGCTGCACAAACAGTAGGAGAACCTGCGGGGATCACAGGACAAGGAATAGTTCAGAGAACATAAAAAAGATTCAGAGGACACACAAACAGCAGGGAGATCTTGTGAGAATCAGAGGACCCAGGTGGATTTAGAAGACAAACAGTGGAGAGAGCCTGCCAAGATTAAAGACACAGTGGGGATCGGAGGTGAGCTGATTGGGGCAAACAGCAATGGCATGCAAGGCACACAGTGGAGCAGCATTGGTGGACAGTGCTGGCAGTAGTGTAGGCAGGCATGTGGTCAGATGGATGAATGAGTGAAAACTCAGCATCTTACAGCTTCAACTAATGTGAATATATACAGGATGTGCCCTCCTATGGGATCCCCGTGGAATCTGGAATATAACTGTAGTAGTCACCACTACTCCAGTGATCTCCACTAGCTTCCAGGACCTGTGCTGAGTTGCAGCCCTGCTACTTAGTGAACACAAGAGTTTACCTGCTTTAGAACAGGTACCATTCGGAGAGCACTTTGCAACTTCTCAATAGATGCAAAAGAGTTCTCTGATTGGATGAGATGAAAGGTAGGGCAGTGAAGTCCAATTTCCTTCCCATCTAATCAGTCATGGAAAAAAAAATGCATGCTCTCTGCATGGTGCTCTTATGAACAGGCAACAGGCAACCTCCTGTGTTCAGTAAGCAGAAGGGCAGCTACTCTCACCTTGAGACCCAGAAGTGATCTACGACTCTTGGTACACCAATGCCTTTTTTTAGTGCATTTTGCAGAAACATGCTACAGCCCATTTACTATGGTGTTGTCCTATAAATCTAGTTCACATCTGTGTGTTTTGAGCCATTGGATTTTTTGGAAAGGGTCAGGGACTTTTTTTCCACAGCAAAATCACTTTTTGTGTTTGATAGACTTTAATGGACCCGTACCAAAAATGCAAGTGTTGCAGGGGAATGTTAGGGGGGGGGGGGGGGGGGGGGGGGGGTTAGGGGGGGGGTGGGGTTAGGGGGGGTTTAATGATGTACTGTCCCCCACTATAATGTACAGCGCTGAGCAAACCTTTTAGCTCTATATAAATACTGTATAATAATAATATATTAGCAGTGCTTACTGCAATTATTTCCAGATTCCACAGGGATCCCACAGGTAGGGCACATGCGTACTTATAAAAGTCTGAACTACTTCATACCTAAACTTCAGAAAAAATAAGATGAATAAGTAGGCAGCAAATTTACCACATATAGATATAGTAACCTGGAGATTAACCCAGTGTGTTTTCCTTCTCACAGCCTCTTTTTGTATAGTGTTCAATGTCACTAAAGGGGAAGAGCCGACCTTGGAAGGTAAGTAGACAAAAAATATTGTTCTTATTGCATGGTTGTCCATCTTGAAAATGTTTTCCTCATTACATCTTGAAAAAACTCTGTACACATAGGGAGAGATTTAGTAAAACTGGAACGTTCAAAATCTGGTGTGCAGCTGTGTATGGCAGCCCATCAGAATCTATCTTCAGCTTGTTCAATTCAGCTTTGAAAATAAAACCTGGAAGCTGATTTCTGTGCACAGCTGCACCAGATTCTGCACACTCCAGTTTTAGTAAATCTTCCCCATAGTCCACCAAGCATTTATTTGTCTATTTTTTAGGAAAGATTTTTGAACCATATATTGGGAAGCTCTAGCACATATTAAATTAGTTTTAAGTCAATGATTCATCCAATCTGTTCTGTTTGTAATGTTTCAGATATCACATATAGTTAAGTATATTTCAGTGCTTTATGGGGGGAATTCATAGATATTCTTTAGAATTTCTTTCCACCTCTACACCAAATTTGTTGGTGTGTGTCAGGAACAGGTACATGCCTCTTTATATTGGGACATGGTGGCACTTAGACCTTTCCCCCCCCCACTGTCCACATTCCATCCAAAGTACAACTCAACAGTACTGAGCTTCCTCCCCAGCCACTGCAGCCATCATACAGACAGGCGTATAGCCAAAGAACTTTGTAGTGGGGTGGGCAGAGCCTAATAGGGAACTAAATGACTAGATCCCCATCAGGTCTGCCTTGCCTGTGATTGACGTGCATGGCAGTGAGCGGGCATGGAATTGGGCTACATGGATGGAGCCTTATGGGGAACTCTGAGACTAATTCCCCATCAAGTCTGCTTCCCTTACGACTTGTCCATTGTCCAACTATGGGCAATTGTCTTCCACCATCCTCAACTCCTTGGTTATATTCAGCTTAAGGCGTGGGAATCTCCTGGCTGGCAGGAGATTAGCCATCGATGAGAGAAAGACTGCAGCTGCCAGCATTCTAGCAACTACAAGCCCCTATAACTCGACTGCAACTGAAACTGGCGCAAAGACTTGGCTGAATTAAGAGTAGATAGTTTTAAAGGGACCTACTGCCAAGAAAAGTGTTGTTTATAGGCAGGGGCAGACTGACCATTTGGAAACTTGGGCACTGCCCGAGGGCCCGGGGTCAGTAGGGGGCCCCATGAGAATGCCCCTGGTACCTTTTTCATAGGCTTTTTTGAGTTTGGGCAAGGAACACAGGGGCCCTATGATCCCCTATTGCCTGGGGGCCCCATGAGTTGTCAGTCCGCCTTGGTTATAGGTTTACTGAATTCCCCAGTATGTGTTTGTCCAAGGTCCAATTTAGTATCTAGTCAAAACACCAGCATGTCTGCTGGTTAAACACTATATCTACAGGAACCTATGGGCTTTGGAGACAACCTAGCTATATTGGATGTCAACCCACATTCTGTATACCTCGTCGAGTGTCTAGCTGATGTGCTGTTTTAGAAAGAGCCAAAAGGGGAGACATTGGACATTTTTTCCTAATATTAATATATCTTTAAAAAAGAATATGTTTACTTCTTCAAGATATTACAGTACTTATAATCCAGCTGACAACTGAATGTCCTCATTGTACACATCTACCAGAAGGACCATTGCTATTACACATAAATCAGGGTTAAAACGTCTACTTTCTGAACTAAGGTGCTGGCTATAGATGACATAATCACTTAAATGCCTGTGCCTATTAATGTTCCTATTTTTGTGAATTCAAATAATGCTTCAACTATACAGCTTATTGGCTTCTTCCTCCTCCTTTACAGGGTACCCCTTCCAATGTTTGCAGGCAAAATGGCCTGGTATGGTAGACAAAGGGGGGAGCTGCAATCTTGCTGCCCTCTCCTTCCTTGATAAAAAACAAAGCTGCATGCATGTGTAAGGCCATTACAGAGGACAAGGGGGCAACTATTTACAGTATGTCTTTAGGAAAAAAATATTTAACCTCAACATATGGAAAGACTCTAAGACAGTAAGAGCTGTGAAAATGTGGAATAGTTCTGGTTAGTAAACACTTTAATTTCACGTTTGCCATTGACTCCAATGTGGTGTAATAGCATTTACAGTATGTATTTTTAATGTATGTACAACTTTATACTTTTGTCTGTCATGCTTGCAGGCTACTGCCGTCAAAATCATTCCAATGGATTTCAAAAGTTTTACACAGAATCCATAACACCTAATGCTGCTTAGTCTGTGTGTCTGCATGTGATAAAGAATATTACAATTACCAAAACTGTAACAGCGGTAAATGTGAGATACAGAAAAAACCACTGGTCCTAAATGTTTGTGAGTATCAGACAAGTCAGATAACATTATTGTAAAATTCTAAAATTCAAAAATGAATCTGTTTGGTGGTTCACACAAATATAGAAAGACAGCCTTTACATAATCAGAACAAATATCACAAAGCATGTATAGCCGTACGTAGTTTTAAACAAATTGCATTGTTTTTGTTTAAACATATATTTTTTATATTACAAAGTGCACAGATTTATTACATAAATATTCAATGTGATTTAAATTGAAATAAATCATTAGTAAATTTTAAATTGAATAATGACTACAGTACATGTTTGATAAATAAAATATTTAAAATATAATTTAAATGTTTTAAAATACAAATAATTTTTATAATGTTAAAATTAAATAATACATTCCATGAAAAATTTAATTTTAAGGAATATTCAAAAATTATTTGAACAAATATTTAATTCATCTTTTTGTGCAGCTGTCCAGACAACAGATAAATACCTGTATACTACTTTAACGTGTTACAGGAAAAAATCTCAAAAGCAGAACTTTATGGGGGCATTGGGCAAGTATTGCTGTCTTGGCTGTAATAATAATCGCTACAATAGGATACTTCATCATCAGACAGAAGAAGGAAAAAAATCGTAAGTCCAAATTTAAAGGGGATAGTTTCCCAAAAAAAGAGAGCTTTTTGACATGCAACATTTCACTGCTGCTACAGTGAAATGAAATAAGTATATCTTGATCTTGTCCCTGAAATAAGTATTTTGATCTTGTCCCTGACATCCTTGGACAGCTCTTGGGTCTTTGCCACGGTGGAGAGAGTTTGGAATCTGATGGTTTGATTGCTCCTGTAGTGACAGGATTCTTTTATACAGGTAACAAAATGAGATTAGCATCACTCCCTTTAAGACTGCTATCTAATCTCAGCTTGTTACCTGTATTAAAGACACCTGGTAGCCAGAAATCCTGCTGAATGATAGGGGATCCAAAATATTTATTTCCCTCATGAAAAACATGCAAATCAGTCATCATTTGTTAGACATCATTTCTTTTGAATTTTTTGTTGCTATTCATCTACTCTCAGTGTTACAATACCGCCTACCATTCAATTTTTACACTGATCATTTCATTGTGAGTGGGCAAATATTCAAAATCATCAGGGGATCAAATACTTATTTCCTTCACTGTATATCATGTTCATTTTTCCAAAGGTCTGTTTTCCTATTGGTGAAATTTCCCTTCATTTCTGTCCCAGGGACACAACAGAAAGTGTGAGAAAAAAAATGTGGCGAAGTAAAACTGTCACTAAACAGATACCTCAGTTGGGAGAGAGATTTATCTTTTATTTCCTGGAGACAACAAAAAAGATTTAGTATTTAACCTCCTACTTTCTCTCTCAGTGTCAATGGCCACCATAAATAATAATATAAGAGGTGTGAATCTTCTCCGCAGGGATACAGACAACAATAAAAGTGTTGTAAAATAAGTAGGAGCTTAAACCACTTCCCGACCAGCCGTTGCATATTAAACGGCCGGATGGTAGCAGTGCAGGGTCGGGTGGTTGTTTATAAAAACGGCCTCCCTGCACCCTGCTTGTGTGCGCTCCCTGGGAGCGCGCAGCACCTCGATCCGGTGCCCCGCCATGTCCTCCGGACACAGTGAAAACACCGATCGTCGGACGGGACCTCTGTATGAGGGTCCCGATCATGTGATCACTGATTGGCCAATCAGTGATCACATGCAAAGTAGTAAGCAAGATGTCACTTGTGACATCATTGCTTACTACGTGTGAAATCTGTGAATGATCACAGAGGTCACATGGTACAAGGCTATGTGTCACCATGTGACAAGCTGTGACCAATCACAGCTCACTCAGTACTCCTCAATGAGTGCAAGAATGCAGACAGAGAGAAAGAGCATGACTGCTTTCATCCTATATGGGTGTAAAAGCAATCAAGTGTAAAAAAAAAAAAAAATCTTCATCACCCCCCACAAGTAGTACAGTGTCACCATGGTGGACACTGTACTGCTAGGGTGACAGTATGTATAAAAAAAAAAAATAATAATAATAATAATAATGTAAAAAAATAAAATAAAAATGTAAAAAAAAATGTTTAAAAAATTATAATTTTTTGGTTATAAACTAATTTGGATTTTTTTTTTTACTAAAAAAGATAACGGAATAAATTTTGGCAAAGATTTATGATGAAATATTATTTATTTGCAAAATTTTATTAAAAAAAAACAACACTTTTTTTTTTTTTTTTTTTTTTCAAATTTTTGGACTTTTTCATTTACATAGCAAAAAAAAATAAAAATCCCAGCGGTGAATAAATACCACCAAAATAAAGCTTTATCTGTGTTTCGATAGCGCTGAAAGCTGGAAATTGCCCTGGACAGGAAGGGGGTAAAAGTGTCCGGTCTGGAAGTGGTTAAATTAGTGGAAAACATCGAGAGTGTAATAAAAAGATATGCATAATGTCAAGGCAAGTGGCTCACCACAAGCTGCATTGCAAAATCCCCAGGGTGCTGATCTGACTCATTGAATGTGGATGAATCAGTTGGAAACAGGGGTGGACTGACAACTCATGGGGCCCGAGGCAATAGGGAATCATGGGGCCCTTGTGTCCTTGCCCAAACTCAAAAAAAACCTATGAAAAAGGTACCAGGGGCATCTCATGGGGTCCCCTACTGACCCCGGGCCCACGGGCAGTGCCCGAGTTTCAAAATGGTTAGTCTGCCCTGGCTGGAAAATAAATTAATTTTCTTTTCTGTATAAGATTTTATTACTTATAATTTTTAATCCATTCTTGCCAAAGACCATCCCGATTCTTATCAGGCAATTTTAAATCCTGATGAAGGGGGTCTGTTAGAGCCTCTGAAAGGTGTTGGCTTGCCCTTCAACATGTTATGATGAAATTATTTATGGCCTCTCAAACAATTGGTGTAGTATTTCCTGTTTTTTCTCGTAGCTTAGCCATCTTACTACTGGGTTATAGCTGAGTGACTAGTACAGCATGGTAGTCCAGTTCTGGGAAGGGTGTCCATATGACGAACACCCACCCCGCGCGCCCTCAGCAGTACGCACTTGGCACTGTCTGTGATGGCTGTGTCCTTTGAACACAGCTGATCATGACATGGTAAAAGGCCAATCACAGCGGCCATTTGCCACGTGATTAGCTGTTTCCAATCACAAGTGACCACTATGTAAATACACTTGCCTGTTATCGGCAGTACATTCCTCACCCTGTCACAGCATGAGGAAAGTATTGCCAGTAATCAGCAACTGTCAAAGCAGACATCTGCGCTGATAATCAGGGTATCAGTGCTGCCTATCAGTTACCAACAGTGCTGCCCATCAGTGTGCCCACCTCATCAGTGCCACCAGTTAGTGCCACTAGTCAGTGCTGTCAGTCCGCCAGTCAGTGCCACCAGTCAGTGCCCTTCAGTGCCACCTATCATGCCCATCATTGCCGCCTATCAGTGCCCATCAGTGCAGCATCATCAGCCTCCTCATCAGTGCCAACCAGTACCACATCATCAGTACCACCCACCTCATCATACAGCCTATCAGTGCCCATCATTGCTGCCTATCAGTGGTGCCTCATCAGAGTCCCATCAGTGCTCAGCTGTGCTGCCTAGCAGTGCCCATCAGTGCCGCCTATCAGTGCTCATCATTGCCGCCTATCAGTGCCCATCAGTGCAGCATCATCAGTGCCTCCTCATCAGTGCCCACCAGTGTCACCTCATCAGTAACGCCTCATCAGTGCAGCCTATCAGTGCCCATCAGTGCATCCTATCAGTGTTCGCCTCATCAGAGCCCCATCAGTGCTCAGCAGTGCTGCCTATGAGTGCCCATCAGTGCCGCCTGTTAGTGCCCATCATTGCCGCCTATTAGTGCCCATCAGTGCAGCATCAGCAGTGCCCACCTGTGCAACCTCAACAGTACCACCCTACCACCCGCCTCATCAGTGCAGCCTATCAGTGGCCCATCAGTGCTGCCTATCAGTGCCGCCTCATCAGTGTCCCATCAGTGCTCAGCAGTGCTGCCTATCAGCGCAGCCTCATCAACACACATCAGTGAAGGAGAAAATGTACTTGTTTGCAAAATGTTATAATAGAGACAAAGAAAACTTTTTTTTTTTCAAAATTTCCACTCTTTTTTAATTTATAGTGCAAAAAATAAAATGACCAGCGGTGATTAAATACCACCAAAAGAAATCTCTGTTTGTGTGAAAAATGATATAACAATTTTACATGGGTACAGTAATGCATGACTGCGCAATTGTCATTCAAAGTGCGACAGCACCGAAAACTGAAAATCAACCTGGGCAGGAAGGGGGTAAAAGTGCCCGGTAGGCGAGTGGTTAAAGAACAATAAATCTGACATGGGGTCCAACCCTTCCCTTCTCTAGCCAAAACATAAACAATTATTTTCAGATACACCTTACGATTCCAGGCTTTACCTAACTAGTCTTATAAACACCCCCTCCCCCCTCCTAAAACTTATTGGGACTAACCTGTGTAGGAATGATTTGAATACTTACCTTTTTTCATCTTTCAATCCGGTCACATGATTTTGCCAATGTCAGTCAGTGGCCGCTGCAGGGGAGGGAGCACTAAAAACGGATGGGCCATAGTATATCTATGGGTGATGTCATCACTTCCAGGCATAGGTAGTCATTGTTGAGTGCTCTCCCTCTCCCCTGCAGCCGACACTGGCAGACACAGGGGAGACCACGTGACCGGGCTGGAGCAGGCTGAAAATAAATAAGTATACCAATTTTTTTACACAGGTTAGTCAGGGTAGGTGTTAAGAGATGGGAGGGAGCATTTTTAAGACTAATTAGTTAAAGTCCTGAGTTCTACTTCAATGTTAAAAATGTAGAAGCAATGTGCAGTTAGTCTGTATCCTGTGGTCAGTGACTTATTTAAATGATACTTTATCTTTTCCAGGACTTCTCCAGAGCTTCCCCCATCCTCTGGAACTCACTACCCCAATCCATCAGACTGTCACCTACCCTCCTCACCTTTAGGCGCACCCTGAAAACCCATCTCTTCAGGAAAGCTTACCCCACCCTGACCTAATTGCCGATCTCCTCCACTCTTCCTACCACTCCATCCCCCACAGCCACTTCCTCCTGTACCACTATCCCCCTCCCTCCTAGATTGTAAGCTCCAAGGAGCAGGGCCCTCAATCCCCTCATGTATTGCATTGTATTGTTACTGTACTGTCACATGTTCTGTCCCCCTTTGTAATGTACAGCGCTGAGCAAACTGTTGGCGCTATATAAATACTGTATAATAATAATAATCTTTTGAAAAGCGTATACATTTTGTAAGTAATTGTATTAATATGGCTGTTTTTGTTTGCAGAGAGGACAGGAATTTATGGCTAAAGGATGAAGAAGATGATAAACTGGAGTATTAATCATGGCTTCTGTAATGTGCGACGAATCCGAAAATTAGCAGACTTCGGATGCGCGAATCGAAATTTTTCCAAAAAATGGCGGCGACATGTGCGGCGACGGAGCGGGGATCTCTGGGAAGGCGCGCAGACAAGGCGCGCTGACTGACCCATAATGCATTCATTCATGACATGTGATCGCATTAGCCAATCAGCAGCCAGCCAGCCAGCACTGTGTAATGGTCGAGCTATAAATGGCGGCCATTTTAGAATTCTCCATTTGCCTCCAGTCATTCAAGAGAGGCAGACCTGGCTGTATTGAGGGAGAGAGTTAGGGACACAGAAAACGTTACTTAGGGCCACAGAAACGTTATTAGGGCCACAGAAACGTTACTTAGGGCCACAGAAACGTTACTTAGGGCCACAGAAACGTTACTTAGGGCCACAGAAACGTTACTTAGGGCCACAGAAACGTTACTTAGGGCCACAGAAACGTTACTTAGGGCCACAGAAACGTTACTTAGGGACACAGAAAGAAACGTTACTTAGGGACACAGAATTGTTACTTAGGGACAGACACAGAATTGTTACTTAGGGACACAGAATTGTTACTGAGGGACCACAGAATTGTTACTTAGGGACACAGAATTGTTACTCAGGGACACAGAATTGTTACTCAGGGACAGACAGAATTGTTACTGAGGGACACACAGAATTGTTACTCAGGGGACACAGAATTGTTACTCAGGGGACACAGAATTGTTACTCAGGGACAGACACAGAATTGTTACTCAGGGACACAGAATTGTTACTCAGGGACAGACACAGAATTGTTACTGAGGGACACACAGAAATTGTTACTGAGGGACACAGAATTGTTACTCAGGGACAGACACAGAATTGTTACTCAGGGACAGACACAGAATTGTTACTGAGGGACACAGAATTGTTACTGAGGGACACAGAATTGTTACTGAGGGACAGACACAGAATTGTTACTCAGGGACACACAGAATTGTTACTCAGGGACAGACACAGAATTGTTACTGAGGGACACAGAATTGTTACTGAGGGACACAGAATTGTTACTCAGGGGACACACAGAATTGTTACTCAGGGACAGACACAGAATTGTTACTCAGGGACACAGAATTGTTACTGAGGGACACAGAATTGTTACTGAGGGACACAGAATTGTTACTCAGGGACACACAGAATTGTTACTCAGGGACACACAGAATTGTTACTCAGGGAGGGACACAGAATTGTTACTCAGGGACACAGAATTGTTACTCAGGGAGACACAGAATTGTTACTCAGGGACACACAGAATTGTTACTCAGGGACACAGACACAGAATTGTTACTCAGGGACACAGAATTGTTACTGAGGGACACAGAATTGTTACTGAGGGACACAGAATTGTTACTCAGGGACAGACACAGAATTGTTACTGAGGGACACAGAATTGTTACTGAGGGACACAGAATTGTTACTCAGGGACACACAGAATTGTTACTCAGGGACACAGAATTGTTACTCAGGGACACAGAATTGTTACAGAATTGTTACTCAGGGACACAGAATTGTTACTGAGGGACACAGAATTGTTACTGAGGGACACAGAATTGTTACTCAGGGACACAGAATTGTTACTCAGGGACACAGAATTGTTACTGAGGGACACAGAATTGTTACTGAGGGACACAGAATTGTTACTCAGGGACACAGAATTGTTACTCAGGGACAGACACAGAATTGTTACTGAGGGACACACACAGAATTGTTACTGAGGGACACAGAATTGTTACTCAGGGACACAGAATTGTTACTCAGGGACACACAGAATTGTTACTCAGGGACACAGAATTGTTATCAGGGACACAGAATTGACTGACAGAATTGTTACTGAGGGACACAGAATTGTTACTGAGGGACACAGAATTGTTACTCAGGGACACAGAATTGTTACTCAGGGACAGACAGAATTGTTACTCAGGGACAGGGACAGACAGAATTGTTACTCAGGGACACAGAATTGTTACTGAGGGACACAGAATTGTTACTGAGGGACACAGAATTGTTACTGAGGGACACAGAATTGTTACTCAGGGGACACAGAATTGTTACTCAGGGACACAGAATTGTTACTCAGGGACACACAGAATTGTTACTGAGGGACACAGAATTGTTACTGAGGGACACAGAATTGTTACTCAGGGACACACAGAATTGTTACTCAGGGACAGACACAGAATTGTTACTCAGGGACACAGAATTGTTACTGAGGGACACAGAATTGTTACTCAGGGACACAGAATTGTTACTCAGGGACAGACACAGAATTGTTACTCAGGGACAGACACAGAATTGTTACTGAGGGACACAGAATTGTTACTGAGGGACACAGAACAGTTACTCAGGGACACAGAATTGTTACTCAGGGACACACAGAATTGTTACTAGGGACACAGAATTGTTACTGAGGGACACAGAATTGTTACTCAGGGACAGACACAGAATTGTTACTGAGGGACACAGAATTGTTACTCAGGGACACAGAATTGTTACTCAGGGACACAGAATTGTTACTCAGGGACAGACACAGAATTGTTACTGAGGGACACAGAATTGTTACTGAGGGACACAGAATTGTTACTCAGGGACACAGAATTGTTACTCAGGGACACACAGAATTGTTACTGAGGGACACAGAATTGTTACTCAGGGACACAGAATTGTTACTCAGGGACACAGAATTGTTACTCAGGGACACAGAATTGTTACTCAGGGACAGACACAGAATTGTTACTCAGGGACACAGAATTGTTACTCAGGGACACACAGAATTGTTACTGAGGGACACAGAATTGTTACTGAGGGGGACACAGAATTGTTACTGAGGGACACAGAATTGTTACTCAGGGACACACAGAATTGTTACTCAGGGACACAGAATTGTTACTGAGGGACACAGAATTGTTACTGAGGGACACAGAATTGTTACTCAGGGACACAGAATTGTTACTCAGGGGACACAGAAATTGTTACTCAGGGACAGACACAGAATTGTTACTGAGGGACACAGAATTGTTACTCAGAGGGACACAGAATTGTTACTCAGGGACACACAGAATTGTTACTCAGGGACACAGAATTGTTACTCAGGGACACAGAATTGTTACTGAGGGACACAGAATTGTTACTCAGGGACACAGAATTGTTACTCAGGGACACAGAATTGTTACTCAGGGACAGACACAGAATTGTTACTGAGGGACACAGAATTGTTACTGAGGGACACACAGAATTGTTACTCAGGGACACAGAATTGTTACTGAGGGACACAGAATTGTTACTGAGGGACACAGAATTGTTACTCAGGGACACAGAATTGTTACTCAGGGACACAGAATTGTTACTGAGGGACACAAATTGTTACTCAGGGACAGACACAGAATTGTTACTCAGGGACACAGAATTGTTACTCAGGGACAGACACAGAATTGTTACTGAGGGACACAGAATTGTTACTCAGGGACACAGAATTGTTACTCAGGGACACAGAATTGTTACTCAGGGACACAGAATTGTTACTCAGGGGACACAGAATTGTTACTGAGGGACACAGAATTGTTACTGAGGGACACAGAATTGTTACTGAGGGACACAGAATTGTTACTCAGGGACACAGAATTGTTACTCAGGGACACAGAATTGTTACTGAGGGGACACAGAATTGTTACTCAGGGGACACAGAATTGTTACTCAGGGACACAGAATTGTTACTGAGGGACACAGAATTGTTACTGAGGGACACAGAATTGTTACTCAGGGACACAGAATTGTTACTGAGGGACACAGAATTGTTACTCAGGGACACAGAATTGTCTCAGGGACAGACACAGAATTGTTACTGAGGGACACAGAATTGTTACTCAGGGACACACAGAATTGTTACTGAGGGACACAGAATTGTTACTCAGGGAGGGACACAGAATTGTTACTCAGGGACAGACACAGAATTGTTACTCAGGGACACAGAATTGTTACTCAGGGACACAGAATTGTTACTCAGGGGGACACAGAATTGTTACTCAGGGACACAGAATTGTTACTCAGGGAGGGACACAGAATTGTTACTCAGGGACACACAGAATTGTTACTCAGGGACACAGAATTGTTACTGAGGGACACAGAATTGTTACTCAGGGACACACAGAATTGTTACTCAGGGACACAGACACAGAATTGTTACTGAGGGACACAGACACAGAATTGTTACTGAGGACACAGAATTGTTACTCAGGGACACAGAATTGTTACTCAGGGACACAGAATTGTTACTCAGGGACAGACACAGAATTGTTACTGAGGGACACAGAATTGTTACTGAGGGACACAGAATTGTTGTTACTCAGGGACAGACACAGAATTGTTACTCAGGGACACACAGAATTGTTACTCAGGGACACAGAATTGTTACTGAGGGACACAGAATTGTTACTCAGGGACACAGAATTGTTACTCAGGGACACAGAATTGTTACTGTTGTTACTCAGGGACACACAGAATTGTTACTGAGGGACACAGAATTGTTACTCAGGGACACAGAATTGTTACTCAGGGACACAGAATTGTTACTCAGGGACACAGAATTACTCAGGGACACAGAATTGTTACTCAGGGACACAGAATTGTTACTGAGGGACACAGAATTGTTACTCAGGGACACAGAATTGTTACTCAGGGACACAGAATTGTTACTCAGGGACAGACACAGAATTGTTACTGAGGGACACAGAATTGTTACTCAGGGACACAGAATTGTTACTCAGGGGACACAGAATTGTTACTCAGGGGACACAGAATTGTTACTCAGGGACACAGAATTGTTACTGAGGGACACAGAATTGTTACTGAGGGACACAGAATTGTTACTCAGGGACAGGGACACACAGAATTGTTACTGAGGGACACAGAATTGTTACTCAGGGGACACAGAATTGTTACTGAGGGACACAGAATTGTTACTCAGGGACACAGAATTTGTTACTCAGGGACACAGAATTGTTACTGAGGGACACAGAATTGTTACTGAGGGACACAGACAGGGACAGAATTTGTTACTGGGACAGGACACAGAATTGTTACTGAGGGACACAGAATTGTTACTGAGGGACACAGAATTGTTACTGAGGGACACAGAATTGTTACTCAGGGACAGAATTGTTACTCAGGGACACAGAAATTGTTACTCAGGGACAGACACAGAATTGTTACTCAGGGACACAGAATTGTTACTCAGGGACACAGAGAATCGTTGAATTAAAGAGTATGTCAGACAACATGCAGAGGAGTGGCAGAGGAGGCAATGTTTTAGGAGCGAGCAGACGTGGCAGCAGAGGAAGGGGTCGAGGCAGCACTAGTCGCAGCCAGAGGCCAGTGTGCTCCCGGGTGTCATCCAGCGGTCGTGTCTCCACCGACAACAACTGCCGTCATCGATTGGTTGGCTCGGTCGTCTTCCTCTTCCCAGGTCACCTCTGACACCTACAGCCAACGGTCGGTGGGTACGTCAGACACAACCGTTAGTTGGCATGGCCCGGGAGCAAGCCCACTGAAATCACGTGTCCTCTACCTGCCCCTGTCCTTTGGTGTTCCCTCACCAAGCGAAGTATCGCATGCTGTGGGCTCAGCCCACTGTACAGTGAGGAAGAGCTAACAGAGGGCGGTCAGGAACGGGGGGAGACATCCGCCTCTTCAGCAGCCAGGCGAAGAAGTAGTGGTGGCGAGGAGAGTGGCTCGGTAGCCGGTCTAGAGACAGGTCTGTCTCCTGACCCACACGCAGCCGAGGGGGCTAGTAGTGAGGCGGAGACCCTAATTGATGATGATGAGGCTGATCGCACTTGGCAGCCTCGTCGTCGTCATCAGGCTATTGCTTCCGCATCATCAGGAGAAGAGGGTGCCAGCTTGGGCAGCGAGCAAAACAGTCGGTGGGTTGCCCAGGAGGCAGCAGGGTCGCAGCAGTGTCAGTGGAGGCAAACGGCCACGGAGTAGAGCACCAGCTCCACTGCAGCCTACCACCACGGCCAGTAGTGGTGCCGGTGTGCACGGAGGAAGTAGCAGTCAGCAGCAGTGAGGAGTAGCGGGGGCAAAGTTTCCTACTCGGCGGTGTGGCAATTTTTCGTCAAGCCGCCCGAGGAAGTAAACGTAGCCGTATGTCGACTATGTGGCCAGAAAGTCAAGCGTGGCCAGGGGGCCCATGTTGGGACTACAGCGTTGCGTCAGCATATGCAGCGTCGCCATTTGGTGGCCTGGGAAAAACCGTGATAAAGATACGGCGGTTCTGCCTGCCCCAGCCCCCGCTCCATCACCCGCTCCTTTACTTGCTCCGTCACCCGACGTCAATCGCCCTCTATCAGCCAGTCAAGGCTCCAACACCTCTGCTGAGGGGAGTTGTCGCTCGTTGGCATCTTCCGCTCGTTCAGATGCTCCTTCTCCTGCTACTCCTCTTCACGGATTCCGTCAGCAGTCTTTCTTGGAATCCGTTTCCAAGAGACAACAGTTTGCGAGCACGCACCCGACGGTGCAAAGCTGCTGAACGTCCTCCTGTCCAAGTTGCTGGTGCTGCAGTCCCTCCCTTTCCAAGTGGTGGACTCAGCACCTTTCCGAGAAAGAAATGATGGCTTGTGCCGCGCCGCGGTGGAGAGTGCCAAGCCGGCATTTCTTCGCCAAAAAGGCAGTGCCAGCCCTGCATTCACATGTAGAAGAGATGGTGGGCCAGTCTTTGAGCATGTCGGTCTCTGCCAAAGTGCACGGCAGCGCCGACGTGTGGAGCTGTAACTACGGTCAGGGACAGTACATGTCATTTACGGCCCACTGGGTGAACGTGGTGCCGGCACAGCCGCACCAGCAACTTGGACAGGTCACGCCGCTTTTGCCTCCACGTTTGCACGTCCTTGGTCCAGCAAAAGATGTCCGCCTCTACCACCTCTTCTTCCGCCGTGTCCTCAGCCGCCACCCCCGTGCCAAGTCCCATTACCCGACCGGCATATCACATGTGCAGGGCGCAACGGTGTCACGCTGTGCTGCACCTGGTATGCCTTGGCGAACGTAGTAGTCACACAGGGGAGGAACTTCTGAGTGTAATGAACAGAGAAATCGACAGATGGCTGTCTCCGCGCAAACTGAAAATCGGAACCATGTTGACCGACAACGGAAAGAACATGGTGTCTGCTCTGCGTCAAGGAAGGTTGTGCCATGCGCCATGCATGGCTCACGTGTTCAATCTGGTTGTCAAGCGGTTCCTAAAATCCACCATCCCACTGCAAGACATCCTTAAAATGTCACGTAAACTTTGCATGCATTTCAGCCATTCCTACACCGCAAAGCACACCCTCCTTGAGCTGCAGCGGCAGAACGGAATTCCACAGCATCGCCTGATCTGCGACGTTGCAACAGGTGGAATTCAACCCTACACATGTTAGACCGCCTTTACGAACAGCGAAAGGCCATCACCGATTTCCTGATGTTACAAGCGGATAAAGGTACTCCCCTGTGTAACTTAGATGTCAGCCATTGGCAGCTCATGCGTGACACCTGCCGCTTGCTCAGGCCCTTTGAGGAGGCCACGCTATTCGTGAGTCGGCAGGACTATGGGATGAACGACGTCATTCCTCTGTTGCACGTCCTGGAACAAATGCTGTTAACAATGGCTGGTCAGGGTGCGGTAGACGTGGCGCACAGATCTCAACGCCACATGACCCCTGTGGGGGCAGGACAGGAAGAAGAGGAGGAGGTAGAGGAGGACATTGGTGCTCAGGAATTATTGAGTGAAATGGGTGGTTTTTCCACTCAGCGGACAGGAGTGGAGGAGCAGGAGCATCTGGTAGAGGAGGAGGAGGAGGAGACAGAGGACCCACGCACACGTGGCAGTATGCTGTGGAGATGGAGGCAGGGAGTCCCTCGCATTCCTTGGCACAAATGGCCCATAGCATGCTCGGTTGCTTGCGTAGCGACAGCCGAATAATAACCATCAGACAGAGGGATGACTTTTGGGCTGTCCACCTTGTTGGACCCTCGCTACCGTTCAAAAATGGTGGCCTTTTTCACACCTGCTGAGAGGGAGGCCAAAATAACGTACTATAAAAACCACCTATGTAGTCAGTTGGTCTCTGCCTTTCTGCGCCAACGTCCATCCTCAGACACTGTGGGCCCTGTGCGCTCGCGTTCCGCTGCCATGGCAGCAGGGGAGGGGTGGGGTGGTAGGAGCAGTGGCAGCTCCACCAGCAGCGGCTGCCTCAGTCTGCAGTCGATGATGAGAGTAGCTTTCTTCACCAGCGCAGTGAGGAAAACTACTAACCAGCCGCAGCAGCAGCAGCATCAGGTGGACCTGGAGCAGGACCTCAAACAACAGGCTTGGGCCTACTTGGAAGCACCCTGCCAACCGAGGTAGACAATCCCCTTGACTACTGGGCAACGAAACTTGACCTTTGGCCCCAACTAGCTGAATTTGCCCTTGAAAGGCTGTCATGCCCGGCCAGTAGCGTGGCATCGGAGCGCGTGTTTTAGTGCGGCAGGAGGTATTGTAACTCCGCGGAGGACACGACTGTCCACCCCAAAGTGTGGAGAGACTCACGTTTGTGAAAATGAATCAGGCGTGGATTAGTCTGGATTTCAAACCACCAGTTCCTGACACAACTGACTAAATCCGCCATGAATCATGCCCCAAACATGTGCCACTTTCAGGTCTCCTCACACTGCTGGTGTGTTCCATTTTTTGTCATAGGGTGCTGGCAGATTACGGGCCTCCCATTGCTGCTGCCAGGCCCGTAATCTGCCATGGGCCCCTGTACCGCCTCCTCATGCTGCTGCCAGGTCCAGAGTGTCTCATGGGTCCCTGTACGGCCTCCCATTGCTGCTGCATCGCCACACTCTGCCATGTGCCACTTTCAGGTCTCCTCACACTGCTGGTGTGTTCCATTTTTTGTCATAGGGTGCTGGCAGATTACGGGCCTCCCATTGCTGCTGCCAGGCCCGTAATCTGCCATGGGCCCCTGTACCGCCTCCTCATGCTGCTGCCAGGTCCAGAGTGTCTCATGGGTCCCTGTACGGCCTCCCATTGCTGCTGTCTCCATCGCCACACTCTGCCATGTGCCACTTTCAGGTCTCCTCACACTGCTGGTGTGTTCCATTTTTTTTTGTCATAGGGTGCTGGCAGATTACGGGCCTCCCATTGCTGCTGCCAGGCCCGTAATCTGCCATGGGCCCCTGTACCGCCTCCTCATGCTGCTGCCAGGTCCAGAGTGTCTCATGGGTCCCTGTACGGCCTCCCATTGCTGCTGTCTCCATCGCCACACTCTGCCATGTGCCACTTTCAGGTCTCCTCACACTGCTGGTGTGTTCCATTTTTTGTCATAGGGTGCTGGCAGATTACGGGCCTCCCATTGCTGCTGCCAGGCCCGTAATCTGCCATGGGCCCCTGTACCGCCTCCTCATGCTGCTGCCAGGTCCAGAGTGTCTCATGGGTCCCTGTACGGCCTCCCATTGCTGCTGTCTCCATCGCCACACTCTGCCATGTGCCACTTTCAGGTCTCCTCACACTGCTGGTGTGTTCCATTTTGTCATAGGGTGCTGGCAGATTACGGGCCTCCCATTGCTGCTGCCAGGCCCGTAATCTGCCATGGGCCCCTGTACCGCCTCCTCATGCTGCTGCCAGGTCCAGAGTGTCTCATGGGTCCCTGTACGGCCTCCCATTGCTGCTGTCTCCATCGCCACACTCTGCCATGTGCCACTTTCAGGTCTCCTCACACTGCTGGTGTGTTCCATTTTTTGTCATAGGGTGCTGGCAGATTACGGGCCTCCCATTGCTGCTGCCAGGCCCGTAATCTGCCATGGGCCCCGTACCGCCTCTCTCATGCTGCTGCCAGGTCCAGAGTCTCTCATGGGTCCCTGTACGGCCTCCCATTGCTGCTGTCTCCATCGCCACACTCTGCCATGTGCCACTTTCAGGTCTCCTCACACTGCTGGTGTGTTCCATTTTTTGTCATAGGGTGCTGGCAGATTACGGGCCTCCATTGCTGCTGCCAGGCCCGTAATCTGCCATGGGCCCCTGTACCGCCTCCTCATGCTGCTGCCAGGTCCAGAGTCTCTCATGGGTCCCTGTACGGCCTCCCATTGCTGCTGTCTCCATCGCCACACTCTGCCATGTGCCACTTTCAGGTCTCCTCACACTGCTGGTGTGTTCCATTTTTTGTCATAGGGTGCTGGCAGATTACGGGCCTCCCATTGCTGCTGCCAGGCCCGTAATCTGCCATGGGCCCCTGTACCGCCTCCTCATGCTGCTGCCAGGTCCACAGTGTCTCATGGGTCCCTGTACGGCCTCCCATTGCTGCTGTCTCACACTCTGCCATGTGCCACTTTCAGGTCTCCTCACACTGCTGGTGTGTTCCATTTTTTGTCATAGGGTGCTGGCAGATTACGGGCCTCCCATTGCTGCTGCCAGGCCCGTAATCTGCCATGGGCCCCTGTACCGCCTCCTCATGCTGCTGCCAGGTCCACAGTGTCTCATGGGTCCCTGTACGGCCTCCCATTGCTGCTGTCTCCATCGCCACACTCTGCCATGTGCCACTTTCAGGTCTCCTCACACTGCTGGTGTGTTCCATTTTGTCATAGGGTGCTGGCAGATTACGGGCCTCCCATTGCTGCTGCCAGGCCCCTAATCTGCCATGGGCCCCCGTACCGACTCCTCATGCTGTGACGTTGCAACAAGGTGGAATTCAACCCTACATATGTTAGTGACACCTGCCGCTTGCTCAGGGCCCTTTGAGGAGGCCACGCTATTCGTGAGTCGGTAGGACTATGGGATGAACGACGTCATTCCTCTGTTGCACGTCCTGGAACAAATGCTGTTAACAATGGCTGGTCAGGGTGCGGTAGATAGTGGCGCACAGATCTCAACGCCACATGACCCCTGTGGGGGCAGGACAGGAAGAAGAGGAGGAGGTAGAGGAGGACATTGGTGCTCAGGAATTATTGAGTGAAATGGGTGGTTTTTCCACTCAGCGGACAGGAGTGGAGGAGCAGGAGCATCTGGTAGAGGAGGAGGAGGAGGAGGCAGAGGACCCAGACGCACCGTGGCAGTATGCTGTGGAGATGGAGGCAGGGAGTCCCTCGCATTCCTTGGCACAAATGGCCCTTAGCATGCTCGGTTGCTTGCGTAGCGACAGCCGAATAATAACCATCAGACAGAGGGATGACTTTTGGCTGTCCACCTTGTTGGACCCTCGCTAACCGTTCAAAAATGGTGGCCTTTTTCACACCTGCTGAGAGGGAGGCCAAAATAACGTACTATAAAAACCACCTATGTAGTCAGTTGGTCTCTGCCTTTCTGCACCAACGTCCATCCTCAGACACTGTGGGCCCTCTGCGCTCGCGTTCCGCTGCCATGGCAGCAGGGGAGGGGTGGGGTGGTAGGAGCAGTGGCAGCTCCACAGCAGCGGCTGCCTCAGTCTGCAGTCGATGATGAGTAGCTTTCTTCACCAGCGCAGTGCTGTATGGCCTCCCATTGCTGCTGCCTCCACGCCACACATGTGGCTCCACACTCTGGTTTTGGCCCCGTGACTGCCCAAATGAGTGAAGTGTGCGGTGATTCTAAGATGACGGCACTCATCTGCCTGTCATACTGACTGACAGTATTATTTCTCTTCCCCAGCAGACTCCAAGGGCATTTAAATTAAAGGTACAGTGTTCTGCACTAATATGAAGGCTCTCTGAAGCCTATCGAATCGAATTTATTCCTTGAATTCGCCGAATCAGCCGAATCGAATTTTTGAATACTTCGCTCATCTCTAGTTTCTATAAAGAGAAACCGCAAGCAACCGTGGTATCCCACTAGGGCCACAACAATGTGAGGATTTTTACGTGCCACAATATTATACAACACTAAGAAACATATCAATAAAAACCTATCTTTTTATTATTATTTCCATATTAAAAATCAATATAAATGATTTGTTGTCATCAATTTTAATTACAGCATCAAAGTGTAGAATTATGTAGCAAATGAGTTTAGTGTTGATAAATGTGCTGCACTTGGGGGCTAAGAATATGCATGCATCATACATACTGGGGGGGTACAACTGGGGGAATCAATGGTGGAGAAGGATCTGGGGGTTCTGGTAGATCACAAGCTTAATAATGGCAGCAATGCCAAGCTGCGGTTTCTAAAGCGAGCAAAAATCCTCTCTTGTATTAAAAGAGGTATAGACTCCAAAGAGAGAGAGATATCATTTCCTCCGGTACAAATCATTAGTAAGACCTCATCTGGAATATGCAGTTCAGTTTTGGGGCACCAATTCACAAAAAGAACATTGGGGAACTGGAGAAAAAGTACAGAGAAGGGCAACCAAACTGATAAGATGTATGGAGGAGCTCAGCTATGAGGAAAGATTAGAGGAACTGAATTTATTCTCTCTTGAGAAGAGGAGATTAAGGGGGGATATGATCCCCATATATAATACATAAGGGGGGATATGATCACCATGTATAATACATAAGGGGGGATATGATCTCCATGTATAATACATAAGGGGGGATATGATCTCCATGTATAATACATAAGGGGGGATATGATCTCCATGTATAATACATAAGGGGAGATATGATCGCCATGTATAATACATAAGGGGGATATGATCTCCATGTATAATACATAAGGGGGATATGATCTCCATGTATAATACATAAGGGGGATATGATCTCCATGTATAATACATAAGGGGGGATATGATCTCCATGTATAATACATAAGGGGGGATATGATATCCATGTATAATACATAAGGGGGGATATGATCTCCATATTTAATACATAAGGGGGATATGATCTCCATATTTAATACATAAGGGGGGATATGATCTCCATGTATAATACATAAGGGGGGATATGATCTCCTTGTATAATACATAAGGGGGGATATGATCAACATGTATAAATACATCAGTGGTTCATATAATGAACTTGGTGTATAGTTATTCACGCTGAGATCATCACTTACAAGGGGGCACTTTACATCTGGAGGAAAAGAGATTTACTCTCCAAATATGGAAAGGCTTTTTCAAAGTAACAGCTGTGAAAATGTGGAATAGACTCCCTCAAGAGTTGGTTCTGGCCAGCTCAGTGGATTGCTTCAAAAAAGTCCTGGATTCTTTCCTAGATACACAGAATATAACTGGATATAACATTTATAGGTAAAGTTGATCCAGGGAATATCCGATTGCCTCTCGGGGGATCAGGAAGGAATTTTTTTCTTCTGCAGGAGCAAATTGTATCATGCTTTGCTGGGTTCTTTTTACCTTCCTCTGGATCAACTGTGGGTATAGGATTATAGCATATATTTATTTTTTGTTTTATTTTTTTTTTTATGGTTGAGTTAGATGGACTTTTGTATTTTTTCAGCCAGACTAACTATGTAACTATATGTAACTATGTAATAGAAACACGCATACAAAAATGAACATAAATAGCTCAGTGGCACTGTGAAAAAACAAATACTAATGCGATAAACATTTAAAGCATAATATGAAAATAAAGTCCATATTGACAGGTAGATATCAATTTCAATGTGATAATCTTCTAATGCTCCCAAACCAAAACCACCACGTGCTCAAAAAACGTATTCCCTTTTGGTTATGCACTCACCAGACCCAAATGCCTTTCACTCTCATGGTCGGCATGTATCGCTTGTAAATTTCCAAATAAGGCATCAATATGTGAACTTCAACATCTGTACAAATTTCCTTACTCCTCTCCACCAGATGTAATGACCATGTAAAGATAAGAGACAAACTCCAATGGTGCAGTACTAATAACATCTTTTTGTTAAATAAATAGGCATCCACTGACAAGATAAACTCATAAAAACGCCTGTTGTATTGAATATAGTGGGATGCACATGTAATGCTCTCACCACCACCGTATCCCAAACAATGGTGCTCCGACGTCACTTCTGATTCTGGGTCAGATGTTACTTCCGGTCACTGTACAGCCTCATCTGACGCGTTTCGTCACTTCCGACTTAGTCATAGGGATGGCTGTACGGCGGCGACTCTCCTTATATATCCACCCCACAGCTATCATTGGTCAATTGCCTGCACCGGGCAAGGTCAATCAAAGTCCACCCATTTAAGAGGATATATAGCGACACAATACCGGTAGATCTGTATAACAATTAATCCTCAAAAAAAAGGGTTGATAGCTCATAATGACCTAAATACTAGCAATGGTGTGGATAATGAAATTGTAACAATACTTCCCAATCTAATAATCTTAATCCATATATTAACACAATACACATAGACATCATAAAAATACATACATATATGGATAAATAATTTTCAATAAATCTGATACATAAAACAATCAATAAAATAAAATATTATTAATTTTTCTTAATAAAATAAAATTATCATAAAATAATAATAATGATACAATTATATTAAATAAAAGTATAATATAATATAAAATAATATAATTTAATCTATATTATAATCTAAAATTCCCCCTAATTACATACTTATGAATTACTGATAATTGATGTCCAGTTCAATGCTAAGACCACCTGGTGCCAAAGAATGCAGTAAGTAGATCCACTTGGTTTCTCTCCTGGAAAGGTCCCTATTGGACCCCCTCCGGGATGGTATGCTTATGCCTATTAGGAGGAACTGTACATATGATAGTAATTATATTGTGCAATCCGTTATCATTAAGGAAATATATGTGCAAAGGTGATATTCCCAGGATAAGATAGATAAGAGATAATATATTCAGGAAGTTTTGTCTATACCTAGAAAGGTTTGTTTGCAGGATAAAATCAATATGGAGATGATAGACAACAATGGAACTTTAGTTCAGATTATCACTGTCAGTACAGGGAGGTGGAATTGATTTTTCAATGGCATTGGCATGTATTGCAGATGGATAAAATATTGGGACCGGTATTTCCTAGTTCATCCGGGTTTGTGTATAGGAGGACACATAACTTTGGTGAGATGGTAGTTAAGAAGATTTTAGGTTCTCCGGGGAATATTTTCACTGTTCCCTCAGAGGAAAGACTTTGCAGCATGTAAAAAATGTAAAGCTTGTTGTACTGCAACTAACAACATAACTAAACAAAATTCATTTGTCTCAGGAATTTTGGGCTGTAAATTTGTTATTCCTTAGTTTATCACATGTGACACCACTCATGTGGTATATGCCCTTCCGTGCCCATGTGGTTTAATATATATTGATTGTACCAAACGCCCCTTGAAAATGAGAATAGCTGAGCATATGAAAATATGAATTTTGTAACATAAGTGAACTTTTCCTCTAGTTTTATGCAGTGAACCTATTCTAGGAGCATCTTTATTGAAGGACCAGACATTTAATAAATTCAGAGAAACCATAGGAAAAATGAAAATGAAAAATTCCAATTTGATAAATGTTTCCACAGTGTAAATGAGTTTATATGAGATCAGTACTGTTTTTCTGATGATGATATTAAAAAAAGTGTGTGGCCAACAATGAAGGGAAAATATTCATATAGTTGCAGTCCTTTTGTGTCTAATGATAATGTGGCCTTGTTTTTTCACTCTTTGTTAATCAGTGTTTCTCCTTTACAGGTTCAAGTTTTTCCAGGCAGTTAGGTGTGTTTAAACCAGCACTGGAGAACATAGACCCAACAATTCAGGTTTGCTTTTATAAAAAAAATTTGAAATATATCTTTACATTTTCTTTATGGTATCCTTGTCTAACATACTATTAGCAAATGTAATTATTATTAGGTTTGTTAGTGATTTTCCACTCTGAGGAGGGCTCCTCATGGGCAGAACTATTAACACCACCATCAAAAGCTCCTCCAACTTCACTATGTCTGTATTGGACCGCCTGACAGCACCTCTATCAATCCCCTGGCAGAGCCTCCCCAGAGTGCAGAGTCTAAGCACCGGAGCACTTGTTCACCAGGGCCCCTGATGGTGGGGATGGACTTGGAGCGCTCCGGTACCAGGTCGCAGCTGCTAGGTATCTCCAACAGGGGTAGAGGAGTCTGACAGGAGCTCCAGGGGGCTAAGAGTCTGATGTGAGGGAGCCTAGTGATCCCTGCGGGATGGATGAGCTAAATCAGAGTCATACAGGCCGGGTGGGCAACTAGCGGGTCGGTGAGGTACAAAACGGTAGGCAAAGGATAGTCGGGTCACACGCAGGGTCAATACCAAAAGATCAGATTTAAAGGGGAACATCCAGGAGCAGAGTCAGGTAGGCCAAGGGTCAGGACAGGAGAAGGCAGCAAGGTCAAACAATCCAGATCAAGATACTCACAACACAGGTAACAGCATACAAAGACCATTCGGCAACAAGTGTTTGTGCAGAGCTGGCTTAAATAGCCCACCCTGCACCTGACAGGTGCAGCCTAGGTCCTAGTGCCTGCCTAGTACTGTCAAGATGACGGGTGCGCCTGGGTCCTAGTGCCCTGCCACCTACACGTCTTGGCAGACACCTATGCCTGTGTAGACCCATGTGTCGCGATGGTCCCTGACAATGTCTCAGTTGACCTGTGCCTATCTATTATTTCTTAATATATTTCTTATTTTTTTCTTTTTATTTTAACTTGAACTGTGCTGGCCTTAAAAGTGCATAAAGTAACAACAAGGATGAAGGGCAGGAAAACCACCTGTTTTAGTCTTCAAATTGATCCACACTGGATCACAGGCTTACGGTTTAACCCCTTTCTTTACCCTATCATTACACAAAGGATATAATTCGCATTTTACATCTAAAGATTACTTAAAATCCCCAAAACATTATATATTTTCTTTAAGCAGAGACCATGTGGAATAAAACGGGGGCAGTTACAATGATTATGTCTCAGTACAAAGTACATTCAAATTAATTTTAGTGCACACAAACACAATATAATACATATTTTTTGTTCTTTTGGTAAAAACTATAAAAAGATGAGGTTGCATCAAGTGAAAATATGCCAAATATTGTCAAGCCTTAAAATTGCAAATATCTATGAATTGGCCCAAAACTATGATATGTGTGGTGCAATCAGCATTTTTCTACTTGTGTATACCCAGCATACATGGTTGTGTTCATATACAGTATGTGTATACATAGGGATGGCTGGGTTTTAAAAAATGTTGAGGTTTTTTATCATTTTTTCTTACCTATAACTTTTTTCAACAATTTTCTTTTTTTAATTTAATCTTAACTAATTGTTATGACAAAGGGGCTTAGCAGCTGCTTACGTAATGGCATAGTTCAAGCGACGGGTTCTCTTTAAGAAGACACCAGGAGTCTCTTAGACCCCTCATGTCACCTGTGAACTATGCTGAAGCTGATTGAGAACAAACTGCTTCTTCATCAGCTAGAGAAGCTGCGGTTTAACAGCACTGAACCCAGAAGTGCTGAGAGCTGACCGCTTTCAGGTTCATATTACCCAGGAAAGGTCAGCCCATGACACATGGAAAGGGGTGTGTGATGGAGGGGGGGGATGGGATAAGGGTGTCACATTATCCTACATGTAGAATTGATTGGACAGCTTTAAAGCCTGAATCACTTCTACTAGAAAGCCGGAGGTTCACCATAAAAATGTAACAGGCATTGGTTAATTTCAGCAGTGCCGTCGATGTAATATGTTGGTGCCGGTGATATGTTTAAAGCAGGCTCCACAGAGGTTGACATGAACACACAGGGGTTGATTTACTGAAACTGGAGAGTGCAAAATCTGGTGCAACTCTGCAAAGAAACCAATCAGCTTCCAGGTTCTATTGTCAAAGCCTAATTGAACAAGCTGAAGTAAGAAGGCTACACAGTGTCAGAACCCAATCCTGTAGCTGGGACCTCTGCGGTAACTGGCTGTGGCTTTTCTCGCTGTGCCACCAGAAATGCTTGACTGCTCCCCGTGAACATTCCTGCATTATAAAATGGAAAAACAGCAGTGAGCGCTAATCCTGAAAGCGGCTAAGCACTCTAAGCAACCAATAAACTTAAAAGCAAAAACATAAAAATAGTGCAGCGCTAAAGTAGTGATAAAATGACAGAGAAAAAGTCCACTAAAAGTCTTGGTAATATGAACGTATCCAGTGACAGATGTGGATTCCGAATTGGTGATCCGTGTGGAAATGGCTGGAAAACGCACTCACCAGAAGTAAGACACATAAACGCAGTGTGCATTTAAAGCTCAAGGATCTTCAATCCAGAGGGAAGTAAAGCTGGTCTGGTTACAAGAATGGTGGATCCTCCGTGGATGCAGCAACAGATCTTCCTTCTCACGATTAGATGTAGAATTCCAGGGACCAGGTTCTGCAAGCAAAAGCTCCTCAAGGGAGTTTTAGGGAAGGACACCCATAGTGAAGTAAGTAATAAAAGGCAGCTTTATTCAAAATAATGATATCCAATTCAAAGCAGGCAGGTATCAAAAAGATGTGTCGGCAAGACAACTAACCCTGACACTTTGAATAGTGGCCGCCGGGCCTCCACGTGGCTCCGGCGGCGTAGCGTCTCGACGTCCAGGCTCCTCCTTACGCGTTACGTGCGCACGCACATCTTCAGAGGTATGGAACCATTGGCTACATAAAATTAAATGGCAAAGAAAAAATAAATAAAATACAGCAAAATAATATTAAAATAAGTCCACTGTAATATCAATATATGGATTCCTCAGTCCACAGTGAAATATCAGACGTTGTAGGTGTAATCCGGTCTCCCGTTGTGATAATATGAATAGATTGCCTACTCACCAGAAACCCAGTAATAAACGCATATCGGTATCACATGCATCCTAGGATCTTGAATAAAGACAGCCGGAAATGGAATCCTCTGATGGTCCCTCAGTGGTGTAAGAAAAGGATACCGATCTAGTCTCCAAGTATATACTTCATCAAGTCTGCAGCAATACCTAAATCACTGGGGCTGAGACATGGAGGCTCAGTGCCAGATATGGAGAATAAAGGTGCTCATAGTGTAGTATTTAAAACTGTAAATTTATTGCATTAAAATCTGAGCAGAGATACATACATAAATGACTGTATATAGTATGAAACTGCTATGAGACTGCTATGAGCAGTAAAAGCACCCAAAAACACTGACCAGTATACATCTAATGTGGGCCGCTGGACCTCCTGATCCGGCGGCGTAGCGTCAAAGCGTGCAGGGGCTCGCATAAATACATTCCAAATTAGTGATACAAAATCAAAAATAACTAAATAAACAGTGCCTAATAGTACAAAAAAAAAGTGTCATACAAAGTCTCTCATTGCTCGAAAATGGCTATAAACTCCTTTGCTTCCATTGGGATATAGTGCTCCACACCAAATTGCATTTAGTGCCCCTCAACCTGGAATAAGATGACCGCTCATCTCAAGTTGTGGACCTATATAACTACATAAGTCTATCAAGCCTGATAATGCCATACACGAACTCCTGATGGCAGCAAAGGAATTTTACTGTATGTTAATAAGGATGGTAATAGCAATAACCAACAGGGACCTCTTCACCACTCAGCGTTTGTCAAGGGACTCTATGCACAGGTTCAGCAAGTACCTAGGAATTCCTTGTTAGATTCTTGATCCCTCAAGCTGACTGTAGTTCTTCTGAAATAAATCCCTGCTTTAGACCATATTCAATTCTCCTCTCATCATTAAAGCCCAACTCCAGGCTTCATCTCCCTTTGGTCACCCTATAGGCTTCCCCTGGCAGTAAGTTTTCTTTTACTTTTTTAAGCCTGGAAAATACCTGATCACTCCGGAAGTTTCTCCTTCAGCTTCTTCTCTATGTCTGGTTAATGCTCCATGTTGAACAGATTTTGCTTTCTCCAGTTTTAGTAAAGTTCCATTCACACTTGTACAGCTCCTAAGTCCTACGAATTTGGATGGGTGCAACTTGGATACAACTTTGCGTTTCATTAATGATAATGGACTACTGTTGCTTGTATAACATTCCGGTGCAACTCTCATGGGTTTACATTGCAGTCTATGGCACTCAAGTTGCATAAAAGGCATACATGGACTACTTGAAGTTGCTGCAACTTTAAGTCATACATATTATTTATTTATTACAAGTACTTACACAGCACAGTCAATTTACACAGCGCTTTACCTATATATTGTACATTCACATCACAAGGGGTGTACAATCTAAGGTCCCTAACTCACATTCATACACATGCTAGGGCCAATTTAGACAGGAGCCAACTAACCTACCTGCATGACTTTAGAGTGTGGGAGAAATCAGAGTATCTGAAAGAAACTTACGCAGATACAGAAAGAATATGCAAACTTCAGGCAGGTAGTGCCATGGTTGGGATTTGAACTGTCGACCATAGTGCTGCTAGGCAGAAATACTAAACACATAGCCACTATTCTGCCCAATACATGGATGGTTGTAACTGAAAAATGTGGAGTATGACTTGTCCTGCAGCTTTCATGTCCAAAGGCATATGACAAGTTCAGGGACGGACTGACCATTTGGAAACTCGGGCACTGCGAAACTCGGCCCCCGGGGTTAGTCAGTAGGGGGCCCCATGAGATGCCCCTGGTACCTTTTTCATAGGCTTTTTTTTTTGAGTTTGGGCAAGGACACAGGGGCCCCATGATCCCCTATTGCCCGGGGCCCCATGAGTTGTCATCCGCCCCTGGACAAGTTGTACAATGTGAATGGAGCCTTTATCATTCTAATAGTGTTTATGAGATAAGCGCTACAACATTTTTGAGTTATACTGTATTGCAGATACATATAAGAATGTGAATTGGTGGGAGCAGCTAGCATTTATTTATTTATTTTTTCTAATATTGAGGTTCTGTTTTTTTTTTTTTGAAATAATTGTGGTTCATAGCAACCCACAAGGTTCATGAATACACAATTTGTCCATTGACTAGGCTTCTGCCTGATTCCAGCCAGCTAATACTCATTCCAGACCTTTTGGCTTGTTCATTGACTATAGGATGATATTGGCTGGAGTAACGAAAGTAACGAATGCTTGTTCCCTATCTGATATCTGACCCCCACTCACTCTCTTCCTGGTGGGGCTATCATACGGGCAGCAACCTGATATTAGCATGCAATGAAACACATCTCCACCATCAGGAGCTTTGGTGAAGTCCAGCTATTGCTTAGAACACACTTGCCTCGGTGAGCCAGTGTCACCCGCTAAAGGGATCTGCTTTTGTATTTATTCAGCTGATTACTGAGTGAACCTCTCTACTGCTGCAGCCATAGGCATACAGGTACATGCATGCCGTACAAGGTATCTACACTTCATCACCATCGTTACCTTAGTCTCTTTATAGGCTCCTTGCAAGTCCATGGGTCAGGGTTGACTAAAACAGTAGCCATATCTAACTGAGCACATATCAGCTAGTGTTGCCAACCATTGCATCTCACCCTAAGTTTGATAAAAAACAAGACCCCCCTTGCAGTCCCAAGGGGTAAGAAACTCCAACAATACCTAGGTAAGTAGAAGCCAAGTGATCCTTGCCTAAGATTTAAGTTGAATGAAGAAACACAGGAATGATCTTATTTTTTTATTTATGGCAATATTACTTTTTTTTTACTCAAAATGATGTCATTTGGTTATGCTCACAGGTCTACTTTAATTTAGTTTTCTGTTTGCAGAATAATGGTTCTAATTGTTTTACATTGTAATGCCATTGCAATTTTTTTCTGTATAGGTGAAGATCAAAAGACCAGAGATCTACCTACCCATAAGTTACAGCTCCTGTTGAAATCATTCTGGCATGTGCAATGGGATTATAAAGTTGTTTTTTTATATTACGTGTGTGTGTATATATAAATATATATGGGAATGTAAATATATACAGTATATATATATATATATATATATATATATATATATTGTGTTTTTTTTTTTAAGTTTCCCAGGCTCTTCTTACCTTTTGTTTTCTTTTTTAAAAGGGTTTGTTGTTTACAAAACTCAATAGCTCAAGCTTATGTTTGCAAACACAATGAATGAATGAACAGTGGTGACTCCTCCTTTTTCTCTGTATGGTGACCTGTAAGATTATACTTAAGGATAGATTGTATGAAAGGAAACAACTTGTGTTCTCTATTTAGGTAGCCCAGTGTGTTCTGAGAATATATTTTTAAGTGAAATGGATATGATACAGTTAAAAAAAAAAAAACTAATAGATTAATACTGTACAATTGACCGAAAACTCTTATAGTCTCCCCTTTAAGTGTATACATAATTAACAATGTGTGAGTATTTACCCATAATATAACAGGGCTCAAAAAAAGTCCTGTGCTACTAGCCACCTTAGAGTTGCCACAACCCAACCCCTCCCCTCCAACCCCTCCCCTCCCCTCCCCTGCCCTCCCCTAATTCTGCTCCTAAACACACCCTCATGAAATGACACTGTTAAATGTTTTATGCAGAATAAAGTTTCAAAAAAAAATAACAACTTAACAATATTAAGCCCACGGCCATCTCACTGAGTCCTTCAGTGCACCCATCTTTATTTTACATTCTTAAAACTTTTTTTTGTTTACAAACTATTTATTGGATGAGTTACAAATACAGAATTACATTCCATGCGTTTGACAAAGATATAATCAAATCAGTGAAATGGACAAATTTAACAATAAGTGAAAAAATGATAACTAACATGAAGCACATGGTAAATTGGCTAGATATACAAATATAAACAATTCAATAAAAAAAAGAATATATACTGTATGGATTAATCAGACAGTATATATCAGTGAGTCCTCCATGCACACATTTACGAGTAAACAGATGCAGCATATCTTGCATTGCATATTAGATTATTTCCATAAGCACGACAGCAACGTAATACACTCTTACAACGTAATAGATCCTCCATCACTTGTCCTTCAGCCTACTCTACTCCAATCTTCTCTTCTCCATCCCACATCCTCCTCCTCCATCCCATATCCTCCTCCTTTTCCATCCAATATCCTCAACCTCTGCCAGTTCCATTTCCCCACGCCCCCCCCCAAAGGCATCTGTCATTGCTGGTGTTTGACAGGCAGTGAGACTGCATGTTTTAACTGCTGGCCTACTGCACTGCAACCATGTGTAGGGTGGTTTTGGTGCATCCCGTTCATGGTGTGGATGAGGGAATCTGTTCATTTTTAGTTCGGACTGCTGGCTGAAGGAAAAAAAAACCTCATCTATGGACAGCTTAAAGAGCTGCAGAGAAAATGTTAGGCTGCAGAACAGTTGGAAGAGATGAAAAATTAGCTGGGATGAAAAGAGAGCAAGACAGATGGACGTGTGGACTAGTGTTGAATGCCCGGAGCTTGAGACTAGAGGCTGCAGATAGCAGAAGAAGAAACAGGAGAGGACATACAGTTAACAGGGGAGAGGGGGATGATCAGATTGTTGTGACAGTGTCTGACTTACTGTAAACAGAGGAGAAAAAAAAAAATGAAGCAGGGGGGTGCGGCGGCCGGATAAGTGAAAGTAACTCATCCAGAAAGAAGGTGGAGTAAGTCAGGACCCATTAAGGTGAGCAAGGTGAATAAAGTGGAGAGGGCTCCGTGAGAAGGAGAGAGGGTTCATATTTTGCCATCAGTAGGCAGTTAGCAATAAAGCAGAGTTGGAGCAGGTGGATGATCTGGACCTCCTGCAATGGAAGAATGTGTTTGTGCCCCAGTGCCAGCAGCATCCCCCTAAGTCATAGCCAGCCCTGATGGTTCCGATGGGCAGTGCCTGCTGGATATGACATGCCCTGTTCCGCGGGCAGCTGCACACACCAACTCCACATCATTCTCCTTCTTCTGGCTCCCCATGATGGCAAACCTGAGTGGGACACACTTGCCTCCACGTTATTTCCACTCGCCAAAAGCGAGCAGGCAAGTGGAAATGTTGAGGCCTGTAATATAACACCCAAAACACAGCACAAGGACCTTGAGAGTATATATGGTATCCTAATAAACAGCCCAGATGATTGTGTTGATATCTTTATAGATTACTTGGCTTTGAGTGCCAATTGCAGGCTAATTCCAAAGCCGCACATGATGTTCAACTATATTGCTCAAGCAATAAACACTCTAATGTAGTATTGAATTAATGTGTCCAGATGCCAATGTAACACTACTCACGTAGGAATTGCAGAGTATTTGAGTCCCCCTATAGTCCTGCACAGCAAGGCAACACGCATTTCCACACTGACTTGCATTCAGGAATCATCAGTAACCAGTCCTTAAGCTTGTTTTTTGGATTTTATTAGGGGGGGTTTCAACTTGGATAGGGTGAGGGGTGTACAGGATATCCAATGGAACTGAGAAACCGAGGAAAACTTCCTGAACTATATACAAGTGGTCACAGCAAACAGCAAAGCTAGCCATCATCTCCTTTAGTAACACTGCAGACCCCAGATACTCATCTAGCTGTTCTGGGTGAGTCCCTGAGCAGGGGATCTGGTGTCTGCCACAAATTTAGTGAAACAGTCCTAGGGTGGCAGGCTAATCCAGCTTCCCACTAGAGTGCCTCCTTCCCCTTTTTGCCCAGAGTGGGGCAGGTCTACTCACTCAGTCCTTCTCCTTTTCGGCTGGTGGACTGTTGGCTGCCACCAGGCCTTCTAGCTGGGCTGCTCCTTCCCTGCTACACAGGTGGTCCTCGCACTGGGGGGCGGTGAAGGTCTGAGCTTTCCTTCTTCCAAGCTCCACTGCCTGTAGATGAGCCCCTCTACATCTGGGCCCCTTCCTCGGTTTCTCTTTCCAGCCTCTCCAACTTCCACCTGAGCTCCTTTCTTGTTGAGCAGGCTCAGTTACTCTCCAAGGTTGTCCTGACCTTGGGGATTGGCCAGGATCCTCTAAACGTACAGACTAGCCACTCCTCAGATCCACCCACTGCTTCTAGACCTTATCCCAAAGTTCTAGAGCAGGGGGAAATTCCAGAGGGCTGGTCTGCAGAGCCTCTCAGCTCTGACTAGAATATGACCCCTGTTATATATCACACCCAGGCTGCTACTCAGCTTTCCTTGCTAACAATTGGAGTCTAGCCTCCCTAGCTGACTAAGATGGTGTGACACCAATCTGATTTAAAATCCAATGAATACTTTATTGAGTCAATAAGGCATTAAAAACAGATTTGACAAAGAGATAGGACCTTGAAACATGCAATCTTGGCACTTTCTATGCTCACTGGCACTATGGACTCTGGCAATATAACCTGAGGATTTCCTGTTAGCAGTAATGCACTTCTAGTCCAACAGAGCAGCTCTAACGTCCCCACCAGTTTAAATGCTGCAGCTTCCTCCACTATCACCTCCAAGGGAACATGGCCATATTATACTTGCTGGCCGGGCTGTTTGTGAGAGTGCTCAGACAAAAGTTCCATCGTGGTTTAGATACTGTATGTTTATCATCCACTGCACACCGTGGAAACCAGTGGAAACTCTATGATTGCTGCTTTTATGTAGATATCACTTACTCACTGTGCACTTGGCAGGGACACTGGAGCTGCTCTGTTGGACTAGAAGTCCATCACTGCTAACAGGAAGTCCTCAGGTGGCCATACTGCAGGAGTCCATAGTGCCAGTGAGCATACAAGGTCTCCAGTATTACATGTTTTGAGGTCTAACCTCTTTGTCAAATCTGTTTTTAACATCTTACTGACTCAATAAAGTGTCCCTTGGATTTTAAATTAATATGGAATCCAAACACATTAATTCAACACCACCATAATAATGTTTATTGCTTTGGCAATGTAGTTGAGCTTCATATGTGGCATTGGAATTAGCCAACAATTGGCACTCAAAGCCTAGTAATTCATAAAGACATCAACACAATCATCTGTGCTGTTTATTAGGACACCATATATACTCCAAGGTCCATTTGCTGTGTTTTGTGTGTTATCTTTTGACTTATTCTATCCTCAAGTGGATTTCTACAGCAGCAAGACTATTGGGACTATTTCAGTCATTACTAGTCAATAAGGTTCAGAGCCAGGGGCGGACTGACAATCATGGGGCCCCCGGGCAATAGGGGATCATGGGGCCCCTGTGTCCTTGCCCACACTCAAAAAGCCTATAAAAAAGGTATCAGGGGCATTTCATGGGGCCCCCTACTGACCCCAGGCCCTCTGGCAGTGCCTGAGTGCTCGAATGGTCAGTCCGCCCCTGGTTCAGAGCCTTGGTATAATACCCAACTGTTTCATGTTGGGCAAGTAGAATACTTTGAGGGAGTCAGCTGTTTCCTTTTTACGTTACTAATGTTACAATTTATACTGGTGGATTTCTAAAGTAACAAAGGGAGTGGGGAGCCCCAGTCCCTTGAATGTCAGGCTTCTTACTGGGAGGACTTGCTACCACTATGCTCCATAAAGAACATTGTCCAAGTGTTTTTTTCATCATTTGCTCATCTATAATATACCTCTGAAAAAGATTTTATTAGCTCACCTGATAGTGCCTCCATCTTCATTTTTCCATAAAGGTGTCTGCTATTTTTGTTCAGGCTTGATCTAAAATTAGTTTAACTCCTTGGACTGAGATGCTAGACCAGGGAGGACACAGTCAATCTCGGTTTCACCAAATTAATGATCTTAGCTCTAACACCAGGCTGTTATCATCATCTAGCAGGTGTTGATCTCCCAGTTGGGCTCATGTTAGCCCCAGCCACTTGGTACTCAACAATGTCAATGCTGAAGTCCATACATAATGAGTTTACTTAATAAATATCCAAGGAGCAGGGCCAGTATAGAGCAGCCCCTCATGTACTAACGTTTTTCGTTCTTACACAACCCTCATTTCCCCACTTTGTAATGTCACAGCGCTGAGCTGAAATATTGGCGCTTTGCAAATACTGAAACACATAGCTTTAATAATAATAATGGATCACGTTGATTCTACTGTATAGAGCAGACTACCAACGTATTTTGGCCACAAACCTTGATTTAAGATTCACTCATAAGCTGAGCAGCTTATGCAAGCTGGAAACACATTCTTCTACTGTAACTGGACCACTTGATTCTACTGTGCCTGGCAGCAGTCTTTATACTGTTCCACATAGATTCTGCCTACTGATGTACTGCTAGTGAGTAACAATGTAAGTACTTGGAGACAAGGAGCTTCCTATTGTCTCCCATATTGCTCCAGACCTGGGTCAGTTATTTTACTGGAGCCTAATGCATACCTATACCTAAGTACACAAATGTATTATAGTGCAATTCAGCATTCCTTAGATGTAGTGGTTGCATTAGTTTTCTGTTTTTAGCAGCTTTTTTTCCCTTTATTTGGTGATCCTGTCAGTAATACACTTTCTGTCCTAGCATGACAATGCTCACTTGCTGTACTGTGTCTATGGATGAGCATTGTTGTCACCCTAGGCTGCTCTCCCAATTTAGAGTGTAAAACACCTCCCCAGCGGCTCATCCCATTACCTATGGGAAATATCTGTAGTCCTGAGAAGTAAAATGGGAAGGCGGATGACATTGTTTAAAATTTCATTTAGGTGCACATGAAGTTACAAGGACACTGGAATTCTGTCAGGATCAATTAGAATTTTTCTGTACGCGCATATCTATACTTTTTTAAAATGGAAAGATACTGTTAAAAAGAATATACTGTGTTTTGTGAGATAACAGGAATGTATTTAGACAATCTTGTAAGTTTCCCAATACAAAACTTCAATAACAATGAAGACTTGGCTTGAACATTGAAATGCACAAGTAGTATAATATCTTTATACATTGATTTTAAGTATAATTACTGTTTAACTAGTTTATAAATGAGTAACCTGTTGTTTTAAGTTTATTTATAATAAAAAATACTTTTTTTTATACAAAATGTGTCATGGCTATAAATTAATCGTTTTTGTACTTGTGATAAAGGAATACTCCACTTTCACAAAATTATATAACATACACTATATTGCCAAAAGTATTGGTCAGCCTGCCTTTACACACATTAACTTTAATGTCATCCCAGTCTTAGTCTGTAGGGTTCAATATTGAGTTTGGCCCGCCCTTTGCAGCTATAACAGCTTCAACTTCTAAGGACAAGGCTGTCCATTCTTCCAAGGTCAGGTCAGCAATGATGTCGGGGGAGGAGGCACCCCGCTCTAATTCATCCAAAGGTGTTTATGGGTTGAGGTGGACTCTTGCTTTGTGCACTGGTGTGCAGTCATGTTGGAACAGGAAAGGGGCCATCCCCAAACTCTTCCCACAAAGTTGGCAGCATGAAATTGTCCAAAATGTCTTTGTATGCTGACGCCTTAAGTGTTCCCTTCACTGGAATTAGGGGGCCAAGCCCAACCCCTGAAAAACAACCCCACACAATAATCCCCCTCCACCAAACTTTACACTTGGCACAATGCAGTCAGACAAATACCGTTCTCCTGGCAACCGCTAAATCCCAGACATGTCCATCAGATTGCCAGACAGAAAAGCGTGATTCGTCACTCCAGAGAACACGTCTCAACTGCTCTAGAGTCCAGTGGTGGTGTACTTTACACCACTGCATCTGGCACTTTGCATTGCACTTGGTGATGGAAGGCTTGGATGCAGCTGCTCAGCCTGGAAACCCATTTCATGAAGCTCTCTACACACTGTTGTTGTGCTAATCTGAAGGCCACATGAAGTTTGGAGGTCTTTAGCTATTGACTCTGCAGACAGTTGGTGACTTTTGCACACTGTGCGCTTCAGCATGCGCTGACCCCGCTGTCATGTGACGTGGCTACCACTTGCAGACTGAGTTGCTGTTGTTCCCAGTTGCTTCCAATTTGTTATAATACCACTAACAGTTGACTGTGGAATATTTAGTAGCCAGGAAATGTCACGGATGGACTTATTCCACAGGTGGCAACCTATCACGGGACCACGCTTGGAGTCACTGAGATCCTGAGAGCGACCCATTCTTTCACCAATGTTTGTAGAAGCAGTCTGCATGCCTAGGGGCTTGATTGTATACACTTGTGATTACCATGGAGTTGAACCTGAATCCATTGATTTTGAGAGTGGTGTCCCAATACCTTTGGCAATATAGTGTAACTGCTATCCAATCCATTTTGCAATGCAATGTTTTATAAAGATTGCCTTTACATTTCAGTCTGTAGACAGCTAAAATTCTCCAAGGCCTGGTTCACACTGGTGCGATTTTAGATGCAACACGAGTCACACAGAATGAGAGAATGGAAATCACATTGTTTTCAATGATGTCCATTCACATCAATGTGACTCAGAATGGAACAATTTTGGAAAAGGTTCCTGTACTACTTTGGTGAAATTCCAGCACAATTTTGGCCCCAAAAGTATATGTAAACCTTATCAAATATGCATCAAAGTTTCATCCAAGCAGCACTACATAATCACACTGAAAGTTGGGTTAAAATCATATTCAGGGGCGGACTGACCATTCGAGCACTCAGGCACTGCCCGAGGGCCCAGGGTCAGTAGGAAGCTCCATGAAATGCCCCTGGTACCTTTTATAGGCTTTTTTGGGTGTGCTTGGAGTGTGGGCAAGGACACACGGGCCCCATGATCCCCTATTGCCCAGGGGCCCATGAGTTGTCAGTTTGCTCCTGATCATATTGCAGCAGTGTGAACCTAGCCCAAAACTCTCAAAATATTTTAAGTTCCCCTTTGCTGGCAAAACTGTGGGAATTCTGGACAATATTAGCATATGTATAAATCAGTGAATGTGCTTTTCACCAAACTTACACTGCTGATTAATCACTGTCATTTAAAGCACATACACCTGAAAGAATCACCTGCAGTAAATGTTTTGCAAATGTAAGATTCACTGCTTTGTAAGGTGTGACAGGGGAGGGACTTCCAGCCCACAGCCAGTGATTGACAGCCTCAGATCTGTTCCTGTGTGTCCCTTCCCTCCAATCAGTTCTCAGAGCTCTTGTATGGTGCGTACCTATAGCTTCCCACTCCCTGCTTTGTGAGGGAGCAGATGTAAAGGGCATACAGAACAAATACTGCAGATAAACAGGTACAACTTATGTAGGAGGCTTTTTTTCACCTTTGGGTATCACCTGAAGCCAGTCTATTTACAGGGGTATAGGTAAGGATTTAAAACCACTTTAAATTTTTTCTTATTGTTGTAGCCAGGTGTCAGCTATATCATTATGCTATTCAGGGGCATTTACAGATGAGACTATGATTAATCCTTTCCCCCTCTAGTGCCCAGTACTGGGACTGCTACATCACTGCCTGTTAGCAGAGTGGATCCAGTTTTTTTCTGCAAGCGAAGTATCTTGAGTATCTTGGGACCTGTAACCCTTTAGCCAATACATCCCAAGTGCTGATTGAACTACAACTAACAGAGAATTGGCGAACAAGAAGAATGCTGGGAAAGAAGATATATTCTACAGCAAGGAACTGGTTCTTTTTCTTGGTGTGGGATTCCAGAGCTGACCACAGGGGGACTGCACTTCAGTACAGCACAGGGGTGATGGCAATCACCACACCGGGATCGCATCAGTTTCTCTTCATCGGGACTGTCACTATCTGGTTTTCACACACACAACTCTTTCGCCACGCTGACAGCCTATCAGGTGGTAACTCTGCAAATCCCTTCAAACAGCCAAGAGCCTGGCTCTATTCCTAAGTTGCTGTGCTATCTATAGAATTGGTGAGCCGGCGGCTGCCTAAGCTCTTTCTGTCATCACTCTAGAGACACTGCATGCAGACCTCTTTCACACTGTTACCAGGAGATCTTTGCTTTGAGCACTACCACAACTTATTTGTTTAAGAGTATTCACTAATGCTTATGGGCCCCACCATTGCTAGCAGAAGCTAGCAGATGCCACCATAACAGGAACTTTAAACATCGCATGATTTAAGTTGCTAGCTCTAGTTAAAGGGACATTTTCTCTTCCTAGGCCATTGTTATTCAACGTAGGGTACTTATATCTGTTAATGCTGGAGTATACATTTACATAATTCTCTGCATGCCCCTTTGCAGTGCCGGAGGCATGGAGGGAGCTAATAATTCAATAAACCTTTTCATCCGCCTCTTGCTGCTGGTGTTGCAATTCAGTAGATGCAGCTTAAGACTCATGACTGTATAACCTGTTAAATGTTGCTAATTGATTATTCCTATTTTACCAGTGTTCTGCTTTTATACATTCACTGGGGTTATATATCCTAAACCCATTATTCTTGTGGTCTACTCTATTGAACAAGTCTAAGGCTAGGTTCACACCTATGCAAGTTGCGTTTCAGCCATTTCTGCATTGCTTTGCGTTGCGTTTTGCACTTGCGTTTTTCTGCGTTTTTTTTTTTTGGCGATTTTTTTTTTTTTTTTTTTAAACAAACAAGAAACAAGATATACCTGTGCTCAAATCCCAATAGCTAGTACATGTATTTATCCATCAGATGCTAAAGGGGTGTAACCGCATATTAACACTAGAAAATCTGAAGGGCCCTCTGCACACTGGTACATACCCTTTCAAGCAGACTCTGCATTTTTCTTGTTGCTAGGCAGATTTAAAACACAAAACGTATACAAAACGCTGCAAAAACGCAATACATATTTTTCTGCAGTGTTTCCATTGAAGTCTATAGTAACAAAAGCAACTTTTTGCATTCAAAAAAGTCCCTTACCCATTCCCATTCCTGTATTGCTCTACTGTTGCGACCTGAATTGCTCCTGACTTTTCCTGAACACTGCCTGCACTGACCCCCGGCTTCTCACTGGACTTTGCTTCTGCCTGCTCCTTCTGATCATCTGCCTTGCTGTTACTAACCTTGCCTGACTCCTGACTACTCTTCTGCCTGCTGTTCATGCCTGATCTGCCTGCTAGTTGCATGACCTGGACTGTCTGACCTTGCCTTGGTTCTTAGTCCTGCACCCGAAACAGCTGAGCCATGCCTGAAACCAAATCCAATTCTTCTGCCAGCGTACCACCCACCAGCTGCTCCTGATGCACATCAGCATCCACCAGAAGAAGTCTTACCGGGGCTCCTGAGCCAGAGCTGTAAGAGAGGCCTTCCTCTTCAGACTCCATCATCAGGTACACCTGGGTCCGAGGAAGTGGATTGAATGATGCTGGCCATCAGACTGAGGACATCTAGTGGCAGAAAAAAAATACTGAATGTGGAAATGCATTTTTAATCTTTATTTTTTATTTATTTATTTCAGTTACTTATATAGCACCATCAATTTATGCAGCACTTTACATATATATTGTAAATTCACATCAGTCCCTAACCCTCAAGGGGTGTACAATCTAAGGTCCCTAACTCACATTCATACTAGGGACGATTTAGACAGGAGCCAATTAACCTATCAGCATGTCTTTGGAGAGTGGGAGGAAACCAGAGTACCCAATGGAAACCCACGCAGGCACAACATGCAAACTCCAGGCAGGTGGTGATGTGGTAGGGATTTGAACCAGCAACCCTAGTACTGCCAGGTGGATGTGCTAACCATTTAGCCACTGTGCTGCCCATTATTTTTGCTTGAACCCTACAATAATTTATTAAAAAGATGAAAAATTAACAGGGCTCGTGAGTCAGAGCTGTAAGAGAGGCCTTCCTCTGCACTTCAGACTCCATCATCAGGTACGTTACACCTGGGTCCGAGGAAGTGGATTGAATGATGCTGGCCATCAGATTGAGGACATCTAGTGGCAGAAAAAAAAATACTGAATGTGGAAATGCATTTTTAATCTTTATCATTATTTTGGCTTGAACCCTACAATAATTTATTAAAAAGATGAAAAATTAACAAACTCTAATTATATTTTTTGTTATCGCCATCATCAGTCTTTTTTGGGCCATTCCATGATACCACTGCTGCAGATGTTTATGATGCCTTACTTCCGGAATACATACGGCAAACGTGTTATTTTTGCCCTCACCTTCCTGTTCATCCCCATTGCTGTAATGTGGTACTATACACCAGGAAAAATAAAAAATGAAAAAAGACACGGAGTTGTTTTTTCTGTTGCCTTCTTCCTTATGCTATTGCTTTCCTAGCCTCTGATGCTGTTGCTGAAGCCATTGAACTTGAAAACAAGGAAACCAAACAATAAGAAATTATTTATTTTCTCATCCTTCTTCCTTGTTACTCACCTTGCTCATTTCAAGAAAACCTCTGATGCCCCTCAAGTTCTGGATACAAATGGAGAAACAGAAAAAGGGCGCACCGACCTAGTGCATTATTGTTTAAAATAATTTATTAAAGAAACAAAAATAGGTTGGCTCTGAGGAAGTGGTTGTGTCCCTCGAAACGCGTTAGCATTTGGTCATCCAGGGTTCCATCGTATGGACTCAGATGTTGTTTGGATCATACACCTTGTTCAGTTTGACATGCCTGTGTTATTATGTCCATTGTGAGTATGATACCTATTTTGTTTCTTTAATAAATTATTTTAAACGATAATGCACTAGGTCGGTGCGCCCTTTTTCTTTTTCTCCATTTGTAGCCAGTGTATTTGGACCACCCCGGTCTGTTGAGGGCAGCAAGCAGTGCATATTCCAGAAAATTCCAGAACATTCCCATTGGGTCTACTGAGTCCTTTCCTAGCGCAGGAGTAAAGTATTTGTTGTGTTGGATTTGCCCCTCAAGTTCTGCATGGGCAAGGCCGAATAATGAACAAGAGGATGAAGAGTTTGCAGTATGTGCAGTCAGTTCAGTAGACTATATTGTAATAAAGTGGCTCTAAAGGCAGAAGTTTTTTTTACCTTCATGCATTCTCTGCATTAAGGTAAAAAACCTTCTGTGTGCAGCTCCCCCCCAGCCCCCCAAATACTGACCTGAGCCTGATCACGATCCAGCACTGTGCACAAGGCTCTCTTTGCTCTCTCCCTCCTCACAGGGCAGAGTGATAGCAGCAGGAGCCATTGGCTCCTGCTACTGTTAATCAATTGCTGTGACAAAGGAGCAGGGTCAAGCCGCACTGTCTGTGTCTACGACAAAGGCAGTGCAGCTCGGGATTGAGCCCACAGGTGTGACTTATTAAGAAGTGGCTTCCTATGGTGGCACACCAATAAGAGGAGCAGCCAGGAGTGTAGTAGCGAAACAAAAAAGCGCACCAACCTTGCTCATTACCTCAGTAGGCAATTAATACATTTATTGATAAATTATACTCACAAGAGTAGCAGTAAAAAAGGCATATAACATCCAGAGCTCTGAGGAAGAAGGGACCCCCCCCTTCAAAACACGTCAGCTTGACCAAGAGTTCATCTCCGGGATGGAATTTGCACGTGTCTCCTAACCCAGTGTTTGGTTTTGGATGTTATATGCCTTTTTTACTGCTACAGGACCTCCTACTCTCTAGCTCCCTGGTCTCCTCCTCCCACGCCCGATTGCAGGACTTCTCCAGGACCTCCCCCATCCTCTGGAACTCCCTACCCCAATCCATCAGACTGTCGCCTACCCTCCTCACCTTCAGGCGCACCCTGAAAACCCTCCTCTTCAGGGAAGCCTACCCCAACCTCACCTAACACCCGACCTCACCCAACAACTAACCTCCTCCACTCCACCCACCACTCCATCCCCCACAGCCATCTCCTCCTGTGCCACCTTCCCCTCCCTCCTAGATTGTAAGCTCGAAAGAGCAGGGCCCTCGATCCCCTCATGTAGTGTATTGTTACTGTCTTGTCTCATGTACTGTCCCCCTTGCTACTGTACAGCGCTGAGCAAACCCTTTGGTGCTATATAAATACTGTATAATAATAATACTCTTGTGAGTATCATTTATCAATAAATGTATTAATTGCCTACTGAGGTAATAAGCAAGGTTAGCGCGCTTTGTTTTTTGTTCTCTGCTACAGTCTATATCGAGCTTCCCCAGCTTCGTGTTAGAGCTGCACAACCTTTGATCAGTGTTGGATGAACATTTACCATAATATTCGATTGATCTTCTGATCTGGATCCCTGAGCGCAGGAGGTGTTGGATTTGTGAGGAGCCAGGAGTACCAGCAGGGGACCTGAGAAGAGGAAGATCAGGGCTGCTCTGCAAAACCATTGCACAGAGCAGGAAAGTATGACATACTATGGGATAAAAATAAAGCGAGCGCTCAAAAATCAGCTGCTGGAACACTCCAAGGAATCACTGGACCTCATAACAAGAATAATATATATATAGTGCAGCACTGTTTTACTGATAGGAATATATATGAGATAAAGTAGATAAAAGTTCATATAGTCCTTTACACAATAAAAGATGATCGTAAACAAAGAACATGTGAAGGCCTCTTCATCATTAGATGACTGGAATCAAATAGAAAAAATGCGCACTCACCGACCGCGCATTTTAAATGCGCATGTATGCAATTTTATCCAGATGATCGGTCAGGCATGCAGATCAGCAAAACACATAGGTCATCCCTCTCAAGTAACGACATCAGCCTTGGGTGCAGTGATATACCTCCAGGTCCAGAGAGCCCTCTTGCCCAAAGTGATAAGGTAGATTGAGATCCCTCTCCTGGTTACAGGTACCCCAAGAATTGGCTGCTGCAAATCTGGAAACCTCCAACAAGAGGGTCAAAAAAGGGAATGCCAATAGTGTAGTAGGTTCAAACTTTTATTGGATCAATAGTAATGCTAGCCAGGGTCACATGTGTATACAAATGCCGTCAGCAATCAAGCGGACTAGTAAGTAAGGAAAATAAATAATACATGCACTAACCCTCTGATGCGTCCACCCTCTGATGAAGTGCCGTAGCACGAAAGGCCTCAGGAGGAGCCAGTAGCAAGTGTGACTTCCTGACCACTGGGACCACGAGGAGGTCCGGTGGTCCCCCATTTTTACCTTTGCCGGGTTAGTGCATGTATTATTTATTTTCCTTACTTACTAGTCCGCTTGATTGCTGACGGCATTTGTATACACATGTGACCCTGGCTAGCATTACTATTGATCCAATAAAAGTTTGAACCTACTACACTATTGGCATTCCCTTTTTTGACCCTCTTGTTGGAGGGTTCCAGATTTGCAGCAGCCAATTCTTGGGGTACCTGTAACCAGGAGAGGGATCTCAATCTACCTTATCACTTTGGGCAAGAGGGCTCTCTGAACCTGGAGGTATATCACTGCACCCAAGGCTGATGTCGTTACTTGAGAGGGATGACCTATGTGTTTTGCTGATCTGCATGCCTGACCGATCATCTGGATAAAATTGCATACATGCGCATTTAAAATGCGCGGTCGGTGAGTGTGCATTTTTTCTATTTGATTCCAGTCATCTAATGATGAAGAGGCCTTCACATGTTCTTTGTTTACGATCACCTTTTATTGTGTAAAGGACTATATGAACTTTTATCTACTTTATCTCATATATATTCCTATCAGTATTACAGCGCTGCACTATATATATATATATTAGGAAAGTATGACATGTTTGTTATTAATAAATAGAAGAAAAACATGAAGGTTGACAACAACTTTTAACCCCCCTGGTGGTATTCCTGAGTGTAGCTCGGGGTTAACTTTCAGTACCAAAAGCAGTAACCCCGAGCTGCACTCGGGAATACACTGCAGTGTTCCTCTGTGATCCCTCCAGCACTTACCTTGTCCTGCACTCCCGCGATGTCTCCCTGCAGTGTCCCCAACAATGTCCTCCAGTCGATGCCGGCATCCGTCTTCTGGGTTCCGTTCCCTGCGAGCGTCGGGACATACAGGGGATGGAACTGGCAGGAAATTCAAAAATGTTAAAAAACTGGCATTCACTAATACACTAAAATCACATAGTATAACATTACTGTATCAAACCATTTCACATACATTTTTACTGTTCTTTCTGCCTGGAAACTGAGAAACGTCCATGGCATCCAAAAAGCGTCCCTTTAAGTCAAAAGCAGTTTTAGATCAGCTAGAGAACAGCGATAGTAAATCAGAACTACTTGCAGAATTGAGTGATAATGATTCGTGGGGGAAATTCCTCATCAGACACTGAAAACGATTCTGCGACTGAACTCAGCGATGTGCGAACTTGGCGCTATATTTCACATTTCAGTGTTTTTGGTTTGATTACATTATTGAATTAAATTTATTATTATATTATTATTATTTTTATAATTAATTATTATATTATAATTTATGATTTTGTGTTTCAAATCTTATCCTCCCCCGGGATGTTTACTAGATTCTTGTTCAGACAGATTTCAGTGAGTTATTCCTAAGAATTACAGGCCTACAATAAAAAAACAACATATTTCCATTGCAAAAAAATGTACCGCTTTGAGCACAGAAATACTGACATAATCAGACTGCTAGGGAGGTTAAGGGACCTACAGTAAATATTTATTTCCAATGGCATAATGGCATAAAGACCTAGGTAAGCCCCTGCAAGGGGAATATACTCTCTAGAGTTCTAGGTGAATATTTGGACTTTCCTTCAAACATTAGCAACATCTGCAATAGCTTATCGCAAAGACTCTAAACGTTTATCACAGCTACTGCAGATGTGAATTCACTTTACGTGTATACCCATTTTACAACAAGAACATAAAGCAATTAAAAAAACTATCTACAGAACACAGCAACACACTTACCCTTGAACTGAAGCATATTTTTTGTATATTAATCAATAGGTAGATGCGGCAATGGGAGCTAAAAATGTTTTTAGACAATAGGAATGAAAAGGATTTTAATAGTAGAATTTCTTATTGTAACGCACAGCCTGATGTCGAGGTCAAGAACTATAGCTAGTAAATGTTTTTTTTTTGCCTTTAGCATCCCTCATTGGAAGGGAAGCAGGTCTACTGGTACTTGGCTGTCCCAGGTCTTAGTACACATTGGAGGAGATTTACTAAAACTAGAGTGTGCACAATCTGGTGCAGCTCTGCATAGAAACCAATCAGCTTCCAGGTTTTATTGTCAAAGTGTAATTGAACAAGTTAGAAGCTGATTGGTTACCATGTACAGCTGCACCAGATTCTCAGTGCTCCGATTTTAGCAAATCTTCCCCGAATGACACTGACTGAAGATTACAGGAAAGGGTACCTATAGTCTAGAGACACGCCAGGTTGGGCCTATGGCACCAGTGGGGGACGTCTGTGTGCAGGGGCGGACTGACAACTCATGGGGCCCCCCGGCAATAGGGGATCATGGGGCCCCTGTGTCCTTGCCAAAACTCAAAAAAGCCTATGAAAAAGGTACCAGGGGCATCTCATGGGCCCCCTACTGACCCCGGACCCTCGGGCAGTGCCCGAGTTTCCAAATGGTCAGTCCACCCCTGTCTGTGTGACAGTTCTAGGTCAGAGCAGGCTACGGGCAAGCATGATCCAATAACTGATTCCAAAGTCATGTCTAGCACCTGGCATGCATAATCCAGAAGACAATATCAAGATCAGGGCTGGCAGTGAGCAAGTTTAACACAGTAAACAGTGTGAGGTCAGGGCAGGCAGCAGGGGTCAGCAACATGGAATCTAAGACAGGCAGACAGGTCAGGAACTAGCAGAGCCACAGGTGGGGAGCCACGAAGCTGGAATGCTATCACAAACCCAGAGCCTTGTGCTTGCAATGCCTAAATCAGGCTCTAGAGAAGTGCAGATGGACCAGGCAGATGGAGCAACCTGTTGCCTAACAATGAGGACTCCTAGCACGGGGCTGCCACTGCAGGGTAATTGGCGTTGAGTGGGTGCTGTCCTCACTCACGTTCCTAACACTTATACGAAATGTGACAATTTAATTCCAAGATTACCTGTGACATAGCAGTATGATGGTGAGTCACAAACCTATTCACACTTGAGAGTGTTCTGACATGTTCTAATTCTAGGCATTCCAAAAATTTTAAATTCTTTAGAGAATGAATAAACTAAACAAAACTAAATGAATTCCGAAAAAGAATAATGAAACAAATTTAGAGACATAACGAATATACCCAAAACAAAACTACATTTTTTTTCATTCTGTACATGCCTATCCAAAACTAATTTAAAAAGTGTTCCTTTTAGCTATACCTTAAGATCAATGACAGTATTTTGACAGTTGACAGTCCAACCAATAGTGTATAAAATTAGAAACCAAACTGAATGCTTAATATATCAGTGAAAAATACTAAATAAATATATAAATATATATAAACACACCATGGTAAATATTCTAATACCTCCAATAAAATCCTTCTTCTCATTCACAAAAAAAGTGCTCATTAGTGAACAAATAATCAAAAGCTTAAAAAGTGAACAAGTCCACCCCACCCCCCGATCCTCACCCCACCCCCTACCCATACCCACCCCAAGAACCACTCCCCCCCGCAACCCAACACCGCCCCTCCAAACCCAACCCCACCCCACCCCCCCCCATCCCACCCACCCCCCCCCCCCCCCCACCCCCAACCACTACTCCCCCCCTCTAAAACCCCCCAACCCACCACCAAAACTAACAACCCCCACCCCCCCAACACCCCCCACACCACAAAGACACCCCACATCCCAGCAGCAACCCCCAAACCCCCCCCCTCATACTATCCCCAGCCCCATACTCCCCACCACCCGCCCCCCACAACCCCCACCCTGCCCCCCTCACGTCAACCCCCCAACCCCCACCCCTCACCTACTTGCACCCCGAACCCCCCCACAACCCGCCTCCCCCCCTCCCCACCAACCACCCCCTACCCCACCACAGTCCCCCAAATAAAACCCAAAAACAAAGACAAAACACCACCACCCAAACCCCCCACCCCTAATAACACTCCCACCCCCCCACCCCTCCATTCGCTATACCCCACCCCCCCCTCCACCAAAACCGATCAACTCCCCCCCCCCCCCTTCACAGACCGGTTTGGGTGTGCCGGGGTGGTCCATTGAACCAACCCCCATCCCCCAAACCACCCACCCGAAATAAACCCACTGCTGACCACCCACCCAAACCCCCACCCCCAACAAAACAAACCAACCCCATCACCGGGGGCCCCCCCCAACCACCCCCAGTGCCCCCACCCCTTATCCCCCCTCCCCCCCCACCACACCCCCCCTACCCCCCCACCCACCCCCCACCCCAACCAAAAACCCCCACCAACCCCTCCCCCACCCCCCGGTGTGGTGGGGGAGGGCCTGCACCCGCAACCCCAATAATAGACCGTCTCCTAACCCCACCCCTCGGGACCACCCCCAAAACCCCAAAAACAAAACCCACCCCTAAAAAAACCCCCACCCCTACCCCCCAATCACACCCCAAACTACTCCTTGCCCCACACCCCCCGCTACAATCTCCCATATAAACCCCTATAACCAAGCTTTAAGACCATAAGCCAATCACGATGCGGGGGACGAGGCATCCCAAAAACCCCAACCATAATCACCCCCCCCCCCCCCCACCCACCCCCCCCACCCAACCCACAACTCACCCCCCCCCACCAACCCCACCCCCCCCCCCACCCCCCCCCTCCCCCCCAACCACCCAAATAATCCTGCCCCCCATACCCCACCCCCCTACCCCAACCCCACCCCCCACACTCCACCCCCCCATACCCCTCCCCATCACATCTCCCCTCTCCCCACAGCCCCCCCCACAATCCTCCCATACCTATCTATTAACCCCCTCCCCTACAACCCCCATACGCCACCTCCAACACCCCTCCCTTCCCCCCACCCCACCCCTCCCCCCCATACCCCCCCACCACCCCCCCCACAGCTGGCGCCTGTCTAAGCTGTAGCCATCCAGTTTATTCCCGCCCCTCCCCCCCCCCCGCAGCTCACTCAAATACCCCCTACCCCAAATCCACCCCCCGCCACCCCTCATCGCCATCCCTCCCGCCCGACCACTCTCCCCGACACCCCCCCCTCTCAATCCGCCTCCCCCCCCCCCCCCCCCCCATATATATTCCACCCTCGTCTCTCTCTCCACCCACCCCAACCAGACACGCCTCCACCATACCTCCCCCATCCCCCCCCTTTAGCCCCCCGTCCCCCTCCCCCCCCCCCCAATATACAATACCCCACCCACCTCCCCCCCACCCCGCCACCCCCCCCTACCCACCCACTCCCCCACCGCCTACCCCGCCCCGATCTTCACCCACCGCCACCCCCCCGACCCCCCCCCCCCACCCCCCCCCCCCTCATCCTCGAGCTTCCCCCCCCCACCCCCCCTATTTAGACCCCCCCCCCCACCCGAACACCCCCCCCACCCCCCCCCCCCCCCCCCCCCCCCCTCCCCCCCCCCCCCCCACCCCCCCCCCCCCCCACCCCCCCCAGTCCCCCCCCGCCCCTAGAAGCCCCCCTCCCCCTCCACACCCCCCCCCCCCCCCCCCCCCCCACCCCCCCCCCCCCCGTCCCCCACCCCCCCCCCCCCCACCCCCCCCCGCCCTCCCCACCCCCCCTCTATATATTCATCACTACCTAATATCTACTATCATATCCCCCCCTCCCCCACACACCCCAAAAATCCCCAGCCCCCAAGCCCCCCCCCCACCAGTCACCCCCACCCCCCACCAACACACCCCACAACCTCCCCCCCCCCCCCCTCCCCACACCACCCACCCACACCCCCCCCCCCACACGCCCCCCCCCCACCCCCCCCCCCCCACCCCACCCCCCCCCACCGCCCCCCCCCCCCCCCCCCCCCCCCCCCCCCCCAAAAAAAAAACCCCCCAAAAACCCCCCCCGGCCCCCGCCCCCCCCCCCCCAAAAACCCCCCAAAAATTTTTTCCCCCCTTTTTTTTGGGGCCCCCTTTTTAAATTTTTTCCCCAAAAAAAAAAGGGGGGGGCCCCCTTTTTCCCCAAAAAATTTTTTTAAAATTTTTCCCAAAAAAAAAAACCCCCTTTTTTCCCTTTTAAAAAAAAAAGGGAAAACCCTTTTTTTTTTTTTAAAAAAAAAATTTTTTTAAAAAACCCCTTTTTTTTTTTTTTTTTTTCCCCCATTTTTGAAACCTAAAAAAATTTTAAAAAAAATTTTTAAAAAATTTTTTTTTTTTTCCCAGGGGGGGGGGTTTTTTTTTTTTTTGGGGGGGAAAAATTCCCCCTTTTAAAAATTTTTTTTTTTAAAGGGAAATTTTTTTTTTTTTTCCCCCAAAAATTTTAATTTTTTTTTTTTGGGCCCCCCTTTTCCATTTTTTTTTTTTTAAAAAAGGGGGGGGAAAAACCGCCAAAAAATTTTTCCCCAAATTTTTAAAAATTTTTTTTTTTCCCCCCTTTTTAAATTTTTAAAAACCAAATTTTTAAAAGGAAAAAAACCCCCCCGGGGGGAAAGTTTTCCCTTTTTAAAATCCTATGTATTATTATAATAATCTTACCTTTTTTAACCACACTCTTGTATTATCTCCAACTAGGACTAATTTGCTTGTTATACTCTGTACCCTTTAAAATGACTTGTATTTGCTAAGACCCCAACTATTTTATCTTTGTATTACAGGATGATACTGCCCTAGATATCTAATAGTGGCTGTGCCTTCAGATTATGTTACGATTTCCTACCTACTCCATTTTACTGTAGTATCTCACGTTTTTGTATCTTTTTCTACGGGCTTAATCTTTCCTTACGACCAGAACGCTTACCTTTAACAATAGCCCTTTTTACCTTTTTCTATCTATTTTTATTCTCCTCCTGGGTTGACTTGTCTATCTGTTAGACAGCATGTACCTTTTTTACTTTATGTTGTTATTCAACCCTGTTTTAGGCTCTCGTTTAAATTTTCAGTGGCGTATTTATGGTACAATTTATATTACGTGTCGTGGGATTCAATTTTATTGTTTTTTCTGTTAAGCCCGGTATGAAAATTCCTTTCAGAGCATTTAGCTTTTTTATGCTATACTCTTTTGCTTTTATGTCTCTTAGGCCTTTTTACATTAGCTCGTTTCATAATTTTTTGCTTTTTTCTAAGCTCTATTATACTATAAGCATTGACGCCGATATTGCGTCGTTACTTATTTATTTATTCATATGCGTTGTGCTTGCTAGGCGGTCTTTATCTCGATCCGCAAGCGCGTATGCGCAAGACCCCAGAGAGTGTCTATTTTATTGTAGTTAGAATTTTTTATAATTTGACGCGCGTTTATTCGTGTTATGTCCTTTAGTGATGTGTCTTGAGGTCCATCGTACACTTTTTTCTATTTTTTTTTAATAGGTGGCCTTATTTCTAAACAGTTTTCTCACTTTATTTGAGAACCCCCGCACTTTTTTTTTTTACGCACCCTGTTTTTTGCGCTGACTCGTTACGACACGAGTGCGCCGTTAGGTTTACTATTCATATATAAATTTAATATTTGCAAATCTTTATTTTATTTCTACTTACACCCACATGGTCGCACACTTTTTATTCTTTATTCTTTCTCTAAATTAAATTTTAGGGCAGGCATTCTTTGGTATCTTTGGTGTAAGTTTTTATTGCACCATGTAAGTGCTTTTAACTTTTTTGTTTTTTTTATTTTTACTCCTCATATTATTTTTTACATTTTGCTCTCATCGGTAGAGTGCCTCTAATTTTGGGTTTATTTCATTTTTCTCCTTATTCCTGTAATGGGTGTTATATTTTCCTGGGTATCCTTGAAGCGTCATCACCTTCATTTATTATTATTTGTTATTTTTTGTTTTTATTTTTTTTTTTTTTATTTTTTTTTCTTTATTTCTTACTAATTTTAAATTTTTTGTCCTCACGGGACAGCTTTTTTGGGATATTCCAATTAATTGTGAGAGTGAAGCAGATTATGGATTCTTGGTTGACCACAAGCAGAGACGGTCCACCACTCCTCGGCATGGTTCCCCTGATCCATTGACCAGGGAAGGATGGTCATTTTTTTCTTCCAAGGCGCACTATTATTCTGCGATATCTGGTTAGGTGCAGTTCTACGCTAGCCACCACTTCCTTTTCCACAGATGTCGCAGATGTTATTTTAAGTCACTCCTATGATATATTGAACTTTGACAACCTTATTATCACTGATTTACACCTTATTTTACGTTGATAAATGTTATTGTTATTTTGGTTGTCTCTATAGACCATTATGCTATCTGCGTTTTTGATTAACTGATCTCTGAGATGGTCATATTTTTTATCGTGGAGATAGACCTATTGACGCACTAGCGCTTGCAGGTTTTTGATTTATTTATCCTGTTGATTTGTGGACTGTCCTTCTTTTTGTATTTCGGAGCACTTAGTAGATCAGAAGAAACTGGGTGTAGTTTACACACCAAGTTGTGAGAGTGGACCTTTCACCAGAAGAATAGATGGTCCATCCTCGTATCCTGATAATTTTTGATTCAATGCACGACATACGTTTTTCTGGTGAGAAGCAAAGGGCGAACCACTTGATATTCTTCTCGTTTGCAATTGAGCAACAAGAATAACAAGAATGGGAACAGTCTTTTGTGGACATCTGCGTGGGGTAGATGTAAAAACCGATGGGGGTGAAAGATGTGTTCACTCCTGGCATATCCCACCATATGTTTGGACAAACTCTTCTCCATATTGGGTGCCCTAAATTCCTTGAAATCAAATAGATGCCTTATGTTAATTACCACTTGGAAGGTTCAGGGAATTGAACCCCTGAACAAATTATGCGACAGTACATTGGTGTTGAGCCCGCTTGTCAGTCTCAACTGAAAATCTCCATATTAGCTGCATGGGAGTACATGATGTAAAATCACACAATGAAAGCACTATATTTGAGAGAGCTTATCCTACTCCGATAAATTACTAGGAATTTCAGATACCTATACCAGGAAATAAGGCTTTTTGACTGATGTGCACTCAATAGGAAAAAACCAATTCAAGTTAAAAGAAAGAATATTAGTTCCAAGAAACGTGTTGGATAGTAGCTAAAAAGTAGACACTCGGAATATATAATTATACTATCCTCATGTTCCAGTAAGTCGGATAAGTCAGTCGGTAGTTTGTGTTACCCTACGCGGTTACTTGTCAGGTCACTACTGATCATGTCTAAGGAATAGTGATTCTGAAGGTGGAAACCAAACTGTGAAATGCTTATATATATCAGTGGAAAAATACTAAATAATATTATAATATATTTAAACACACCAGTGGTAAAATGATTTCATAAGGATACTCCAATAAAATCTTCTTTCATTCACAAAAAAAGTGGCTCAATAGTGAACAACTAATCAAAAGCTTAAAAAGTGAACAAGTGGTATATGTAATGCGCAACTATTTCTACGTGCTATTGCAAAAAGAAACTCATTATATATAAATAAAATATTACATATATATATATAGTTCATATTTTTGGTCCATAAGCAGGTAGTAGCTTGTGATAATACACATTGTTCACTTTTTAAGCTTTTGATTATTTGTTCACTAACATGAGCACTTTTTTTTGTGATATGAGAAAGTGAAGGATTTTTATTGGAGTTATTAGAACGGGCATCTACTTCACTGGTGTGTTTATATTTATTTATATATTTATTTAGTATTTTCAACTGGTTATATTAAGCATTCAGTTTGGTTTCTAATTTTATACACTATTGGTTGGAATGTTCCACAGTGATCCATACAAGGAATTATTACACTATAAGCACTTTTATATTCACTGATGGCACCTAATTAATATATATCATTTATTGATTTATTTAGCGCTTCACTGTTTAAGGTATATATTATTGGTTACTGCTGAAATGGTTAAGTTTTAAGTGACAGCAGCTGTTTAGATAGGGATTGTGCCTATTTTGAGCGCAGGGAGGATACTCTCAATTATTGTCTTCTTGTGTTATTTACCATATACCCCCTGCAGCTAATATGGAGATTTTTCAGTTTGTAGAAAATAGGTGCCATCAATGTAGAAGAAATTTTCAAATCAAACTGAACATTGCCATGAATAATGATCTAGACACCATGTATAGAAAAATTAGGGCACATAATGGAGAAGAAAGTTGTCCTCCATATGGTGGGATATGGCCACCTTTGAAAAATATCTCAAAGATCGGTTAATTCCAAGGAGATTCAGATGGGGATGTTCCCATCTGTGATGGGTTAGATGATGTGGTAGAATCAACCGAAAGAATGGTTTGATTTCTTCCATGAGAAAGGTTTAGAACTTGTGAGGTTTTTGTGAATGAAGAGAAAACAAAGGAAAATGAGGATTTTAGAATCACAAATTTAGGGGAGAAATTAAAAACAAGTTGGAACCCATGAAAGATTCTGTGGACATTAGGGCCATACAATAAACGTCTAAATCTAAATAAGGATCTTGAAAAAAATTAGATCAAGAGATAAAATATAGAAAAACTAAAAAATACCAGAGAGGGGGGGGGGGAAAAAGGAGATTTTAATGATTTAAAAAAGAACAATTGTTAGTTTTAAATGGCAAGAGTTCCCAAAAGGAGACAGATATTGGATCCAATAATACCACTCCGATTAAAGATCAAAAGATGGATTGTAAACAGATCCCTCCCTATGCCGCCAAAAATAGCATTTAGAGGTAATAATGATCAGAGAACTAATCAATATGTACCACCATACCATACCCCATATAATGGATGGAAGCAGCAACGCACAAGAATGGGAGGATCCCTTATTACAATAATAAATAATAACATTAAGAAAAATAACAATAATAATAAAACAGGGAAAAAATTGGAGGTAAATGGTTGGAGACCTAATCCCACAGTGGAACCAACCAAATAATTGATCCACAGACCAGAATACTATGGCCCCCCCCTAGGCCTGAGTATTACCAAAGACCGTATAATTACTAACCCGAAAGGAGCCCAAAGGATATCTAACCACAAGAAAGGTTGGTATCCACCCAATGGAGAAGGTAAGAAGCCCCTTTGAGACTGTTCTAAACAGTATCTATGAGGCCTTCAGAAAATGAATTGCCCCCGTAGAGAATATTTTTAGCCAGAGAACAGGAGTCCGGGGAAGGAGTCCGCATGGAAAAGCACCCCACGAGTAGGGGATGGGTAGGGCAGGGTTGGAAAAGCATATGAAAAAAGAGAAATAAATGAAGGGGAAGGCAGCGTATTTTACTTTGAGTGGATGGTGATCTATCTAGATAAGAGATCATGGCGGTAGATAAAGGCCTGAAATTTTTGCACCACACCATAGCTGCCAATTAAATTTGACACCTATGTTGAATGCTCAAAAATTCATCCGTCAAGTTAAATATAAAAAGATATCTTTTGTTAGGACTTACCAGGGGCAATAAAAGCAATATTGAAAGCGCGTGTCGAGTAAATGAGATTTTAACATAGGTCATTTATAAAAATAAGTCACTTTTTTAAACCACAAATTCTGGAATCAACCTTATCTGAGGTTTTTAAACGTATGATTAACAAGATCTGGATAATCTTAAAATTCCAAAAATTTAAACTCAATATTGGTATCCAAACAGGAATCAATAGCCTTTCAAAAGAGTAATAAGTTAGTAATCAGACCGGCAGGACAGGGAGGGGGATTGTGATTCGTGAAAAAAAAATATTTTTTAGGAATTGAATAAACAATTATCTGAT
>CATNWA010002660.1:0-86421 GCA_951230385.1 Staurois parvus | reverse complement strand
ATTCATTGTAGAAAAGGGACGGAAAATTTAAAAATCAAAAACCCCTTTAAAAAAAAAAAAAAATAAAAAAAAAAAAAAAAAATGAAAAAAAAAAAAAGTATTTTTTTTTTTATCTGGGGAAATTTCATTCATATTGGAATTTTGAACCCCTTTATGCAGCCTCAGTGACGGGGACCATGAAATTTGGTCGCTGTACAACCCACCCTTCTACTCTTTTTTTCCCCCGTTTACACTGAATCCTTTTCTCCTTGCTAAAGAAAGATTGTAAACAAAAAAGGTATACAATAAATATATAGTTGACGAATACAATAAAGATGAAATAGTTAGATCGGGGTGATCTTTCTAGAGAATCGTGGTGCATATCAGGTTCACGATCAAAGGTCAGGAGCAGGGACTCAGTTATTGTAGGTAGGATTTAAACTACAAAATGTTCCCTATTGTTTCTGGGCCCTACTATGGTACAAACAATCAAACATAGACACATACTGTTTGTGGTATACTACATCAGCAGGGGAGCGAGAATGTACAATCAAAATATATAAGTTTTAGCTGGAGCGCAATCCCGACAAGGCGACCCAATGCACTAAAAGGAAAACCACAAAACCTTTCTAATAAACCTCAAAAGTACGAAGGAGTGGCAGGCGCTACAATCAGATTAATTTGGCGGATGAAAAAAATAAAATACAGTAAATAATACAATATAGTCAAATAATACTATTTTATTATAGTTTTTCACTTTTTTTGGATTTATTAGTTTTTATTTGAATTTCTATTTATCAGATTGTTTTATTTGCAAATCTGTCTCCCATTGTGATTTTATGAATCTAGATTTTCTACTCACCAGAAACCCAGTGTTAAACCATATCTGTATCACATGCATTTTAGGACTTGAATAATTTTTTTTTTTAAATGAAATCCTCTGTTGTATTTTCATGTTGTTTTTTTCTTTTCCCGATCTGTTTCTCCAGTTTTTTTTTTTTTTCTTTTTTTTTCTTTTTTTTTTTTAGGGTTTTGTTTTATTTTTGCTTTGTTTTTTTTTTTTTGATTTTTTCTTTTTTGTTTTTTTTTTTTTTTTGGTTTTTTCTTTGTTTTTTTTTATTTTTTGTTTTGTTGTCTGTTTTTTTGTATTTGTAGTTTTTTTTCAGTTTATTTTGTTTTTTTGTATGTTAGTTGTTTTTTTTCTTTTGTTTTTTTTTTTTTTTTTGTGTGGTTTGTTGTCTTTGTTTAGTTTTTGTTTTTTTTTTCTGTGGGTTTTTTTGTTTTTTATTTTTTTTTTTCTTTTTTGTTTTGTTTTTGGTTGTTTTTTTTTGTGTTCTTTTTTTTGGGTGTCTTTTTTTATTATTATTTTTTCTTTTTTTTTTTGTCATTTTTTTTGGTTTTTGTGTTATAGTATAGTATGGGGTTTTTTTTATTTTTTTTGTTTTTTTTTCTTTTTTTTTACTTGTTTATTATTTTTTTTTTAATATAATTTAAATCTATTCTTTCTTATTAATGTTTTTTTTTTTTTCTTTTTTGTTTCTTTGTTTTTTCGTTTTGTTTTAGGTTGGTTTTTTTTGTAGTATATTTCTTTTTTAGCTTTTTTTTGTGTTTTTTAATTTTTTTATTTTTTTTTGTTTTTTTTTTTATAAAATTTTTACAAACTTTTATTATTATATTAATAAATAAAAAATTAATTAAATTGTATTATACGATTTTGTGTTAATTTTCGTTTTTTATTTTTTTTTATGTTTTTTTTTTATTTTCTTATTTTTTTTTTTTAAAATTTTTTTTAATTTTTTTGTTGATTTTTTATATCAAATTTTTTTTTTCTAAATAAATATAATGGTTGTGAGAGGAGGGAGGGTGGGGGGTGGATACAAATTTTTTTTGAGGAGTGGGAGATGGGGGGGGTGGGGGGGGGTGAAGATGAGAGTCGTGGGTACTTGAGAAGGGGGAAGGGCGATGGAGGGGGGGGGAGGGGGGGGGGGGGGGGGAGTGGGGGGAGGGGGGGTGGGGGGGGGGAAGGGGGAGGGTGGGGGGGGGGGGGGGGGGGAGGGGGGGAGGGTGAGGGGGAGGGGGAGGAGGGGGGGGAGTTCGGGGGAGGGAGGGGGAGGGGTTGGGCCCCGTATCAATATATAATCAAAAGGTTATAAGAATCTTTCTATAATGAACGTATATTTCAATTCCTGTGCAAAAATTAAAAAAATTTTTGAAAATTGGTAAAATTTGAAAACTAATAGTGAAAAATCCAAGTTAATAAATATGAAAAGTGTCCAAATAAAAAATATAAAGTGTCCAAAAAATGTGTAAAATAAGATTCAAAACATTTTTTTCGCTTGCTGTTGTAAAGCTATGTTTGATATTTTTGGGGGGGTTTTAATTTTCCTTTTATGCGCTCACCTTTCCAAGACCTATAAAAGGCGACATGGCTTTTTGGAAGGGTGTGTTGTATCCTTGGGGTTGGGATGAGCTTCGGGTCCCTGTTGCTCCCTGGGTACATGCTGCTACTGATCTGGTGCGGGGAAATTTTTACTCTCCCGCCTTACACTGCTTTGGGCCTTCCCCTATTCCCCCGTTAGACAATGGAAAAGAAAGGATATATAGTGCCTTATCATTTTTTAAAAAAAAGATTTATTGAAGCCCATAAGTATGCACTCACATGATTTAAAAACTAAAGCCCTTTGTATATAAAACCGCAGGATAAACCACCCCTCCTCAGCCTCCACCCGGTTTTATACTTCCGTTTTTTAAAGGGTTCGGTACTTTTGACGTAGAGGGCCCCTTTCCCCAACGCTTTGCCACGGGGTCCCCGGTGGCTTCGCCCGGGGGGGGACTTAAAGGACAATCACCCTGATTTTGCTTCCTATATAGTGATTCTTTTTCTTAAAAACCCCCGGTGGCCGCCCCCCCCCCCCCCCCCCCCCCCGCCATCTCCCCGGGGGCCACTCAAAATTTCCCATTACCTTTCATTATGGACAGCTTTTTTTTTAAAATTTTTTGAGCAATGTTTTTAGTGTGGTTGTTTTTTTAAACAAATTTCTTATACAATGATCCTTATTTTTAAACCTAGTACCCTACGGCTGGGGGGGGAAATGTGTGCCATACCCAACTATGAGGGGGTTTTTTCACATATTTTTTAAATAAAAAAAAAATTTATTTTTAATACATAAAATAAAATACAAAAAAAATTGAAAAAAATAAAAAAACCCATATATAAAAAAAAATAAAAAAAAGTAATGAAGGGAAATGTAGGGTTCCTCACCCTCCAATCGTTTTTTTTAATATATTCCATTTTGCTTCTCTATTTTTTTTTTTTTGTCTGGGAAAATTTAAAATGTATAGTTGTGTGTGTCATTTTAACGTGCTAAAAAACCTGCAGCCAAACTCATCCTTTAAATCGGACTTTGCCAAGACTTTTAAAAGAAACCCAAATTATTTTTTGGTACTAAAACACCTGCTTCGCAAGGGTTTTAAAATTTTTAAAATTTAAACCCCCTTTTGTTTTAAAGGGGGAAAAATCCCCTTTGGGTTTTTCTGTAATGATTCAAGATCTTGCAAATGATTGTTACAAAAGGTCACATACATAGCCTTAACAAATTACCCCATTAAAAATTCCATTCCATTTTCTCCTTTACAACTCACTGTATAAAAAAGGAAAAATTTGGGTAAAATAAAAAAATCAGATTGTTCCTCTGGGAAAAAAACCTGGCGTGCGTTGAAATTTTTTTTCCCCTCCCAGAGAGCATTCCCCCTTTGGTTTTCCAAAAAGGGGGGGCCAAAAAAAAACCTGCCAGTGGGTCATTAAAGAAAAAATCCCTTTCAAAAACAATGTGAAAATGCATTTTTTCCAGTATTTTGATTAACTCTAGGGTGTTGATTTTGGGTCCAAAAATTATTAAAAATGTCGGAAAAAGGGGGGGAAAAAAAAATGACAATAAGGGGAGTAAGATAAAATATATTAATTTTAAAATAATTCCCCCTTTTCTTTTTAGTTATATTTTTTAATCCGCACATAAATTTCCTCATTAAGGGGGAAACCGAAAAATTTTTTGTGATTACTAAATCCAAGGGTAACTATTTTAGTTTCCTATAACAATGTAAACAAAAAATATATTTTCCCCAAATTTTATTGTTAGTTGGAATACTATATCTTGTTATATCTTTTCCCCCCTAACTGATTCTAAAGTGCCTATTTGTGTCAAAACCCCTAATTCTCATAAATATTGATAAATTGAAATGGGTCCGATTGGGAAATAATAAAAGATTTTTTCATTTAAAAATTTCCCGAGAAAAAATGAAAAAATCGAATTCTTTTCTTAGGCCCTCCCCTCCCCTACCTAGTTCTAAAAATAATATATTTTGGGACACCCTCTCATTCTCATAAACAATTTAAAAAATTAAAAATGATTCGATGGGGCTAATAGATTTTAATTTAAATTTTTCCCCTGATGAAAAAATTAAAAGAAACAAAATTTTTTGTTTTTGGCCCTTTGGGGGCCCAAAAAATTAATATCGTTTTAAAACCATTGGGGCTCTTTTTTTGCTTTAAAATTTTTTCTAAAATAGGGGGTCCCTCTCCCGTGTCTACAAAGGCCCCCCCCCCCCAATACCCCAAAAAAAATCTAATTTTTGCTGCTTGCTGATTGTGGGAAATTGATGAAAATTTAAAGGGACAATTTAAAAATATTTAAGGGCCTTTTTTTGATGTTATAAGGGCTGTTTCTTTGATTCGTTCTTTTTAAAAGTTCTTTTTTTTCGCCGATATAGAACAAATTACAGGAAACATTTTACAGCGACAATCACTCCCTTTTTGTATCACAAAAAATAAATTGGTTTTAAATTTTAAAATGATTTTCCAACAAAAAGGGAAAATTTTTCCCAATTTTTCCTTCGTTTGGATTATTTTTTTTTCTTTTACAACTATAAACATCTCCACATGTGTAAAAAACCAGTTTTCCCCCCAAAAAAAATATATCGATGCTGGATTGGGGGAGATTAAGAAAGTTCTTAACACTTAAACCCGGGTGTTTTGGAAATTTTTTATAAATAAATCTAGGGTTTCTTTTAAAATAATTTTTCAAAACCTTGTCTAATTTTTAATACAAACCCAGGTTTGCTTATTATTTTTTTGTAAATCTTTAAATTTTCTGTTGAATGGCATTTTTCCCTAGAAAACATTCAAGGGTTTTTTGTGGGTTTGTTTTTTTTTTGTTATTTTCCCAGAAATTTTTTTTTAATCTATTACTTTCGATTTGGGTTCCCCCTCTTTCTCTATTGCTTCCTTTTGTACCCTTTATCTATAAAACTTTTTTTTTAGAATGTTTTCTTTGTTGTTTTGAAACCTTTCTAGGTTTTTTGCGGTTTCTTCTTAGAACCCCAAGAACTGCCCTCTTTGGGGTATTTTTTAAAATCCATTTGGTTTGGGAATTGGGCAGCGGTTTGTTGGTATGAAAAGCATTTCTGTCCATTTTTTTTAAAAAAATTTTTGGTGGAATATTTAAACCTTTTTTAAATTTAAACCCTAAATTTCCCGAAAAATGTACCTCCTTTTTACTTATATTCCCTCCCCAAAGTTTGATTTTTTTGGTTTCATTAAGGCCTTCATAAATTTAGATAATTAAACTTTATCCCCCCCCTTTCCCAAAAAAAAATCAAATCATCTATAGAACTATGGTTTTAAAAACCTTTTTTTTCCTTTGATTTTGGAAATAATTTCCCCTTCCCATTTTGCCTGTTTTGGAAAGGTTTTTGGGTTGCTAGGGGGATGGAGCGCCCATACAACCCTTTCACTTGCAGTAAAAAATTTATTCGATAACCCAAAAGTAAATTGGTTTATTTAAACAAAATACAAAACAATTATCCAGCAAAAAAATTTTTGTTGTTTTAATAATTTGGGGTGGAGTACTTTGTTAAAAGCCCATTTTTCCCCCAAAAGGGCCCCTCATGATCTAGATGGGAAAGAGCGAAAGATACGTCCGCTGGGCTTTAGTTTGGTTTTTTTATTTTTGGGGTAAACTTTGGGGTTATAAAAAGATGTGCCTAGTTATCTTGAGGTACCCTTTGTTGTTTTTACTAATGGTTTTTGGGGGATATTTATCTCTGTATTCCCCCCTAACTTGCTGTTATGATTGATGCCCTTAATAATAAGGGCTTATTGGGGGGTTTTTTGGATCTTTTTGTTTTAAAACTTGGGTACAGAAAAAGATGATGGGGAATTTTGCAAGGAGGGCAATAGGTCTCTACTTTTACCCATCCTTCCCGAGGAAGCTATATTTTTGGGTCAGGGGCCAGGTTTTAGAGCTGCTGCTGTGTTTGCATAGTTTCCCAATTTTGCTGGGCCATTAATAACCCCTTTCAAAAAGATGTTTAAGAAACCCCCCCCATCCCCACACAGGGTCTTTTCTGGATCTTTCCCCCGGCCCCGGGGCACACAGAATGAATGGGAGATCAGGGCTGCAGGCCGGGCAGGGGATCCTGGCCCGCCCGGTGAGTGCCGGGCCCGCAGAGTAAGGGGGGGGCTTTGTCATTTCATGGCTCCCGCCCCCCCCGGAGGGGGGGTGTTCTTTTGGGCCCGGACACCCGGGGCCCCCCCTTCCTCCAATTTTGTCCTCAAAGTTTAAAGGGGGTGTTTTTGTCGCGGGGGTGGGGGGGACCGATCACGTCACCGACCCAAAGGGAAAAGGGGCTGATAGGGGAATTTGACCGCCCGAGGGAAGCAACCCCCAAACAGAGAACCCCGCTCTGGGAAGGGAAGTTTGATGGAGTAGGGTCGGTGGGGCAACAACCCAAATAGAGGGGGCAGTGATGGGGCCTCTCATGGGGCCCTCTAAAAATCCCTTGGCCCTCAACAGGTTTTGGAATGTCAAAATCCCCCCCCTTTTATGGAACAAAAGGCTTTTAATTTAAACTTGAATCTGCCCTCTGCCCGGGCCCCCCTGTTAAGTATTGGCCCGGGGGAAAAACCCCCCCCATAAGCGCCCCTGAAAGAAACCCTCCCCACAGTTTAAGACGAACCCCCCTTTTTTATTCCAACCAATTTTCTGGCCATGTTTAGTTCAAAAATAAACCGAGATTTAAAAAGGTTTTCCCCTCAAAGGCCCGGGTCCCCCCTGTAAAAATTTTTAAAAAATTGTTATCAATCTCCTTTGTAATTGTCTCTTCACCCGGTTTTAAAGCTTGTTTAATTTTTTCCTCATAACGGAGGTTCCCCCAAACCCCCAAATTTTTATCATTTTGTTTGTCCTTCTCGGACCCCCCTCCGGTTCAGCCCCAAACCTACCTGAGGACTTTTGGGCCAGGGCTGGGCAAACATACTCCAAAAGTGGATGACCAAGGGTTTTTAAAGGGGGTTGGGAAAATAAATTTTTTTTCAATTTTCCTTTTTAATGAATTTTTTTCCTTTATTTTTTTTTTTCAGAACCATCACACAAAAAGCAGGAAGAAAACGGGGGAATGGGTTTTAGAACAACAAATTTCAAAAGGAAAACAACAAAAATTGGGGTCATACTTTTAGTGAGCACATTTAGGCGTGATGGGGAAATTTACATAGAACATTCAAAAAAAGGGGGGTTTGGGGGTGGGCCCGGAGCTTTAAAAAGGGGGGGCGCACATGAAATTTTGGGTCTGCAAGCAGGAGAGAAAACCCGGGGACAAAAGCGGGGAAAAAGACCCCCCCCCCCTACAAAAAACTTCCAAAAACCCCCCACATACGTAGTGCAGGGAGGTTTTGGAACATGTCCAGGAAAAGCAAGGACAGGAGAGACGAGGAGGGTGACAGATTTTTTCCCCCTCTCTAGTCCCCCCTTCAAACAGATGGTGGGGTGGCTCCCCCACTTGTACCCCTCCCAGGGTCCCCCGCATTTTCACCTTTTCCCACAACTTTTCCCCCCAAAAATTCCCCCCGCTGACAGCCCCAGCACACTTAAAGGCTGGGGCCCCGGCCCCCCTGCAAAACCTCTTACTTTGGGGGTTGGGCCAAAGTTCTTCAAGTGTGGGGGAGCAACCCCCTCCTCAAACCCCCCCCCCCCTTCTTTTAGAATCTTCCCCCAAGATTCTAAAACAAAAAAAATCAGGGAACTGACCTGCAACCCTCACCCGACCCCCTTTAACCCAAAAACCCCCCGTAACTCCCTTCCCCCAAAACTCTTTCCACCCCGTCCTATCCTCCTAAAAACCCAATCTAGCCCCCCTAACCCCAAAACCCGCGAAGGCTACATCAATTTTGAACTTTCTGCTTCATTAAACCAACATTACCCCCAACCTTTGGGTTGGGGTCCCAAAAGCTCAATCTACTGCCAAGGATAGATACCCCCCTTGGGATTAAAGGGGTCAGTGGGGGAAACCTAAACCCCTGTTTAATTTTCTCATCCCTCCAAACCCCCTACAATGTCCACCAATTTTTGGGGTCCTCTATGGACCCCTGGGGGATGGACAAAGACAGCACCTGGGCGTTACTGGGCCCCAAAAGGGGCAGACATGTCATAAACTACATGAAAAAGGGTGAGCTTAGTTGGGGAAAAAAGACCTCAATGGGGGGGCCCATTAAAATCTACTGAGGGGCCAAACCGGCCCCCATTCCAGAAATGATAAAAGAATGTTTTTCACTCTTTAAACTCTGTCCCCAGAAACCCCTAGTGCTGGGGTGTCCCTTTTAACGGAAAGCCCCGAATTCTCTGTAACACGGGTCCAAGGGGGGAGCCCGGGGGAAATGCTGAAAATTTTAAAAAAAATAAATTTTATATCAATAAGTAAAAGAAAAGTGACAGGAAAAAATCAATTTATCATTTGTAAATCTTCCCGAAAAAGAATAAAACCAAATAAAAGAATTGTAGATTATCATTTTAAACATTTTTTTATTTGGGTAAAAGAAACAAACGATGCGAAAAATGTCCCCGGGTGGTGCATAAAAGACAAACCCGTACTGAGGGGAATATGGGGGGGCCATTGCTGATGTTTCTGAAAATTCTCTCCTCCCTGGCTGTCGTGGACTCAGTATTCGGGGGCACTGACCCCGGAACAATCATGCAATCAGGAAATCAAGAGTTTTAAATTTAAAAAAAAAAACTCCGAGTCGAATACTTCTTCCCCGGGGGTCTGACATAGAAAGTACAGAAGGGGGTTTGGGGTCCGAATGACGCCAGGGGAAATAGTAAAACTTTAAAATAGTAGTAAAAGATACAGGGGAAAAGCAATTTCCCCCGGCCCCCAGGGGATGGACAGAACCCCTCATGGGGCCCTCTACTGCCCCCCGGGGCCCCTTTGGGGCAGTGGGCCCTTTGTTTCCTGAATGGTCCCGTTTACCCCCCTGAAGATTTTTAGATAGATAGATAGATAATAGATCAAAATGCTCCCCCGCTGACCAATAAAAAAAAAGCCTTCAACTATAAAATTTTTCATTTTTCCAGCAAACATAGACATCTGTGAGGGGGAAATAAAGCGTCTCACAGGGAATATTGATCATAGAAAAAAAACTGCAAGGGCTAGGGCTGAATGTTCCACCCAACCCATTTCCCCCCTCCCTTGTGATGTCAACAAATCTGGGCGGGGTTTTCACTTTTTCCCCCAATTCCCCCCCCAAAAAATCTTTATTTCAAATTTTTCCCTACACCTACCCCCCGGGATGGAGGGGGTCAGTGAAGGGGGGTTTGGGGAAAGGGGTGGAAAGGGTCGGATCGGGTTTACACAGAAATTTATAAAAGGAGATCCTCCCCCCGGCCCCATAATTCCCAAAACTAAACCTGATCTGGTACTGGGGGGGTTGGAGGGGAAGGGGATTGTAATTCCCCCGTCCCTTTATAAAACCCCCTAATGATTAAACCCTTTCCCGGGGACAAACCCCAAAACTTGTTATTTTCCCTTTCCCAATCAGTGACTGCCCCCCCCCCTGTCTATACTGGGGAAACAAAATCCCACTATCCACCAATCTGACCCCCCGACATCCACTTCCCATAAATTTCTCCCCGGGGGAGAACTCCGACTTTCTCCAAAAAACCTAGGAAAACCCAAAAACTCTCGGAGTTTTCCCGGGGTTATTTTGGTTTCTAATTTTGACCTGGGAACCGTTTCCCGGCTTAACGGGGAAAAATGGGGGGGGGGAATTTTGAGCTTGGTTTTCCCACCGGGAAAAATGTCCTCACTCCCCGTATAAAAAAAGGATAAAAATTTTTCCCTTTTGTTAATTAATAACCCGATAAAGTTGTAATTTGGGGTGAAATCCCACCAATCCCCCCCCCCCTCCATCCCCTGGGGGAGGTCCTTCCAGTCTCTCTCTGTCCTCATTATCTCCTCCTCCCGTAACACAAAAAGGCACCTTGTCTGATTCCGTAGAACAAATCAGTGGGTCCTTTAAATTTTTACACAGCTCCCCCCAATTTTCACCAAACTTCCTGGCCCGCTCCCCCTTCTTTATTTCCAGATCCCGGAAAGAAATGGAGAAACCCCCCCCGCCCTTCCCCCCCGGGGATTTCCCCAGACTCTCTTTTTCCAGGTCTTCCAGACTTTTCCCCGAGATCTATAAACAAGGCAGGGGACTTCTCTCCCGTTTTCACCCCCTTCTTTTTTCTTCTTACTTTCCTTTTCCCCCGTGTTTTTCCCGCAGATTTTTGGACTCTTTTTCCCCCATCTCCCCCCTCATTTTTTTGTCAAAGTTTTTTTTTTTGCAGAACATTCCTCAGTGTCTCCCTTTTTCTTTTCAGAAGCCCAAACCAGCATCCCACCCCGGTGTCCTTTGTGTTCTCCACCAAAAAAGGGAAAGGGCAAAACAAAATACAGGCTCACCTCATGCGTAATACTCCAGGATCTTCTTATGGACGGGGGGCATTTTCCTGTCTCCAGGACAAGGGGGGGGTTTACATAAGATGGGGTTTTTGGGGAAAAAATTTTTTTTGGACTTTCAGGTGTTTTTTAAACCCCAAAAAAAACCTCACAAGCAGACCCGGATCAAAAAGCAGGTACCGGAAAAGTCCACACAGTAAGTACCAAAAAACCCCCCGGGCTCCCCCCCTGATCAGGCTTGGGGCCCAAAAGGAAAAACTCCACTATGTTACCCAGTTTATGTTTCCGTGCATTTCAAGACACTGGAAACTTCTGTCTGCATTTAGGGCAGGAAAATTCCCCCCAGACCCCTCCTGTTAAACCAGAACCCCCACCAATACAGAAACCCCAGAAGTTGTTGGGCCCCCATCTCAGCATTACAGGGCTGTATAAAAGTTTTTAGACAGACCGGGAAAAATTCCCCCCCCCGGCCCCTCAATTAAAACAGACGCCATCCGCGACAGAAAGGGGAAAAGAAAAATCTCTGACCCCGGGGAAGAAAAACAGCTGGGAGGTGTCACATTTCCCACAAAAGGGCAGGCTGGGCTGTGACTTGTACTTTGTTTATAAGGGGTTCATTATTTGGAGGGCACCAATATTGAAAGAATCTCCTGCAGAACAATTTTGCCCCGCTCAGGAAAAAATCGGGTACTTTGATGAAAATTAGGGGCCCGGGGTCAACAAAAGTATCGTTCAAACCTTTATTCTCTTTCCATAAAAAAGTGAACAAAAGGGAAGCAAAAACAAAATTGAAACTGTCACAGATTAAAGCAATAAAACCCCTACTAAGCTGCCCCTTGTGCCCCACAACCACAACACCATACTTCCCCACTGGGAATTTTTACAACCTTCTAAAAGGCTTCCCTTCCCCACTGGGGGGTTTTTTTAGCTTTTAAAATCCCAAATCCAAAAACAAATCAAACTTTACAAAAGCAATTGTTTTTCCCATGGCGCCTTTTTCCAGTGATCAGGGTTTTAAGAAGCACCATAGAGAACAAATTTATTTTTTTCAGTTTGACCCTTTTTTGGGTCTTCGATCTTCCCAAACTACAAAACCCTCCATGTGAATGCAGCCTAGGGGTGGGGGGGGGGGGGCCCCCTCCCCCCCTTTAAAAACCCCCAAAAAACATTATTAAATTACACAGGTTTTTGGGGCCGGGGTTAAGGTTTGGGAAATTTCCCACCACTTGATGCCTTAACTGCATTCAAAAAAACCCCAAAACCTGGGGTCATTCATAAATGTTTTGGGTTTTAAAAGGGGTGAGGTTTGGGCCAAACCCCAATGCAACCAAAAATCAAAGCTGTTCTTTATCTGTATCCCCCACCACAGGCGCCCCCGGGTTTTCCTTGTTCCTGCACAAAAACTATAGGTACTATAGAAAGTCGGGCCAAACCCCCACCTGATGAAATTTATATAAAACACTGATGGCTATCCCTAGCTAAGCTTGGGTACCTTTCCTGGCCCACAAACCCCAATTTAAATGGCTGCATCCTCTCCCGGAGGCCGAAACAGCAAAACCATGGCTGAAGCAGAAAGCAAAGTGACAGTTTAAAAAATCTCTGACAAATTGAAACCGGGGGGAAAAAAAATTTCAGGCCAAATGTTTAAACCCAAAACAATAATTTTTCCCCCCGCCAAGGGCCGTACCCGGGAAACAGTCAAGAAAAGGCTCCTCTGCCGCCGATTGCTCCAAGCCCCCGGTTCTGGTGACCCCCCTTGGGCTCCCCCCCCCGCCATAAAAGCGGGAGACCATGGGGGGGGCTAATGATGGAAAGGGGAAAGGAGTGTGGTCACAGAGGAGACATTGGGGGGTCTTTAGACCCTGCATGTGTCAATAAAGAGACCTGTCACCAAAAAATCATGACATAAGGGACTTTGTGTCCCCTATGTCAAGTAAAAAAAAAGTTAAGCACATTTTTTTTGTGTGTAAAAAAATAGTTACACCCAAGGCATATAATGATTTAGTAGTGGTCCTAATTGTCCAGTGCTTATCTGTTCCTGTCCTAATTTTATGATGCTGGCCAGCTTTTGGAATGTGCGCACATGAAGAAACTCACACTGACATGTTTGGTCTGTGAAAACTTCTCTCTAATTTATTGAAATGAAACCGTGAAGCTTATATATATGAAAATGATGCGAATCATCATCGTGATAAACAGCATAAGCATTATATTAGTCTTTGATTGGTCACTTTACACGAAAACAATCTCCCGTCATGGTATAGGTGTGATCTTCTTCATTCTTATCTTAAAAAGAGAAAAAACATTCTTTTTTTGTCTTCCCAAATCACACGATGGGATGGGGGTCTGTTCTGTGAGCAAATATTTCTTAAGCAAGGATTTACTTTAAAGTACCACAAAGTCCAGCAGCGCAGAAAATATTCACACGCATTATATATTCATGACTAAACATTTATAAATATGTGGAAAGAAATAGTATTAAAGTATAAAAGTAAATATGTAAAAAGATGTGTATAAAAAAGTGTATATAATATATTCAATATTGAAACGAAATAGGCATTTTACCAAATCCATTTTCACAGTCCCCCCTTAAAATATGACTATTTTCCTCTGTCCCCTATAATGACCTCACTCATCTGTCCTTATGTACCTTGGAACTCTCATTTATGCTGCACGTTTGACAGGTGATGACTATTTTCATCTCCCCCCTTGCCACAGACTTTGTACATAAGGAAGTCAGATGCTTATCCCTACAAAATTGTGAGATTACTATTGGCGGAGAGGGACCGTTGATTGGGGTATAAGGTTTTTTCTTCATCTATCATATAGAGATCCTCTTGCTCCTGGTTACAGGAAGATAGGTGTTCTGTTGTCTACAGCTGTGCCATCATCAATTTCCTCACACATGGTATTATAACAACAAGCATACAACCAGGAGGCCAGTGAGAATCATAATTATTAATACAGTTACCCCTATTTGGGCAAGTATCTTTGGCCACCCACTCATCGCAACTGAAATATTGATCCCACAAGTCTGTGATCCCTGAATTCTTTTTCAAACTCAACTGACAGATCTTTCCCTATTTTCTTTATAGACAGAGTAACCTTACCATTCGGGCCAGTATTGTCAGGAGAATGATATGTACAACATGTTCCGGTTCCTTCTATCATTTTACAGACACCTCCTTTTTCTGCTAAAAATCATGTCCCATGGTAGCCATCCTATTATGGAATGTCATGTAGGATGTTAGGGGCTAACTGGTCAACGATTCCTTGAAGGGCATCCCTGGTGTAATTCACAAACCTCTGTGGTTGTAGTATATGTAATTTTATCTAAATCTACATTTTTATTAACAGTTTATCATGGGAATCGGGGATTTCAAAGCCGTGCTTTACTTGGTCTCTGGCTTTAAATTGATTAGGCACCCCCTTGGGACTCCAATAGCATCCTATACACATGTGGGTCTCAAACTACCAGAAGGAGCTTTTCGCTTCCTCCTACGGCCAGGCCATTGGGTCCAGGGGTATTTTCTGCTAGGATGTGGAGAGGCATAATGGCCTTTTCAAGGGCATTACTCACCGAGTCCAATATCCCTTCCAATCTGATTTTAATCTTTTGGTCCCCCAGTAATTTTCCGTGGACACATATGTATATTACTCACTACTATCAGAACATGCTCGTTGTGTCAAGATCATATAGATTATGGTCATAGCAACCACATGGGATCTATACTACAGAAATCAAAGGTGAAAATAACTACATAAGTGTTGGATGAGTTATGTACCAAAATATAGTGGTGTCACCTATTTTTCGGTTGATATCCACCTGTTTGAGCCTCTGTCAAACTTATATAGAAAAGGATACACAACATAGTCGTCATGGTGTAGATGACGCCTTTCCTTCAGGTTTGGGACTTTCTTGCAGTGGGAGGCGTGTATCCAAGTGCTCTTCCCGGCCACCTTGTCAGAAGTGGCTGTGGTCAGCAGAACTTGGAATGGACCATCATATCTTGGCTCAAGGGAATGTTTCCTCATAAATGTCTTTACTAATACCCAATCTCCGGGTAATAGGCTGTGAGTTCCTGTATCTGACTCAGAATCTGGAATGGAGAAAAACACTTGGACATGGATACGGGTTAATTCACGTGATAATACAGTCACATAATCAGTTAACACATCAGATTGTAATTGCAACTGTTGTGGAAAATAACAACCAAGTCTGGGGGCTGAGCTAAACAAAATCTCCTAAGGGGATAGGGAGTGTTCTCTCTTGGTGTGTATCTGACACTAAATAGGGCAATAGGCAGACTGTCTGGCCAACTCATGCCAGTCTCTTGGGCTACTTTTAGCATTCTTTCTACTTTTCCACTATTTTGGGGGTGATAGGGGGTATTGAACGCCAGAGTGACTCCTAATGCCGCCCATATTCCTTTGGTTACTGAAGCTGTGAAAGCGGGGCCCTGGTCACTTTCTATCACCCCTGGAAGCCCATATCTGCATACAACCTGAGTGAGGAGTTTCTTCGCAGTTGTTTTAGCAGTCATGTTAGTTACAGCAAAGGCCTCTGGCCCACTGGAAAACATGTCCAACACCACTAGGGTGTACTCAACCGCCCACTCTTTGGCATCTGGATATGATCAATTTGTATCCTTTGAAAAGGGTGTAGGGGTTTGGCCAAGTGTTTCTGTGGTGTCTTCTCTGTGCGTCCCGGATTGCATTTTTGCACAGATGGCACATGTTTTGCAAAAAATTATTTGTCAATGTGGTGATTTCAGGCACTATATAGTACTTGTTGATGAGAAAGTTTATGAGGCTCTTTGACAGATGGGCTGCTCCGTGTGCCCACTGGACTACAGCTGGAAACATATTCTTGGGTAAACAAAGCCTCTTGTTGCACTCAAACAGACCGTCTTTGAGAATAGCTCCTCTCCGTCTCCAGCTCTCTTTTTCTTCTGGACTTGCTGCTTCTTGGAATTTCTTGAGGTAGTTTCTGTCCACAGGTAAGGTGAATATTGGTTCCCACTCTCCGGTCACCTCTACTTCCATTTCTGGTGGTCCCATGGCCGCTCGTTTTGCCGCCAAATCTGCCAGATTATTGCCTTTGGCTTCTGAGGAGTTTAATTTCCCATGAGCTTTTACCTTCAGAATAGCCACTTGGATGGGTAGAAGGAGTGCTTCCAGCAGTCGTCCAATGGCTGCTCCATGTCTTATGGACGTTCCTGCCGCAGTCATAAATCCTCTTGCCTTCCATATGGGTCCGAAATCATGGGCCACCCCAAAGGCGTATCTGGAGTCTGTGTAGATATTGGCCCTTTTTTTCCTTCCATCATCTGGCATGCTGTTGTGAGTGCTTGAAGTTCTGCTCCTTGTGCAGATATTGCTGGTGATAGGGCTCTTGCCTGTAGGACTGTATCTGCAGTAGTAACCGCAAATCCTGTATAATATTTGCCTCCATCGTCTGCATATCTGGAACCATCAACAAAAAATGTGAAGTCTGGGTCCTGCAGTGGTGTTTCACTCACTGTGGGGAGATGGAAGGTGTCAGGGCTCCCAGGTATGACCAGAGGTGTGTGACTGAAGCAGGAAACGCAGACTTCAGATATGGGATAAACAATGTAATTTATTAACACTAACAATACAAACATAAACGCAGTGCAATACTAAACATAAAACAGTGCAAACAAACCCAACCAACCACCCACAGATAACAGTACATACAAGCAAGCGTCGTCAGGCAGGCTGGGTCAATATCAATTGGGCAGGTAGGTTACAGGGGGAGCAAGCGGAGAATGGTCGGGGTCACAGGCCAGGTTCAGCAGGTAGCAAGCAGCGTAGTACAGAGGGTCAGGCAGAGGGATGGTCAGGGTCACAAGCCAGGGATCAGAACAGGTAGCAAAGGAACAGAAACAGGATGCAGGACAGATACAGGGCCCAGGACAAACACAACACCAAGGCAGAGTCTGCAAGTCTGGCCATCCCTTAAATACACCAGTATCATCAGTTCCAGGTGTTAGCTGGCTGAAAGGTTGAGTCTCTGATTGCTGGGAGCATCCGCTGGCCAGCCCTGGTACTGCAGATCAAAAGGCAGGTGAGTCCCACCATTGCTGGCCAGTCCATTCCTGACAGTACCCCCCCCTCAAGGAGCGGCCTCAGGACGCTCCAAACAGTCCTAGCTGGGAAAAATGTTCCACCGCCCGGGTCTGGTAAACTGGCGGGATATCAAAGACTGGCACACCGGGCAGGACTCCGGGCAGCGGTACACCGGGCAGAGGCACATCGGGCTGGACTCCGGGCAGAGGCACATCGGGCTGGACTCCGGGCAGAGGCACATCGGGCTGGACTCCGGGCAGAGGCACATCGGGCTGGACTCCGGGCAGAGGCACATCGGGCTACCAGGCGAAGCGGCAGGCAGCGGGCCACCAGGCGGAGCGGCAGGCACCGGGCCCCCGGGCGGGGCGGCAGGCACCGGGCCCCCGGGCGGGGCGACAGGCCTCGGGCCCCCGGGCGGGGCGGCAGGCATCGGGCCCCCAGGCGGAACTACAGGTCTCGGGCCCTCAGGCGGAGCGGCGGGTGCCGGACCCCCAGATGGAGCGACAGGCGCCGGACCCCCAGATGGAGCGACAGGCCTCAGGCCCCCAGGCGGGGCGACAGGCATCGGGCCCCCAGGCGGGGCGACAGGCATTGGGCCCCCAGGCGGGGCGACAGGCATCGGGCCCCCAGGCGGGGCGACAGGCATCGGGCCCCCAGGCGGAGCGGCGGGCGCCGGACCCCCAGGCGGAACTACAGGTCTCGGGCCCTCAGGCGGAGCGGCGGGCGCGGACCCCCGGGTGGAGCGACAGGTCTCGTGCCCTCAGGCGGAGCTGCGGGCGCCGGACCCCCAGGTGGAGCGACAGGCATCGGGCCCCCAGGCGGGGCGACAGGCATCGGGCCCCAAGGCGGGGCGACAGGCATCGGGCCCCAAGGCGGGGCGACAGGCATCGGGCCCCCAGGCGGAGCGGCGGGCGCCGGACCCCCAGGCGGAACTACAGGTCTCGGGCCCTCAGGCGGAGCGGCGGGTGCCGGACCCCCAGATGGAGTGACAGGCGCCGGACCCCCAGATGGAGCGACAGGCCTCGGGCCCCCAGGCGGGGCGACAGGCATCGGGCCCCCAGGCGGGGCGACAGGCATCGGGCCCCCAGGCGGGGCGACAGGCATCGGGCCCCCAGGCGGAGCGGCGGGCGCCGGACCCCCAGGCGGAACTACAGGTCTCGGGCCCTCAGGCGGAGGCGGGCGGGACGCCGGACCCCGGGTGGAGGAGCGACAGGTCTCGTGCCCTCAGGCGGAGCGGCGGGGCGCCGGACCCCCAGGTAGAGCGACAGGCATCGGGCCCCCAGGCGGGGCGACAGGCATCGGCCCCAAGGCGGGGCGACAGGCATTGGGCCCCAAGGCGGGGCGACAGGCATCGGGCCCCCAGGCGGAGCGGCGGGGCGCCGGACCCCCAGGCGGAACTACAGGTCTCGGGCCCTCAGGCGGAGCGGCGGGCCCCCAGGCGGGGCGACAGGCATCGGGCCCCAAGGCGGGGGCGACAGGCATCGGGCCCCAAGGCGGGGCGACAGGCATCAGGCCCCAAGGCGGGGCGACAGGCATCGGGCCCCCAGGCGGAGCGGGGGGCGCCGGACCCCCAGGCGGAACTACAGGTCTCGGGCCCTCAGGCGGAGCGGCGGGCGCCGGACCCCCGGGTGGAGCGACAGGTCTCGGGCCCTCAGGCGGAGCGGCGGGCGCCGGACCCCCAGGTGGAGCGACAGGTCTCGAGCCCCCAGGCGGAGCGCGACAGGTCTCGGGCCCTCAGGCGGAGCGGCGGGCGCCGGACCCCCAGGTGGAGCGACAGGTCTCGGGCCCTCAGGCGGAGCGGCGGGCGCCGGACCCCCAGGTGGAGCGACAGGTCTCGGGCCCTCAGGCGGAGTGACAGGTCTCAGGCCCCCAGGCGGGGCGGCGGGCGCCGGACCCCCAGGTGGAGCGGCGGGCGCTGGACCCCCAGGCGGAGCAACAGGTCTCGGGCCCCCAGGCGGAGCGGCGGGCACCGAGTCACCAGGCACGACAGTGGGCTCCGAGTCAACTGGCATGACCACTGGCACTAGGTCAGACATTGGATCGTCTGGCTGGACAGCGGGTATCGGGTCACCAGGCATCAGGTCATTTGGCTCGACAGCGGGCACCGCGTCATCTGGCAAGGCAGTGGGCTCCGAGTCAACTGGTATGACCGCGGGCACTGGGTCAGACATTGGATCGTCTGACCGGACAGCGGGCATCGGGTCACCAGGCATCAGGTCATTTGGCTCGACCGCGGGCACCGCGTCATCTGGCAAGGCAGTGGGCTCCGAGTCAACTGGTATGACCGCGGGCACTGGGTCAGACATTGGATCGTCTGACCGGACAGCGGGCATCGGGTCACCAGGCATCAGGTCATTTGGCTCGACAGCGGGCACCGCGTCATCTGGCAAGGCAGTGGGCTCAGAGTCAACAGGCACGACAGTGGGCACCGGGTCATCAGGTACCGGATTGTCTGGCTCGACAGCAGGCATCGGGTCACCAGGTATGAAAGCGGGCACTGGGTCACCAGGCCATTTGGCTTGCCAGCGGGCACCGCGTCATCTGGCAAGGCAGTGGGCACCGGGTCACCAGGCATTGGATCGTCTGGCTCGACAGCGGGCATCGGGTCACTAGGTATGACAGCGGGCACTGGGTCACCAGGCATCAGGTCATTTGGCTCGCCAGCGGGCAACGCGTCATCTGGCAAGGCAGTGGGCACCGAGTCACCAGGTACGACAGCGGGCTCTGAGTCAATTGGCACGACAGCGGGCACCGAATCAGGTACCGGATCATCTGGATCAACAGCGGGCATCGAGTCAACTGGCCTAATAGGATCGTCAGGCTGGATCAGTTCATCATGCTGGGTAGAGGCATCAGGCTGAATGCCGGCGTCCGGCTGAGTAGAGGCTTCAGGCCGAGTAGAGGCTTCAGGCTGAAGAGAGCCATCAGGCTGCATACAGGCATCAGGCTGAAGAGAGGCATCAGGCTGCGTACAGGCATCAGGCTGAAGAGAGGCATCAGGCCGAGTACAGGCATCAGGCCGAGTAGAGGCTTCAGGCCGAGTAGAGGCTTCAGGCCGAGTAGAGGCATCAGTCTGAACCACGGAAGGCAGGCTCACCGGTTTGGATACTGGCAGGATGGTATTGGTTGGAAAGAATTTCGCTTTTTTCTGGTTTTAACTACTGGAGCACTGCAAGTAAACGCAGGTCTGCAAACGAATGGAGCAGCTGGAGACAGAGAAGAACTGGAGGATGGAACAGGAGAGGGAGCAGTTGCTACAGAGGGCTTTTTTACAGGGTTAAAGGCAGGATAGGTGCAGCGAGTGGGAACAGGGTACTGACATGCGGTAGATAGCCAAGTATACTGGGCTGTAACTGGAGGAGCTGGTGGGAATACAGGAGTAGAGTTAGAAGCAGGACTGGGTCTTTGTAAGCTGACTGAGGCTGGGTGCAACAAATCTGTCCATGTCTGCAGTATGGGTTGAACAAAGCTGAGCTTACACAAAGCCTGTCTGGTCAATGACTGCACTGCGTTTATACAATCTCTCAGTGTCTGTGGTGAACATGTGGAATAACGCTCCAGAAAGTAACCCACATCATCCTCTAATAACCACACCAGGGACTCTACCTGGTCTGCACTAAATGGTGGCAAAAATTCATCCCTGCATTCGGGGGTACCAGATGAAACCAACTCTGCACAAACCTCAATCAAAGGCTGCACCTCAGAGAACTCTGTGCCCTGATCTACTAGAACATGAGCGAGCCGTATACATTCTAGCAGTTCATCCCGGGGATACTCCTTCAGAGTCTGATAAGCATACTCCCTGTCATCAAACACTAGCAGATATAAATACACAACCTCATCCAGATCCATCCTTCCCATCAACAAGCCAAGATGGCTTCCCTGTGCAGCCACTTCTGGTCAGGATTGGCCTTGGTGTAATGTCAGGGCTCCCAGGTATGACCAGAGGTGTGTGACTGACGCAGGGAAACGCAGACTTCAGATATGTGATTAACAATGTAATTTATTAACACTAACAATACAAACATAAACGCAGTGCAATACTAAACATAATACAGTGCAAACAAACCCAACCAACCACCCACAGATAACAGTACATACAAGCAAGCGTCGTCAGGCAGGCCGGGTCAATATCAATTGGGCAGGTAGGTACAGGGGGAGCAAGCGGAGAATGGTCGGGGTCACAGGCCAGGTTCAGCAGGTAGCAAGCAGCGTAGTACAGAGGGTCAGGCAGAGGGATGGTCAGGGTCACAAGCCAGGGATCAGAACAGGTAGCAAAGGAACAGAAACAGGATGCAGGACAGATACAGGGCCCAGGACAAACACAACACCAAGGCAGAGTCTGCAAGTCTGGCCATCCCTTAAATGCACCAGTATCATCAGTTCCAGGTGTTAGCTGGCTGAAAGGTTGAGTCTCTGATTGCTGGGAGCATCCGCTGGCCAGCCCTGGTACTGCAGATCAAAAGGCAGGTGAGTCCCACCATTGCTGGCCAGTCCATTCCTGACAGAAGGTTTCCATTTTCATCACTTCAAGACAATTATGAGGCTCAGTGGCTCCATCATCCTCTCCACTTTCTGCATTACCTTCATTACCCCCCTCAGCAATTGGGAGGAGAGTGGCCGGATTCAGGGTTTGGCAACGTAGGAGAGTGACGTTATCAGGAAGTTGGAGAGAACACTGTAGTCTAAGATGCTTCGCTGTGGACAAATGTTTAGGTTGGACTTGGTTTAAAATGGCAGCAATGTCATACGGCGCCAGAAGAACAAGTTCATGTCCAGTACGATATCAGAGGTATTATCCAGCAGAGCTGGAGCAGCAAAAACTGCACGCAAACACGAGGGTGCTCCTCTAGCCACCGGGTCTAAACGGCATGAGTAGTAGCCTACGGGTCGTAGGCGGTCGCCATGGGACTGGGCCAATACTCCTGTGCCATGGCCTTGGCGTTCAGACACGAACAGTTTGAAAGGTTTCTCGAAGTCTGGTAACCTAGGGCTGGGGCTGAAGAAAGTAAGCGTTTTAGAGCCAAAAAGTTGGAGGCAGCCTCTTCGGACAGATGGAAGGGATCAGACTTGAGAGCATCATAGAGTGGTTGCATAAACCAAGAAGCATCAGGAATCCATGACCTACAGTAGGATATGAGGCCAAGAAAGGCATGGAGTGGCTTCTGGCCTAGCGGCAGTGGCAGGTTCTGGATGGCCTTAACTCTTTCCTCCGTAAGATGCCTTGTTCCATGTAAGAGGCAGTGGCCCAAGAATACGACTGTTGTAGAGCACCATTACAACTTCGGTTAAGAAGCCTTACAGCCTTGGTGTGCCAAGTAACATAGTAAACTCTCCGAGGCTTCTTCAGCCGTGGGCAGCTCATCAGCACAGAAGAGAAAGTCATCCATATACTGAAGAAGGACCATTGCCGAATGTTCCTTTTGCCATGTGTTCAGTATTGTGGTCATGGCTTTGGCGAACTGGCTCGGAGAATTTTGCGCCCCTTGTGGCATAACTGCCCAGGTGTATTGCTGCCCCTCATGGATAAAAACGAAGAAGTATCTGCAGGAAGGATACAAGTGAACGCTGAAGAATGCATTTGCCAGGTCCACTACGGTGAAATACTTTGCTGTTGGAGGTACCCCTGTGAATAAAGTGTGGGGATTTGGGGCGATAAGTGTCTCTAAGACGGTGGCTTCATTCACTGCTCGGAGGTCCTGTACCATCCTGTACTTCTCTGGTTCTCCTTTGGGTGTCTTCTTTTTTATCGGGAACAAAAGTGTGTTACATGGAGAGGTACAAGGTATGAGTGCACCATTTGCCACAAGGGACTTGACCTGCTTTGAAATGGCCTCGGATTGTGCTGGTTTCAGTGGGTACTGTGGTTTCCTGGGTAGGGGAGCTCCAGGCTTCAGTTCCACCATAATTGGGGGTACCTTTAAATATCCAATATCTCTTCGGGTCCTGTGGACCATAGGCAACTTGGGATTCTGCTCAGCACATCCGGCGGTACGTAGAATGTACCATTGACTTGTAAGACCGGACACACTGGGTAGAGGCAGCTCACTCGAGGCGTTGGCCTTCCAGTTGTCTAATTTGGTGTACCAATATGGCCACCTACAGGAAGTGTACTGGGCTAGGCAGGAAGTGACAATGCAGGTGCAGCAAGATGGCTGCCGTCAGGAAGTGCATTGGGCTGGGCAGGAACTGACAATGCAGGTGTAGCAAGATGGCTGCTAGTGGGAGGCGTACAGGGCAGGGCTGTTCCTGGCCTCCTTTTTTCTGAATTCTATCGTCATAGGGTGGTGGTTTTAGCACACTTCCATTTTCAATTTTATGATACACATACATTATACAATCGCCATTTTCTTGAATTTCTTCCAACCATCCTTCTTTATGCAACGCTTTTGCAGTTTTTTTTTTTTTTTTGTACCAAGCTTCTGTCACATTCAGCAAACCTTTATCACATAAAATTCCTCTCTGTTTCTACAATAATTTACGCCAGTCCTCGGCTGAAGTCAGGCAACGCTGACCTTCAGCTTACAAACTTTCGCTACTTTAGATAACTTTTTAACTGCTTCACTTCCTTCTCTCCTCTTCACAATATGACATACTAGTAATCCTTCTCAATATTTTAACACATAAACAGTTTTTTTTCCTGTTGCAATACCTGTTCTGTCCACTGCTCTTTGTGGATAACTTTGGCTACATTATACCAAGCTTCTTGCTGTCTTCAGCAAATTTTTGTCAACTAAGACATCTTTTGTCTCTTTTTTTTTTTTCCCTGCCATTCCTATGACTGTAGCCTAAACCATCTTATCTTTAATTCCACATACTTTTCCTCTTCTCTCTGTGCAACCAGGTCACATGGTAACATTCCTTTCTAGGGGTCTTATCAGCTAACATTCCTTTCTAGGGGTCTTATCAGCGTCTGACCCGTCTCCTCCCCCTTTCTCTGTCCTTCCTAACAGAAATCTAAGACACTTCACAGGCTGCTGTCCAGACTTTCCTTAACCCTTAACAAACCCCAACCTTCTGTTATGAATGGCAAACATTAACTCACAGACACACATTTAGGACATAACATAGCAGTCTATCTTGGTGGGCTATGAGTACAGATAACTGAGTAACTCTTCCTAGCCCCAAACATGGCTAAGGCACCCCGATGCCACACTACCGTGACACGTACCCGACACCTCCTCTCTTGTGGTCAACACACAAGGTTACCACACCAAGAGAAATTATGTGTCAAAACCCTCAGTAGGTCCACTCCTCTTCCACCTCAAGACTGATACATAAAAACAAACACACAACAGAGAACCAGGCAACAGATAAGCATTGCAGGTAGATTTAAATTAAATAAACTCCGGGCAAGCAAGGTTACCTGCCTTTAGTGACCTTTAGCAGCTGTACTAGGCACAGGAATGAATCAACAACAAAGACAGGATAAGCACTGGTAAGATAGCAAAATATATCTTACCATGCTCCGAGAGGTGATCAAGCTCTTGTCCCGTCTGTTGCGACTTACACCTAACGCCCTTTCAGGTCGGCTGGCTGCAGGTTCATGACCCGGAGTCCCGGTTTCGGCATCAGCTGATTTAGTCAAGGACTGAATCGTCCAGTGCTTATCTGTTCCTGTCCTAATTTATCATTCTGGCTTTGAAATGTGCGCACATTGGAAGACACTCACGCTGACACACAAGTTCAGTCTATGAACACTTCTAGTTTATTATAATGAGAAAGTGAGCTTATATATGCAAAATGATGCGAGAGTCATGTGACAACAGCATAAGCATTATATTAGTCTTTGATTGGTCATTTCCACAAGAAAACAATCTCCGTCATGGTATAGGTGTGATCTTCTTCCAGGTCTTATCTATAGAAAGAAAAACATTCCTTTGTTTCAAGTTGGGACGATGGGAGGGGGTCGTGCGTGTGAGCAGACATTTCTTAAGCAAGGATTTCTTAAAGTACCACAAAGCCCAGCAGGCAGAAAATATTCACACAACATATATATTCATACTAAACATTTATAAATATGAAGAAAGAAATAGTATTAAAGTATAAAAGTAAATATGTATAAAAATGTGTATAAAAATAGTGTATATATTCAATAGGAAACCAAATAGACATTTTACCAAATCCATCACAGTGTGAAGAAGCACCATAGAGAACAATTCATTTTTCAGTTTGAGCTTTCTTGGATCTTCGATCTTCAAGCTACAAAACCCTCAAGTGTGAATGCAGCCTAGGGGGGCCACCTCACCCCTTTACACCCGAATACATATTAGTTACACAGGTTCTGGGGCTGATGAAGGTGGGAATTCCACTCAGTTGATGCCTTATCTGCATTCAGTTAGCCCCAGAACCTGTGTCATTCATATGTGTTCGGGTGTAAAGGGATGAGGTGGCCACCCTAATGCAGCCTAACATGCAAAGCTGTTCTTTATCTTGTAGTCCCACCAGCAGGGGCCCTGTTCTGTCCTTGTTCCTGCACAGGACTATAGAGGACTATAGACGTCAGCCATCCTCACCTGATGAATGATATAATCAGCTGATGGCTAGTCCCTGCTAAGCTTGGCTACCTGTCCTGCCACAGCCAATCAGAGTGGCTGCATCCTCTCAGAGAGGCTCAGATCAGCAGATACCATGGCTGACAGCAGAAAGCAAAGTGACAGTGAAAGTCTCTGACACCGGGGATAGAATGCAGCCAAATGTTTAACCCTTTCACTGCCAGGTCCACACGCCGGAAGGAGTCAGATGGCTCCTTTGCCGCCGATTGCATTCACAGCCGGTGACCCTCATGGCTCGCTCTCACCATGTAACCGGGAAAGCCATGGTGGGTGCTGGCGGGTGGAGAGAAGAGAGGACTGTGGATGAACATCCGCTCCCCTCCCCTTCTTTGTGTGACCTGAAAGGTGACGTCCATGATGTCACTTCCGGGTCACGGCTGCTGATTTCACGGCTAGAATAGCCGGGGAAAGATGTATTGCAATGAGGTCTGCATTTTAATACCTCTAATAGAACCCAGAGGAGACATTGGGGGTCTTTTAGACCCTGCATGTCTCAATAAAGAGAACCTGTCACCAAAAAAAATCATCACATATGTTATATATATATGGGAATATATAGGGGACTGAAGTTTGTCACCATTTCATAGACGCACATAAATTTAAGGTTTGGCATGTTGGGTATCTATGTACTCGGCACAACCTCATCTTTTATATTTTACCAAAGGTGTGGGTAATTGATTGCATTTGGTTGCCCTAAAATTCACTTTAGTGTGATTTGTACTGAAAGTTTGTGTTTCAAATAGTATTATGTGACAAAAAAATTGGAACTACCCCTATTTTACTCTCTAGGGTGTCTGCTTTCAGAAAATATATAATATTTTGGAGTTTTGTGTAATCTTCAGGTCTAAAATGATTTTTCAAACATGTGTTCAAAAATGCAAAAATAGCTCTGGCAGTGAAAGGGTTAATATTTACTAATACAGGACAAGGTTGACCTTTGACTCATGCTTGTAAAAGGGTGTAAGTGCAATTCAAAATTTGGCTACTGGGTGGCGTCCTCCCCATGGACAAACAGGGAGATAGTTAGGGTGTAGGAGGAGTTTGGGTAGAGAGTCTGAGAGAAGAGAAGTGAGACTCTGGAGCTGGCCCTCATGGGACTTAGTGGGGCCCATTCTACAGAAATGTAGTGTTCCAGTGACTGGTATTCCCCAACTGGTAAAGTTATAGGTAAAGTTGATCCAGGGAATATCCAATTGCCTCTCTGGGGATCAGGAAGGAATTGTTTCCCCTGTAGGAGCAAATTGGATCATGCTTTGCTGGATTTTATGCCTTCCTCTGGATCAACAGTGGGTACAGGATTATAACTTCTTTTTTTATGGCTGAACTGGATGGACTGGATGTTTTTTTGGCCAGACTAACTATGTAACTATGTAACTGGGGTATACCCGGAGATGTCCTGGTGCCCTGGATAGGAGGGAGATAAGAACAGGACATTCTCTAGATTGCCTGGGAAAGTACCAATGGAAGTCGAATGCCTTGAAGTTGTGAAAGGAAAGCTTTGAAAAGTTATTGGCCTTGCCTCTTCTTGCTACCATTGACCCATCCATTGATCTGGTACCTGGCTCTGCCAGGGTGAAGTGTCCAGCATAGTATTGTACATGTGTTGGTGAATGTATGCCTTGTTTGCTCCCTCTGGGATTGGGGACTCCCATTAATGTGGAATTAGGGGATGAGGACTGTTAGGGGTACCCGGGAATGATACTTTATGCCCATGTTCTTAATGCCCGGCCTACATACTGTATTCATATGATTAGTTATATGGAGGAACCCAGATCATAAAAAGGAGCTCTACAGAACAATATGTCTGTCTGGGGAAATAAAGGTCATTGTGGGAAAAAATATTCCCTGGCTATGGAAGTGTGCTTTCTTCCCGTGAAATACCCATCACTAAAACACAAACATGTCTCACCAAGTGGAGAGACATCGGCTCATCCTGCACCCTATTGCCGGTTGCCCATACTGACCATGAAGTTGAGCTGACATACTCTATGACAATGTTGGTTCTGCATTCATACTCTTCTCTCCCTATCACCATTAAAGAGAGAAGGAACAGCGGCTGCACATCTAACAGTTTCCAACAAGATGGAATATCTCTGTGTGCCGTAAGCCTCTGACGGTATGAGGGGTCCATTACGGTCCTCTAAGGACAATGGTGCCCGTTTATCACAAGTGGTTCTCAAATGAGGATCATCATTTCCAAAAATCGACTCATTAATGGTCACCCTAGAATAAACTCCTTCTTTCCATGCCCAGTCCTTTACCCTCTGAAGATCATGTGTGGTGCTTTCTGATGTTTATGTTCATTGATCACCTAGGAACTAGGAAATGCTGATTGCCTCAAAAATGCCAGAGACATCAGAAATTCTATTGATGGAACCTGAGGAAAGATTATGGCCGTGTGTAAGGAAAGGGGGAGGTGAAGTCTCCTCCTAATCTTTTTATTATTTTTATGTCCTCAGATGTTCCTGGAATCCTAGCCTGCCCACTTTGAGATGGATACAACCGTCATGTTGTAGTTGACCTATCACCATCATACGTGACGGCTAGCAAAGTTGAGTTCCAAGGTATAAGTACAGCAATGACACTACCATGTCCTACAGTGATTACCCCCACACCAGTGTCAGTGTGGGGTTTCCCTAAAAGACCTACCAAGCCTAAAGAGCCTGGTATGGCATTTAGAGGGAACCCCATGCACTTTTTTATCTTCCTAAACATCTGATAAGACAGCCCAGCACTAGCTGGTCTTGTGACAGAGATGAGAGTGCCAATGTGCTCTGATCATATTCTGGAAAGTGGCCAGTGTGGCCCTCAGTAGATGTAATGTGGCCCCATTGAGGTCTTATTCCACTCAGCTCAGCCTCTTTCATGTAGATATGACATGTCTGACCTCCCTGGCCCAATCAGCAGTCCAGGTACTGTCATGTCCATCCTCTGATGACCATCTGGGAGAGCCCAATGGTGCACATTGTCACAAGGGTCAGGAGGATGATGATAATCACAGTGAGTATGTTTCACCCACTGATCCCTAATACCAAGGAGGGATCCATCCATTGGCAGTAGACTTGAGCCTGTTGGACTCCAACCAAGGTTGGGTAATGTTAGCTAATGAAGTTCTATTGACATTTTCCTTCCATTACAAGATGAGAATTGATATAATAACAAGGAGCACACACTATTTTATCTCCCACATTGTGGTCTCTAAGGGACAATTCACAAGTGATACATTGGATCCCTCATTGATATGAGCTTCCATTAGAGATGGATCCATGTATACCAACATAAAGAGTATCTGCTGTATATGGGGACTTTACTATACATCTACAGATCTCAGTATGACCTACAACTTGGTCTATGGGATGTTCATTGTTCATGGGAAAGATACAAAGTTATCGGAGTCGTTCCAAGGGAAGGATGTGGATGAGGACGGTGGAATATAGTGATTGGGATTTTTACAGATGACATCCTTAAATGAAGAGAGATGGTCTGGAGGTAAGTGTCCAAATAGAAGCTCTCTATTACAGCAAGGAAAAGATTTTTACAATCCCGATCTGTGTATGGTCTTTTCAGTGAATATTTCTCTTTTATGTATACACTCACTGGCCACTTTACTAGGTGTGTTCAATTGCTTGGTAACACAAATTTCTAATCAGCCAATCACATGGCAGCAACTCAATGCATTTTGATTTCTAGACGTGGTAATGACGAATTGCTGAAATTCAAATCGAGCATCAGAATGGGGAAGAAAGGGGATGTAAGTGACTTTGAATGTGACACGGTTTTTCTGGTTTTAGGATGGCCACAGCATATCCTGCCAATAGCACATTTCCAGAAGCATAAAAGAAAAATACTTGGAAACAATACTATACATTATCTTGTTGAAAAACATGTAATCGGCCATTGTATGCCAGAGGGGGAAAAAAAAAAAACACGAGCAAGACATTGCATTACCGGTCGTGGCACCATCTTGTGTTCACAAAAGATATGGCAATTGCCAATTAAATAGACATAAAAACATCAAAAAAATTTTTGACATAAATTAAAAATAAATACAGAAACACCATAAATAAAACATCTCCAGTCAACTTTAAAAGCTGTAAATAGTTAAAAATTAACCAGAAACAGCTATTATTGATGAATGCATTGACGTCCCATTCAATATTGAGACCATATGGCGTATATGATTTTAAAGTATAAATCCACCATACTTCCAATTTGGAAATCCCCCGCTTGGTATAACTGCCCCTCCAAATTGGTCAATGCCAATAAACAGAGTTCCCTCGAAGAGCATAATGCTTAGAAACACTATGGTTAGGAAAACCTTTCTTTATATTGGCAATATGCTCTTTTAGCCTAGTCTGTAGTGTCCTAACGGTGCCTCCTATATATTGACACCCACATGGACATTGGATTAAATAAACCACGTTTTTTGTGGTACAGGTGATACAATTATTAACCTAAAATGATTTATTAGTAATCATGGAATGAAAGGTCTCAATGTTTCTATTATTACATGTATTATACTTACAGACTGTACACCTTCTACAGGGGAAATAACCCTTAATCTCATGAAACATAGAAGGTTTCTTAGGAGGAGCTATAACATTCGGGGCTACAAATAATCTCAATGGAGGTGCCCCTCTAAAGATAACAGGAGGGGCCTCCGGAAGGATGGGACCCAAAATGTTATCATTCCGCAATACTCCCCAATGTTTCTTATAGATATTTTTAATGTCATAATATTGAGTGGAGTATGTGGTGACAAAGGCAGTTTTAAATGACTCAGTAGATCTTTTTTCAAACCAGGAAATAACAGCTCTGTTCTATTTTTTGCATCCGATTCCCTAAATGTTTTTTCAAATACAAAAGAAATTGTGATTTTAACTGGTCAGCTTCTAGTATGAAGTCAGTACAATTAGTACAGTTTCTCTTGAGTCTAAGGAACTGACTCTTGGGCACAGACTTGAGCCAAGAAGAATGATGACAACTCTTAGATCCAATGACACTGTTTCTGTCAGTTTTCTTGAAAAAGGTAGAGAAAAGCTTGTCACCTTCCACTTTAATTCTGATATCAAGGAAATGTATCTCTTCCCTACTATATTCATGTTGAAGGACAATTCCCCTGTTATTAGCATTCAAAGAGGAAATAAATTCATCCACTGTATCCACTTCCCCCTCCCATATAAAGAGAACATCGTCGATATATATTTTCCGAAGTATTAAGTGTGGATGGCTCTGTTTATAAATTACTTCCTTTTCCCATTTGACCATAAAAAAATCGGCCATACTGGGAGCAAATTTAGCTCCCATGGCCACTCCTCTACTCTGCAAGTAATAGGTATCCTCGAACCAGAAATATTTGTACCCCATGGCAAAATCTAAAATAGATAGAATAAAATCCCTCTGAAGGTTAGGCAATGAACCATCCCTCCTCAAAAAATACTCTACCACTTCCCTACCATGGGAGTGGGAGATGATGGTGTAGAGAGAGGCTACATCCGCCGTAGCCAAAATATATGATTGTTTCCACTCAATATCCCCAAGAATAATAATGACTTGAGTAGTGTCCTTCAAGAAAGATGGAGTGTCCATAACTAAGGGCTGAAAGAAATTATCTATATATTTACCTACCCTCGAGGTCGCTGAGTCGATCCCAATAATGATGGGCCTACCCAGAGGGTTAACGGGATCCTTATGAACTTTTTGAAAATAATATATCACAGGTACAAGTGGAGCCATAGGAACAAAAAAGGGTCTCTCTTTTTTATATATGATTCCAATTCATAACCCTCTTCAACCAAATCAAGCAATTCCTTTCTATACTTGGTAGTGGGGTTGCCCTTTAAGAGTACATAGGTGTCCCTGTCTGATAGATGACTCATCTCCGATCAATAAGCCTCACTATCCAACTACAATGTCGTTCCAACTTTTAAGGGCTTCCATTCTTATCTGGAATCTGGCATCCGATCTCTGCTTCCTGACTGAAAGATCATCCAAATCTTTAAGGACTAAGCCCTTGAAAACAGAGATCAAAGAAGCCACATTCCCAGGTGGGTTAAATAAAGACGCATTGGCCAAAGAGGTATGCTTAAAATTAGGTCCTCCCTCATTTATACTACCACTAGTCCTGGTAGGGTTAGTGCTAAGATCTCTCTTTATATTGATTTTCTTAATGAACTTGTGGACATCCATAAAAGTCTCACATTTATTTATCATATTGGGAGGGGCAAATTTCAAGCCATGATTTAACACATATTTCTCTTTATCAGATATTATAGAGGAACTGTTTTTGAAAAGGCCTGTGTCACTTATACCAGTTTTCTTTTTTGAGCGGATCCTCCTCCTGCCTCGGCTGCCTCTTTTTGTTCTATGACCCTTTTTGCATTTAGGTTGGCCTTGTGACAAAAAATGGGAATTATTACTAGGTCTCCAAGACCCTTTATTATCATCAGCATGATAGTTATCTAATGAAGCTCCATCATTCGAATACCCCACATGGTTGTGTTCCCACTGAGGTCTAAATGTTTTTGAAGTAGCTGGAGAGACATTGCCAAAATCATGATGATTCTTTCTATAGGGATGTTCAGTAATATCCTGTGTGCTCCCCAATTCCCTCCCATATGGCCTTCCTGTAATGGTGTAAACTGAGTATAGGTATTAATCCCTTCTCTTCCTTTAAAATCTGAATGGCCCCTAAAGCCACCTCTACCACGGCCTCTACCTATTTTGCCTTTTGGGACATGTTTAGGAGGGTCCATATTTTGGGTTCTCTTGTTGGCCATCAATGGGGCCTGATTTGTGGGTTGACTCAAATTAGGTCCTTTAAAGGCTACCCCACTCTGGTTATTTTCCTCTGTCACACCATTGCTACTATCATTGACAGCAGGCTACTCCCTTAATTGCCATTTGAATACTTTATTTACTTTGTAATCTTCTATATCCTTTAGATATTTTTCCCATTTTTTAACCTTTTGCACAGCATCCTCTTTATCTAGGTGTTTAAGGCTTTCAGATTTAGTAACATATTCCTCTTGTGCTTTAAATGGAAGCAGTTTATTTTTCAAAGATACAATTTCTTCATCTAATCTAGTCTGTTTCTGTTTCTTCTTACTAATAATAAAATTAAGCAAGGCTGAACCTGCTGCGTTAAAATATTGAAACCACTCCTGAGTGTTTATAATATTACTTTGGGGTGCAACCTCCTATTGTAAACGTCTAGGGACCATCTTCTCAAAGATATATTTCTGCAAAAAAGCAATATCCCCATGTGTATGTATCTCTCTGATGTGACTAAATTCTAAAGTCTCACCGAAGTGCCCTCCAATTCATCTCGGGGGCCCTCTGTGCCATTAAAGGTGTCATTGGTATTAATCACCAGAGAATCTAGGTATTCAAAAATATCCATATGGACCAAGACCAGCTGAAGAATATTAACCTGAATATGTCTAAAAAAATATATTTTACAATTCCGCGCTATGGTATATATTTATGCAAATAAAAAATAAAAAAAATGAAAAGATAACTAATTCAATCCAGATGAGCAGCCACCACAATATTGCAGGCGAAAATTACATAAAATAATATACAGAAGTGCAGAGCTTCAAATAATCAAACAAATGTGAACTTAAAAGTCCAATCCACAAGAGTAAAAATATAGGGAATGAGCCCCTCTTCACTGGAGCCTCAGTGCTATTATGGATGTCTCAAAACAGCCAGAAGATAGAAAAAGTCAACCATCACCAAACACTCTGCCTCTTACCAGATCATGTTTTTTTGTTAATTATATCTGTTATTAAATTTTATTTCAATACATATTACAACAAGTTACCATTTATCAGAATATACACAAATTCCACTAAGCTTCTTTCACCCTCACACCATCCCTCCCTTATCCCTCCCCACCCATTATTTATCCCTGTCCATATAGTTCTTTCTATTGCTTTTCTTTACCTTGTCTACCAATCACACTCAAAATCCTGTATTCTATCCCGCCATACATCTTTCCAACCATTCATTTCCATTCTCCGACTCTACAACCAGGGCTTCAATTATTTCAAAATATTTTCCAGATGATTTCAAAGCATACCACCTACTCCATTCTTTTCTAAATGTTTCCATGCTATCTTGGTCTATGTGGTATAACTCCTCCATCCTGTTTATATACTCCATCCTCCTAATCCAATCTCTCCTTGTTGGGGGATCCTGTGCTGCCAGATTTTAGGAATTAAACCTTTTGCAGCAGTAATTAGATGATATAATAATCTGCCTTTATACTGCTTTACTGAGTCTCTGTACTATACAATAGGCATACGCATGGATCTTTTTGAATAGTTATCCCCAAGATCTGCTGTATATGTTGAATAACGTCCTGCCATTACCCCTGAATGTTTACACCCCCCCCAAATGTGAGTCATAGTCCCTCTTTCTCCACAACCCCTCCAACATAGTGGTGACATTTCTTCTCTTTGTTTATGTGCCATACTCGGTGTACAATACCATCTACTTACACTTTTACCATTCATTTCTATCGTGTTCATATTTACCACCCCGTGCATCAACTTAAACATTTTATTCTTCTGTTGCTCGTCCATCTTTGTACCCAATTCTCTTTCCCATTTCTCTAAGAACATCGGAGGTTCAGATCCCATCAATTCGATAAGAAACTTATATATCCTGGACATAACATGTGTACCGACTGTCCCGTCACTCAACGTGTTTTTTCAAATGGAAGCATTTCCCCTGGTGTCCTCAGTGGCTGGGGGAGTGTTGAGACAAAATGTCCTAATTGATAATATCTGTATTCATCTAATGTAAAGAATAAATCTTTCTGTTCCTTAAATCTTGAAATTTACACAACTTCCCCTTACCTACAATGTCTCCTATTCGTGCATTTCTATTTCTAACTCATTTCTTCGTGATGTTATCATTCCCTGGAGGAAAAAAATCCATATCCACCAGGGGAATCAAAAGTGAATTAAACTCCCAATCCATTGATTTGTGCAACCCATCCCATATTCCCAACACCTCCCATGTCAGAGCGCTACTATTGTCATCTGATACTCGAAACGTATGTGGGATCCAAATAATCTTCTCTAAGTGTACATTACTTAACCACTTCATGTCCAGACACTTTCCCCCCTTCCAGTCCGGACACTTTCCCCCCTTCCAGTCCGGACACTTTCACCCCCTTCCTGTCCGGACACTTTCTCCCCCTTCCAGTCCGGACACTTTCCCCCCCTTCCAGTCCGGACACTTTCACCCCCTTCCTGTCCGGACACTTTCTTTCCCCCCATTCCTGTCCGGACACTTTCCCCCCCTTCCAGTCCGGACACTTTCACCCCCTTCCTGTCCGGACACTTTCCCCCCCTTCCAGTCCGGACACTTTCACCCCCTTCCTGTCCAGGCCAATTGTCAGCTTTCAGCGTTGTCACACTTTGAATGACAATTGCGCGGTTATGCAACACTGTACCCATATGAATATTTTAGCATTTTTTGAGACAGATAAAACTTTATTTTGGTGGTATTTTTATTCACCACTGGGATTTTTTTTTTTTTTTGCTATATAAATGAAAAAGTCCAAAAATGTAGAAAAAAAGTGTTTTTTCATAAAATTTTGCAAATACATAATCTCTCTTCATAAATATTGGCAAAATGTATTCAGTTACATAGTTAGTTAGTGGCTGAAAAAAGACAAAAGTCTATCCAGTTCAACCATAAAAAAAAAAGTTATAATCCTATACCCACAGTTGATCCAGAGGAAGGCAAAAAATGATCCAGTTGATCCAATTTGCTCCTGTTGAAAAAAGTTATATTTTTAAAAAAAAAAAACCAAATTAGTTTCTAACCAAAAATTATAATTTTTAAAAAAAAAAAATGTTTAAATTTTTTTTTTTTTTATACTATTTTTATTTTTTATTTTAGATACTGTCACCCTAGCAGTAGAGTGTCACCATAGTGACACTGTACTACTTGTAGGGGGTGATGAAGACTTTTTTTTTTTTTTTTTTTACATTGATTTTTTACACCCAAAAAAAACAATCATTTCTCCTTCTCTCTGGTTGCATTATTGCAGACATTGATAAATACTTTGTGAGCTGTGATTGGTCACAGCTTGTCACATGCTATAAGGTTGTTGTGAATGGCCCTGTACAATGTGATCTCTGTGATCATTCATAGATTTCACACGTAGTAAGCAATGATGTCAGAAGTGACATCTTGCTTACGACTATTCATGTGATTACTGATTGGCCAATCAGTGATCACATGATCAGGACCTCACACAGAGGTCCCGTACAGCGATCGGTGCTGCACGATCCCAGGGAGCGCACAGAGGTCAAAATGGAGGGCGCCGTTTAAGAACGGCAACCCGCTCCTGCACTGTTCCCTTCCGGCCGTTTATATACATGGGCTGGACGGGAAGTGGTTAATATTCATTCCATTTTAACCCAACCCAACAGATTCTTGCTTTCTTGTTAGCCCATATAAACCTCAATATCATTCTTCTTACTATCTGAAGAAAGGTCCTGGTAAATATATTGGGAGCATCTGAAACTTATATCCCACTATAATGTACAGGCTGAGCAAACCTTTTGGCGCTCTATAAATAATTATAATAAGGATAATATACAGGATTTTGGGACTATCACCATCTTGACCAGATTAATACACCCGATCCACGAGACCCACCCTATTGAAAGTCTTCTCAACTCATCTTTGATTTCATTTATTAATGGGATGTAAATAACTTGATATCGATGTTTTATTGAAGGAGTTAACTTTATTCCTAAATAGCTTAATTCTCTCTCCCTCCACGTGAAAGGAAAATCTTTTTCTGGGGTCTGTCTGCATCTCCACCTTTGCAGCATTCATATTTAGGATCTCAGATTTTGATAGATTTATTTTCAAATGTGACAGCGCCCCATATAGTTTTAATAATCCCATTAAATTAGGCAAATCAATCTAGGATTAATGACATAAAACAACATTTCATCTGCATATGCTGCCACCTTATGTTCTACCTCTCCTATCCTAATTCCTCTGATATCTATACTCTTTCTCACCATTGCCAGTAATGGTTCCAGGGATATTACAAATAAACAAAGACGATAGGGGACATCCCTGTCTAGTACCGCTATACATTTCAAAGGATCCTGACAGGGACCCATTTACTATAATTGATGCAGAAGGTTCATTATAAAGCTCTTTTATCCATTTTATCATTTTACTCCTTATTCCCAAAGCTTCAAGTGTATTATTCATGAATCCCCAGACCACCCGGTCAAAGGCTTTCTCTGCATCTATCGACAGAATAATCGTCGATTGTTTCCCTTTCCTTGCTTTCTGTAGGAGTAACAATGTTCTTAGACCGTTGTCTCTTCCTTCCTCTCTTCCTGGAACAAAAAGCACTTGATCTAGATGTATCCCCTCTGGCATCAGCTCCTTCATCCTGGTGGTGAGGACTTTTGCAAATACCTTTGTATGAATATTTAATAATGATATGGGTCTATAACTAGCGCATTGTGCACTGTCCTTCCCTTCTTTGAGAATAACTGTTCTATATGCATGCAGTGATTCTTCTCTCATTTCCATCCCCTCACATAATGCGTTCATATAATTCATCATTTAGGTACTAATATTTCCTGACATTTTTTATAATATCCTATTGTATAACCGTCAGGGCCTGAGCTCTTTCCACTGACCGTACTCTTCAATGCTGCACTGCACTCATTTCCTCCTGAGAGATTATACGTTCCAGTGCTACTAATTTATCTTCTGCTAATTTTGGTAAATGTGCCTCCTTAGGAATTCTAAAACTATTCCTGTTCTTCTCTTTGTCCAATCCTTTCCAATTTTTCGGGTTCACCTCGTAAAGCTTACTATAAAACTTTTGGAACATGTTGACGATCTCTGTGGTGGAGTAAACCAGATCCCATTTCTCATTTTTAATCCTTTCTATATAATTTTTTACATTTCTTGTCTTTTAGCCTTTTCATCAGGTGTTTCCCTGGCCTGTTCCCCCACCTATATCTTTCCTTTGAAATGCTATTGAAAACCTTCCTGGTCTCTTATTCTGTTAAATCTTTTAATTCTTCTCTTGTAAGGATAATCCTCTGATATATATTTGACTCCTGCTTTTTTTATGGATCTGTTCTAATTTATATAACTCTTCCAACACCCCCTTTATTTTTCTCTCCCTGTTCCTTTTTTTAATCACTTGAGCTATCAGTACTCCCCTAATGTAAGCTTTATGAGCTTCCCAAACAGTAGCTATTGATAATTCCTCCGTTTCATTCAAGGTAAAAAATTGTTCAATGTCTTATCTTAACCTTCTCTGTATTTCAGTATCTTGTATAAGTGACTCGTTTAATCTCCACATAGCCCTCCTATTCTTATCCCCACCTACCCGCAGGCTCACTGTAAACTGGAGCATGGTCTGACATAGACACCACCTTAATATCTGATTTAATCAACCATTCTAGATGTCCATGCTCAATTAAAACATAGTTCAATCGTGAATACGATCTGTGCGCAGGCGAGAAGAAGGTATAAATCTCTTTCTCTAGGATGTTGTTTCACTCTCCAAATATCTACTAGTTGATTTTGATGTAACCTCTTTTTCAGCATTCTTAATTTTCTGCCCTCATCTCTCTGCGCACATGATGATGTATCCATCCAGGGGTCTAAACATAAATTAAAGTCTCCTGCCACAACCAAACAGCCTTTTTTAAAATTCATTATCTTTCCGAGTATACTTCTTGGAGAAATATTTCAGGCTTCCTGTTTTGGCAGTAGACATTAATCAGAGTGTAATGTTGTCCCTGTATTTCCCCTCTAAGGCCTAGATATCTACCCTCTGGGTCAACCAATGTCCCTTCCACTTTAAAAACCTATGTATTTTGAAAATCCAATTGCGACTCCTTTAGCCCTCTTTATTGGTGAGTCTTCATAATGCCAGTGTGGATAATTCCTTGAGTATAACTTAACCGTGATGTCATAAGTTACGTGTGTCTCTTGTAAGAAGACCACATCTACAGAATGTTGGTGTACCTCCCTCAAAACCGTACGTCTTTCAATTGGAGAATTTATCCCTTTCATGTTGTAGGTCATAATGTTAATCAAACTCATGTCTTTTTACTGTTTCCCTTCTCTGCCACTCCTCCATTTCCATGTAGACTGGCAAAACATGTTCATATGACAGACACCTACCCTACCCCATCTGCCCCCCTCCCACCCTCTCCCGTTTCCCGCTCCCTCCCCAAACCAACTTACTCTTAAAAACTCCCTAGCCTACATATTGCTCTGGAATCTGACGTAGATTTCTCCCACTGATGATTCCTATTTTAGGGTTAGACTTTAAACATGGAAGCTTAACCTGATCCCCCATTTCCAACATAAGGGATATTAATAACTTAACCTACTAGGCCTCCAGGCGTCCAACCTTATTCAAATCTCTCCCTCTGATCCCCTCACAGAAAACCCCATAATGGGACACGGGAAAGGGCCAGCAAAGGAGAGATAGACGAAGAGAGAGAGAGAGAGAGAAAAAACTCACCACCTTTCTATTTTTATAGGGTCTGAATCTGGTCTTCCAATCAATGGATTGAACACACTCCATATTTTTTCTCTCTCAAATCTTCCTCCCTAGAAACTTCTGGTAGGCCCCGTATCCTCAGATTATTTCTTCTGTCTCTATTCTCTTGATCCTCTAATTTGTATGCTAGTTCCCGATATTCCCTTTGCATCTCTTCTACCTGTGATTTCAATTTGACGATCTGCTGGGCCTGGGTTTCCATTCTCCCTTCTATTTCTTCCACTCTTGTTAGTATTCCCCCAGGTCAGTATATATCCCAGCCATTTCATTTTTCGTAAAGAGTTCCAGTTTTGGGAACATTTTTGCCATCTCGGTTCTAGTGGGGATTTGTGATATAGCGCCCTGTTGATCCATCATACTTTGCTCTATTACGTTGTCAGTATTTATGGATTCATTAATCGAATTTCCATCCCGCATTCGATATGACAGTCTAATTTGCCCCTCATCACACCTTCCTGGTGTTTCTCAGGGCCTTGTTTTCTGGGCTTTTTTTCCCGTTTGGGCATATATTTCTTGATGGTACGCCTATCTGCATTCGACTGCGGTATTTTCTCCCCCCCCCCCAACTTTTGCCTATCTACTCTTCATTTTAATTGGGTGTGTTTGTTAACCTCCCATATACTACTCACAATCAATATTGTCAGTCCCATGAAAAGTCCACAAACAGTCCCGATTACAGTTGCAAGAAAAAGTATGTGAACCCCTTGGGATTACGGGAGTTTTGCATGAATTGGGCATAAAATGTGCTCTGAACGTCATCTAAGTCACGACAATAGAAGAACACAGTCTGCTAAACATAATACTACACAAACATTAGATGTTGCCATGGTTTAATTGCACATAACATGTAAACATTCACAGTGCAGGGAGGAAAAAGTATGTGAGGCCCTAGCTTAATGACTTCTCCCAGAGCTAATTGGAGCCAGGAGTGAGCCAACCTTGACTCCAATCAGTGTGATTGATATTGGATGTGTTGCTGACAGCTGTCCTGCCCTTAAAAAACACACACCTGTTTTGGGTTTACTGGTTTCAAGAAGCACTGTCTGATGTGAACCATGCCTCGCAGAAAAGAGCTCTCAGAAGACCTACGATCAAGAATTGTTGACTTGCATGAAGCTGGAAAGGGTTACAAAAGTATCTCCAAAAGCCTTGATGTTCATGTGTCCATGGTAAGACAGACTGTCTACAAATGGAGAAAGTTTAGCACTGTTGCTGTTCCTACTCTCCCTAGGCGTGGTCGTCCTGTAAAAATGACTGCAAGAGCACAGTGCAGAATGCTGCATGAGGTAAAGAAGAATCCCAGAGTTTCAGCTAAAGACCTACAGAAATCTCTGGCACATGCTGACATTTTTGTTGACACATCTACAATAAGGAAAACATTAAACAAGAATGGAGTACATGGGAGGACACCACGGAGGAAGCCATTGCTGTCCAAAAAGAATATTGCAGCACGTTTGAAGTTTGCAAAAGAGCACCTGGATGTTCCACAGCACTACTGGCAAAATATACTGTGGACAGATGAAACCAAGATTGAGTTGTTTGGGAAGAACACACAACACTATGTGTGGAGAAAAAAAGGCACAGCACACCAACATCAAAACCTCATCCCCAGTGTAAAACATGGCGGAGGGAGCATCATGGTTTGGGGCTGCTTTGCTGCCTCAGGGCTGGACGGATTGTTGTCATTGATGGGAAAATGAATTCCAGAGTTTATCAAGACATTTTGCAGGAAAACGTACAACCATCTGTCCGCCAACTGAAGCTCCGCAGAGGATGGGTGATGCAACAGGACAATGACCCAAAGCATACAAGTAATTCAACAAAACAATGGCTGCAACAGCACAGAATACGCCTTCTGGAGTGGCCCAGTCAGAGTCCTGACCTCAACCCGATTGAAATGCTGTGGCATGACCTTAAGAGAGCAATTCACACCAGACATCCCAAGAATATTGCTACACTGAAACAGTTTTGTGAAGAGGAGTGGTCCAAAATGACTCCAGATCGTTGTGCAGGTCTGATCTGCAACTACAGGAAACGTTTGGTTGAGGTTATTGCTGCCAAAGGAGGGTCAACCAGTTTTAAGTCCAAAGGTTCACATACTTTTTCATCCCTGCACTGTAAATGTTTACATGTTATGTGCAATTAAACCATGGCAACATCTAATGTTTGTGTAGTATTATGTTCAGCAGACTGCGTTCTTCTATTGTTGTGACTTAGATGACGTTCAGAGCACATTTTATGCCCAATTCATGCAAAACTCCACGTAATCCCAAGGGGTTCACATACTTTTTCTTGCAACTGTACCTATAGGAGGATATGTAATGTCTGTCACTCTCCTTACCCTCTGAGAACACCCCGCACCTCAATCTTCTGTTTGCCCGGCCCCACTTCACGTGTGTATACTTTTCATATAACAGGCACAGAACAATATTAAAGTTTAAACATCTCGCCGTTGCCCACGGCAACTCACCACCTCTATCTACATCCGGAACGCTGGCCCCGGCTTCTGAACATATACTCTTCAAATTCCTTCGTCTTGTTGACACAATCATACTGTGGGGTACCTAGGCGTGGTTTCCATCAGATCGTCAATTCTATATGATGATTTAGGTTTTGCGGGTGTCTCAGGGTCCGCATTTCTTCTGGCACAAGCTAATGATGCTTCTCGGGATCCCTTTCAAGTTGATCCTCCCTCAGGATTTCTCCTCTCCAAGCTCCCACTGATCCCTTGTGGCAGACAATGGCATGTCAGACTGATAAGTGACCAGTCCTCGTAACACTCCTCCATGCACCTTCTCTTAGCCTTGTGTCCTCGCCTCACTCCCGCTGAAAAGGTCTCTCCCCTCCCCAGCACGGTCCGCCACAGAGCACCACGGCAGTGTCTAATGCAGACCACTCCGCCTGAGCCAACCAAGCAGCATGAAGTGAGACTTAGAGATATCACCAGGGACCGGGGATGCAGCGGGACGGGGCTTTGCGGGCGCTCCCAAAGCTCCTGCTGTCCAGGCATGCAGGTCCAGTAAGCTATTGGGTGTTCAAGCGGTCACGCTCTGGCGGCATCTAGCTTCCGATGCCTGGAGCTCCTCTCCTCACTCACCCAGAGCTCCATGTTCAGGCCCCTCCCCTTTTACTGGATCATGATGACCCCCAGTTATGGATGGGTCAAAATTCGCTGTATAAGTTCCAAAAGTCAAGCCGTGGACCTGGGCACTCTTTGGTTTCCAAACTTTCATATCAAAAGATAGACTGGAAGGTGAACCTACAAAAGAATTATCCTCATAGAGGACAAACCCATTCAAAGTGCAAAAAGAATCCTCATAGTGTAGTAAGATGAATTAAATGTATTGCCTCAAAATGTAGTAAAAAACATACATCAAAACAGAATGTGTCACCATATAAATGAATGGTAAGTTTCCAACCAACAAGATGGCCGCCACGTTTCAGTGCATGGTGACGTCATATGTTCTGGCTACTCCCTACACGTTTCATCATCAATGACATCATCAGCGGCGTGACCAGCGTCAGGAAGCAGCACATATTTATAGGGAAGAGGGGAACCACCTCCTCCTTCGTTCTCATAAGGCATGCACTGGAACTGGATGAGAATCATTGGGCACAAGCACCAGGATCACCACAGCATATCCTGCCAATAGCACATTTCCAGAAGCATAAAACAAAAATACTTGGAAACAATACTATACATTATCTTGTTGTAAAACATGTAATCGGCCATTGTATGCCAGAGGGGGAAAAAGAAAAAACCGAGCAAGACATCGCATTACCGGTCGTGGTGCCATCTTGTGTTCACAAAAGATATGGCAATTGCCCATTTAATAGACATAAAAATTAAAATAGGGGCGCATGCGCGGCCGGCCTCAGTGACGGATCGGCACTAACTCCGCTCCGTCCTGCCGCCAGACAATAATACCGGCACACACAAACCCCGGGAGATTCGAAGAGTACCAGTGTACTCATGAAGGGCACCCGATCCTCCAGCACGATGACCCGGCGTCGCAAAACCCCGGGAATACCGGGTAAACTCACCCACTTCTTCCCTGCAATGAATACAGGGATCCAAGATGGCGCCGGCGGCAGTACCTCAGGAGCAGATGCAGAGGGACAGGAGACAGCACAGGCTCATAAGGATCCGAGGCTGCAGTATCCCTTATACCCAGGGGACCCTGGTGAGCAATCTCCTCCTCTATCACCCACAACCAGCAGCCCAGCAAAATCCAAGCCTAGGCTAGACTCAGGCCACCAGTCTCCTAGCTCCCAGACCCATATACAAGCAGGGGTCCTCATAAACCCTGAGGTGCCTGTGATAGAGGCCTTCCCAGCTACAGACCAACCGTTAACAGAGCTATGCATGAAGAGTATGTTAATGTCACTCCGCCAGACCCTTCATAATGATATGGCATCCTCATTAACACAAATTTCCACTGCAATGCACCAGCAACAAAATAGAATACAACATATTGAAACCAATATTAGTGATATCATTTCAGCCCATAATGATCTGATTGACGCTCATACAGAACATTCCACAGAAATTGATCAAATTAAACTGAACCTCGCTGATCTAGAGGACCGCTCGAGGCGAAATAATATCAAATTTAGAGGCATTCCCGAAAACGTCAGTAATGAGGAACTAATACCATATATACACCAATATATGAGAATCGCGATACCCACAATATCTGAAGGAGAATTGGCTATTGACAGAGCACACCGACTCCCCAAACCATCCTTTCTACCCGCTTCGGTCCCACGAGACGTCCTAGCTCGAATACATTTTTACCACATTAAAGAGAAAGTCATGATGCAGTCCAGGAGCATGTCTAATCTCCCGCCATCTCATGCTAACCTTCGTCTATACGCAGATCTCTCTAAGCTTACACTGCTTAATCGCAAAAAATTGATCAATATAACTAAAGCCCTAAGAAACCATGGCATAGCGTATCAGTGGGGATTTCCAACAAAATTGACCATAAGACAACATGGTAAAGTCCATACAATTAAAAATATGGAAGAAGGCCTAGACCTACTCAAAAGCTGGAAAATAATTCCCGAGGTTTCACAACAATACCTACCAACTCATGCTCAACCTATGGAACAAACTTGAATATTCAAAATACACAGCAAATACCAAATCACAACTTCAAACCTAAGTTGTGAATCTATTCTTCAATAATCTGGCATTCGGCCACAGATGAGAAAATTGTTCGTTCATATGTTCTCCAGGTTTGACCTATGTTCCGGTCTAAACCTGAATAAGTCCTCCAGTTCGGCAGTAGCCGGTCCGGCTACTCAGGTTCCTTGCTTTCCTTGCAAGACTATTTTTTACCCTTCCACCCCACATCCTCTTTCCTCCTCCATATCACCAGTCGACATACAACAACCTTCAAAGCATTATCAATCGTCGCCTACTAATACAGCTTCAAGAATATATCCTGGATCTATTACGATTACCTGTACAACTTTAAACTTCACACAGATCAAGAATGACAACCCAAATGACCTACCACCATGATTAACATTACATCTTTAAATGCCCACGGTTTGAATTCTCCATTCAAACGATCGATGCTTCACAAAGAACTCAAGAAACTTCATCCAGATATCATATTTGTTCAAGAATCCCACTTCGCTACAAATAAGGCCCCCAAGCTTCAACTTACTCACTTTCCACATATTTTTATGGCCACCAACCCAAAAAAAAAAAACGGAGTAATTACGGCTATAAAGGACTCTATTCAATTTCGTTTTATCTCAGAATCTGTGGACCCCCTGGGCCGCTTCCACATACTTGTTTGCCAACTTAATGACCTTTACTACACCTTGGTGAATATATACGGTCCTAACAAACGCCAGATCAATTTTTTCAACAAAATAATAAAGAACATCAACTGTGTAAAGAAAGGAAGACTCATAATGGGAGGAGACTTCAATATAATTGGAAACCCGAAATTAGACTCTTCATCTTCCAATAAATCTCTCAAACCAACCTTCAACCAATTTCTGCACAACAATGACCTTTACGACATATGGCGGTGCCAACATAGCATGGAAAAAGACTACTCATACTACTCCCCAGCCCACCGCTCATACTCTAGGATCGACTACTTCCTGACAGATAAATGGTCACTGCAGCACGTAACCTTCTCTAAGATTGGAACTATAACCTGGTCTGACCATGCTCCTGTCACCATATCACTAGACGACACTCAACGGTCGATACTCCCACCCATATGGAGGCTGAACTCGATGATACTAAAGACCCCAGAACACCAAAAATTTTTACTAGATGCACACAAAGTATTTTTTGACACCAATAATACCCCAGATGTTTCTATGACCACAATTTGGTTAGCTTACAAAGCATATATGAGAGGTATTCTCATTCAATTAAATTCCCGAATTAAAAAGCAGAGATCTCATCAAATCGACCAACTACTCACATCCATCAAAAAAAATGAGGAGATAAACAAAAAAAAACCGACACCCTCCATAGCAGATAAAATATCATCAGACAGAGGTAAGCTCCGTACAATCTTACTCCACCACTATGACATAAACCTACAACGATCAAAAGCCAAATTTTATGCATCTAGTAACAAAGCGAGCTCACTACTATCTAAAACAATTAAACAAAAAAGACTCAAAAAAATAAGATCCCTACACTCCAGCACCCATACACACGTACACTCCTTACAAACCCACGAGAAATGGCTGACGCTTTTGCGTCATACTACCAATCCCTATATAATCTTAAAAACGACTCCAAGATTACACAACCCACAATAGAAACAATCCAACAGTTTCTAGACTCTACTAATTTACCACGTCTAAATGAAACTCAACTTACCGCATTATCAATGCCAATTTGCCACACAGAAATAGAAAAGACCATTAAAAACACTTCCGTTAAACAAATCACCAGGCTCGGACGGCTTCACTAACGAATTTTATAAAACATTTGCCACAAGCCTCTCACCTCATCTATCTAACATATACAACCAGGCCGCCTTAACAGGATCATTCCCTGATGAAATGTTACAATCAATTATCACAACAATACTAAAAATGTCAAAATATTTGTGACATAAATTAAAAATAAATACAGAAGCACCATAAATAAACATCTCCAGTCGACCTTAAAAGGTGTAAATAGTTATAAAGTAACCAGAAACAGCTAACTATTATTGATGAATGATTGACGTCCCCTTCAATATTGAGACCATATGGCGTATATGATTGTAAAGTGTAAATCCACCATACTTCCAATGTAGAAATCTCCCGCTTGGTGTAACTGCCCCTCCAATTCTTGGAGAATTTGTCATTACCAATAAACAGAGCTCCCTCTGGGTTTTTCTCATGGTGAAGAGCATAATGCTTAGAAACACTATGGTTGGGAAAACCTTTCTTTATATTGGCAATATGCTCTTTTAGCCCAGTCTGTAGTGTCCTAACGGTGCGTCCTATATATTGGACATTGGATTAATAAACCACGTTTTTTGTGGTACAGGTGATACAATTATTGACCTTTAATGATTTATTAGTAATCATGGAATGAAAAGTCTCAATGTTTTCTATTATTACATGTATTATACTTACAGACTGTACACCTTCTACAGGGGAAATACCCCTTAATCTCATGAAACATAGAAGGTTCTTTAGGGAGGAGCTATAACATTAGGGGCTACAAATAATCTCAATGGAGGTGCCCCTCTAAAGATAACAGGAGGGGCCCTCCGGAAGGATGGGAGCCAAAATGTTATCATTCCTCAATACTCCCCAATGTTTCTTAAAGATATTTTTAATGTCATAATATTGAGAGGAGTATGTGGTGACAAAGGCAGTTTTAAAGAGGGTTATAAAAATGGAATCATAAATAAAAAAAATAGAGATCCTTTTTGGTTCCTATGGCTCCATGTCTACCTGTGACATATTATTTGCCCAAAGTTCATAAGGATCCCACTAACCCTCCGGGTAGGCCCATCATTAGTGGGATCAGCTCAGTGACCTCTAATACTGAGTGCAGTATGTGGTGACAAAAGCAGTTTTAAATGACTAATTTGGGTCTTTTTTCAAACCAGGAATTATTACTCTGTTCTATTTTTTGCATCCGCTTCCCTAAATGCTTTTTCTAATGCACAAGAATTGTACCCCTTTTCAAGAAATTGTGATTTTAATCAGTTATCTCTAAGAAACATTGGGGAGTATTGCGGAATGATAACATTTTGGGGGTCCCATGAAACACAAATGTTGCAGCACTACTACCATAAGAATTCTTCACACATAAATGAATAAGTGAAACAGTGCAAAATAGGTGACACAAATAACATAAACACACAATATTAAATAGTGCCAAAAAACTCATAAATAATCACGTGTGACAAGTGTCAATACGAGGTCCTAAAAGGACCAAATAACATCATCGGTGCCCCAAGTAATCCAATAGGATCCAATAGTGCTCCAAATCAAACAAGTCACAACAGGACTCAATGTGCTAAAAAACCTCCAACCGGAACTAAAAAACAGTTCCCACCATATAACACAAAAAAACACACGTGCATCCCAATAAACGCATAACCTAAGAACTGATCATGCAAACAAACATGAATAAATATATAAAGTCCCGTGAGGTATAAAACACCTGACAATATACAAAAAACAGATATAAAGTCCACAGCAATTCTTGAAGAAGAAGAAAGAAAAAAAAAAAAGATAATTGTGCTGATAAATGTGCAGAGATATCCACAAACGGCTGAATTGCCCGCTCACCTCCCTCTTGCGACCCGCACAGGTCATAAGGCCTTCAGGATCACTAACACATGGACCCTAATAGTAGGTCATCCTCCACAGCTCTCCACACTGACCTCCCCTCATGTACAGATTCCAGCACAGGATCACAGGGCAGCAGATCTCCTCTTCAGGCACATAAGGTGGCTGCAGCCACTGGATCCCTCAGGAAATAGAAGTGAATGCTTGCATCGTGTCACACTATTTATTCACCAAAGTATCACATATGGAATACGCTCACATTGTACATCATCTTGTACATCACATGTCAATCAAACCTCAGATCACATGTACTTCATGGGTGTCCAATGTAAATAAAGAAGGCGTCCGACCAGAAGTGCGTCACCGCCCACGCGTATCGTCACGCTGAACACGTGACTTCATCAGGGCAAGCTGATAGGGTGACAATTTCCTTATATAATGACCGCCTGTCAATAAATCTCATTAGGAAAGGCGCTACTGCACATCTCCGGTGGCCATTTTGATGTAGTCCATAGGTCTGGCAGCCATTTTCCCTTAGTTCATTTTGCATGTAAATAGAATGACTGCATCAGAACAATATAGGGAAGCGGCCATTTTGATGTAGTCCATAGGTCCGATGGCCATTTTCCCTTAGTTCATTTTTGCATGTAAATAGAATGACTGCATCAGTTTACAGTATGTTGGTCGGACTAAAAGACCGCTGTGGATGAGGCTTAGGGAACATTGTGCAAAACATTAGAAAAGGGTTTCCTAAGCATAGCGTATCAAGGCATTTTCTAACGCATCACAATAAAGACCCAACACAGCTTAGTTTTTGGGTATAGAAAAATATAACCGCCATTGGAGAGGCAGCGACAAAGTACGTAGCCTGAGCCAAGCTGAATCAAAATGGATTTTCTTAATGCAAACTTTGAATCCGAAAGGCCTGAACATTGATTTTGATCTTAACTGTTTTATTTCAGATTTTTGACAAGTTATTATCATTTTTAATATTTTTTATGCGACTTGGTGTTATCCTCTGAAAGATGTAGATGCATGAGTTCAGTTTTTTTTTTTTAGATTTTTTAATATATTCTTTATATATTTTAATATTTTCTAGTAATTTTATCATTTTAATATACATATGTGTTATACTTATATGTATTATATATATTTTTTTTAATAAAGATTTTTGTATATATATATTTTTAATAATTTTTATTAGCTCCTATTGTTTCTCAGTCTGTTATTAATATTTATATATTTTTATAGTGTCTTGTCTTGGCTAATATACTCTTTTTTGCTGCCTTTTAAGGAGTATATTAAGTATTTTCAGACCTCTATTAATAAGGCAGCTGTAAAAGAGATTGTTCTGGGCCACAATAATATGGCCGCCGCTTCCCTGTATTGTTCTGATGCAGTTATTCCATTCATTTGCAAAATGAAAATAAGGGAAAATGGCCGCCAGACTTATGGACTACATTAAAAAATGGCCGCTTCCTTATATTGTTCTGATGCAGTCATTCTATTTTACATGCAAAATGAACTAAGGGAAAATGGCCGTCGGACCTATGGACTACATCAAAATGGCCACCGGAGATGTGCAGTAGTGCCTTTCCTAATGAGATTTATTGACAGGAGGTCATTATATAAAGGAAAGTGTCAAACCCTATCAGCTTGCCCTGATGAAGTCACGTGTTTCAGCGTGACGATACGCGTGGGCGGTGATGCACTTCCGGTCGGACGCCTTCTTTATTTACATTGGACACCCATGAAGTACATGTGATCTGAGGTGTGATTGACATGTGATGTACAAGATGATGTACAATGTGAGCGTATTCCATATGTGATACTTTGGTGAATAAATAGTGTGACACGATGCAAGCATTCACTTCTATTTCCTGAGGGATCCAGTGGCTGCAGCCACCTTATGTGCCTGAAGAGGAGATCTGCTGCCCTGTGATCCTGTGCTGGAATCTGTACATGAGGGGAGGTCAGTGTGGAGAGCTGTGGAGGATGACCTACTATTAGGGTCCATGTGTTAGTGATCCTGAAGGCCTTATGACCTGTGCGGGTCGCAAGAGGGAGGTGAGCGGGCAATTCAGCCGTTTGTGGATATCTGCACATTTATCAGCACAATTAGCATTTTTTTTTTCTTCTTCAAAGAATTGCTGTGGACTTTATATCTGTTTTTTTGTATATTGTCAGGTGTTTTACACCTCATGGGACTTTATATATTTATTCATGTTTGTTTACATGATCAGTTCTCAGGTTATGCGTTTATTGGGATGCACATGTGTTTTGTGTTATATGGTGGGAACTGTTTTTTAGTTCCGGTTGGAGGTTTTTTTAGCACATTGAGTCCTGTTGTGACTTGTTTGATTTGGAGCACTATTGGATCCTATTGGATTACTTGGGGGCACCGATGATGTTATTTGGTCCTTTTAGGACCTCGTATTGACACTTGTCACACGTGATTATTTATGAGTAATTTTTGGCACTATTTAATATTGTGTGTTTATGTTATTTGTGTCACTAATTTTGCACTTCTTGTGTAAAATGTACTTGTGAGCCACTGAAGGATACAAATATCTGTGTATATGTAACCAATATAATGTGTCGCAGGCGTCCTTGCTCACCCTCACGTGGTGCGCATCAATAAGATGGCAATAGAAAGATTGGACGCCGCGCTCTATTAATTGTTTAAACCCTCGCCCTCCTGAGGATTTACCCCCCTTAATGACCACGCCTCTTTTTGCTACTCTGCGCTTTACTAATTCAACTGATAATTGCGCGGTCATGCAATGCTGCACCCAAACGAAATTTACGTCCTTTTCTTCACACAAATAGAGCTTTCTTTCTGTGGTATTTGATCACCTGTGCACTTTTTATTTTTCACGCTATAAACCAAAAAAGGCCAAAAATTTTGAAGAAAAACAATATTTTTAATTTGAGCTATAAAAAAATATAGTAAACTCAAAGTTGGTTATAAATTTAGGTCAAAATGTATTCTGCTCCATGTTTCTGGTAAAAAAAAATCCCAATAAGTGTATATTGATTGCTTTGTGTGAAGTTATAGCGTCTACAAACTATGGGATAGATACTGCAATTTACGCCATTTTTCTGCTATACAGCGCTGCGCTAGTTTAACAGACAATTGCGCGGTCATGCAATACGGTACATAAATGAAATTTACATCCTTTTTTCCCCACAAATTGAGCTTTCTTTCGGTGGTATTTGATTGCCTGTGCGGTTTTTATTTTTTGCGCTTTAAAAAAAAAAAGGCTGACAATTTTGAGGAAAAAAAAACAATATTTTGGACTTTTTGCTATAAAACATGTCCAGGAAAAAAAAAAAATGCAAAAAAATCAAATTTAGTCATAAATTTCTGCCAAAATGCATTCTGCGACATGTCTTTTCTAAAAATAAAAACCCAATACGTGTTAAATTAATTGGTTTACGTGAAAGTTATAGCGTTTACAAATGGCGGGAAAGATACTGGGATTTTTAGGGGTTTTTTTTTATACTAATAATGGCGGCGATCAGCGAATTTATGGCGGCGATCGGCGAATTATGGCAGCGACCAGCGACTTATGGTGGGACTGCGGCGGACATTCTGACATTGGGGGGTGCTGACTTGGGGTCACTGACATCCCCAAAAACACTAATACAGTGATCAGTGCAAAAAAAAAAAAAAAAATGACACTGTACTAATGGCACTGGGGAGGAAGGGGTTAACTTTATTTTGCAGGGAAGGGTTATAGGAGTGAGGGGAGTGTTTTACTAGGGGGCGGGGTGTGTACTGGGCGGGACAAGGCTGATCGAGAAAGAGAAACTGTTCTTTCTCTGGATCAGCTCATCCTCGAGCTGACAGGGAAGTGACAGACAGCACAGCTACTGCAGCTGTCTGTCACTTCCCTGTCACTGTTTGCCGTTTGCCGCCGATCGCCGGGAAACAGCCGCTAAGGAACGGCTGTGACCCGGCGACTCACATCTGCGGCGGTGATCCGCGCGCCCCCTATTTGTTTACAAAAAACACGTTTTAAACGTGGTTTTGCCTGCGAGTGCCGCCCTGCCACCGTATATGTACAGTGGCAGGGCGGCAAGAGGTTAAAAAAAAATCTTAAAATGTAAAAAATGATTTTAGCCGGTATAAAAATAATCTCTCTGAGTTATCACCGTGAATAAACATAAGTACACCTTATACCAATAATTATATAAAACAAAATAGGATTGTGGATAAAAAATAATAATAATGGTAATAATAATTTGTAAAATGAAATAGATTAAGGGTGAAATATTCCAGTTCTGACCTTCAGCTGGGAATGAATAGTCCCATATGCACTGGGATGATACCACATTGTTTATCAGTTGAACAGAAGGATGGATGCCGTATACTCTCCTCTGTAACAGCCTGTGCTGTATAGCTGCAATGGGTAACAATAGACGCTGTACTGGGAGTCACTATGGTAGACCAGATCTCTCCTTCCCCAGCACTCTCCTTAGTCCACTTCTCCTCGCAGGACTCATAATTAGAGAAATTAGTAAAAAAGAAATCTCATTGGATTTATGAGATGAAATTGTCTGGCCCCTAGGGTCTAAATAAAGAATTTGACCTTTCATGTTTTCTGAGTGACCATTGAGCGCCATGCAGACAATATATAAATATAGATCCTAAGTTAATATATGGGAAGAAAATGTAAATATATATATAAAATGGACAATGTCACACTAATTCAGAGTGAATTTACCTACAGGTATAATACATGGATATCAGACCATTCTGGGCTGATTATGTCAATTATGGTCATTATAATTTTAAGAACAATAAAGACTCTGTAAAACTAATATAACATTTTTAGTATGATTCATGAATTAAATAGTGGGCTGAGTACTAATAAAAAGAAAAAGATAAGATAGGGCTAGAATATACACTAGTTTGGTTCAACATGCATTTATGGGGAATGTATATCAATAGCATTACATATTTAATTTACTTATTTATTTATATGTGTAATTTTTAATATATTCATGATTTTAATTTGTTATTAAAATAATTTTTATAAATTGTTAAGAAATAATTTTAATTTTTTGTTTATAACTAAGAGGAATCATAATATTACTGTTAGCATATTATGGTTACAGTATATATATTGTGTTGCTAAATCACTGCTGGATCGACCTGGGGGTGTGCAATGTACACACTGACAGTCAAGCCGTAGGATGCCGGGACACAAATATCAACTATATAACTATAGTAACATTTAATACCAACAACAGGTGTTCTGCATTAGATTTAGACCCCATAAAGATGGTAGCATTCATTAGGACTACAACAAAATGGTGCCGTAATATTAAATAAAGAACTCAGGCAAGGTGATGTGCAAAACTACATCCCCCAGAGGAAGCTACGAGTCCCTGTAGCGTAACGCGTAAGGGAGGGGCAGTGACGTCACCACGCATCTGCATTCAGACACGGCGAGTATTGACAGTGTGCGCAGGCACACCAACAAGGCTGATCTCACCGCTACCCGCGGTTGTGTATATGTAAGAAAAGCGCACTTTATTTTTATTACATGTGAGTGTACTACTAGCGCACATTACAATCTTTTACCCCGGATAAGGCACTATGTACCTCTTTTTTTTTCCTTATGACTCCTGCGAGGAGAAGTGGACTAAGGAGAGTGCTGGGGGGAAGGAGAGATCTGGTCTACCATAGTGACTCCCAGTACAGCGTCTATTGTTACCCATTGCAGCTATACAGCACAGGCTGTTACAGAGGAGAGTATACGGCATCCATCCTTCTGTTCAACTGATAAACAATGTGGTATCATCCCAGTGCATATGGGACTATTCATTCCCAGCTGAAGGTCAGAGCTGGAATATTTCACCCTTAATCTATTTCATTTACAATTATTATTACCATTATTATTATTTTTTATCCACAATCCTATTTTGTTTTATATAATTATTGGTATAAGGTGTACTTATGTTTATTCACGGTGATAACTCAGAGAGATCATTTTATACCGGCTAAAAATCATTTTTTTAATTTTAATATTTATTTTTAAACAATTAATAGAGCGCGGCGCCCAATCTTTCTATCACTAATTTTGCACTGTTTCACTTATTCATTTATGTGTGAAGAATTTTTATGCATCATTTGTGTTTCATTTATATTTTATGTCTATGGGTATATGACTGTATGTAGCAGCTTTACCTTTGTTGGTAGGTATTAGTTTTTAGGTAGGAGCGCAGGAGTTTGTCACATTGATTTTGGGTCCCATCCTTCCGGAGGCCCCTCCTGTTATCTTTAGAGGGGCACCTCCATTGAGATTATTTGTAGCCCCTAATGTTATAGCTCCTCCTAAGAAACCTTCTATGTTTCATGAGATTAAGGGGTATTTCCCCTGTAGAAGGTGTACAGTCTGTAAGTATAATACATGTAATAATAGAAACATTGAGACCTTTCATTCCATGATTACTAATAAATCATTTAAGGTCAATAATTGTATCACCTGTACCACAAAAAACGTGGTTTATTTAATCCAATGTCCATGTGGGTGTCAATATATAGGACGCACCGTTAGGACACTACAGACTAGGCTAAAAGAGCATATTGCCAATATAAAGAAAGGTTTTCCCAACCATAGTGTTTCTAAGCATTATGCTCTTCACCATGAGAAAACCCCGAGGGAGCTCTGTTTATTGGTATTGACAAATTCTCCAAGAATTGGAGGGGCAGTTACACCAAGCGGGAGATTTCTACATTGGAAGTATGGTGGATTTACACTTTACAATCATATACACCATATGGTCTCAATATTGAATGGGACGTCAATCATTCATCAATAATAGTTAGCTGTTTCTGGTTACTTTATAACTATTTACACCTTTTAAGGTCGACTGGAGATGTTTATTTATGGTGCTTCTGTATTTATTTTTAATTTATGTCAAAAATATTTTGATGTTTTTATGTCTATTAAATGGGCAATTGCCATATCTTTTGTGAACACAAGATGGCGCCCACGACCGGTAATGCGATGTCTTGCCCGTTTTTTCTCTTCCCCCTCTGGCATACAATGGCCGATTACATGTTTTACAACAAGATAATGTTATAGTATTGTTTCCAAGTATTTTTGTTTTATGCTTCTGGAAATGTGCTATTGGCAGGATATGCTGTGGTGATCCTGGTGCTTGTGCCCAATGATTCTCTTCTGTTTCCGATGCATGCCGTATTAGAATGAAGGTTGGAGGTTTTTTTTTTAAAGCTCCTAGAAGCTGTTGTTGGCATTTTTCTGCTCCTAGAAGATAAATAGTGTCCTCCTAGGTGTCCATGCACACTGCTTTAGGCCAGTAGCATTTTTTGAGCTTCAGTGTCTAGAAGCAGAAATAAAATTGTTTTTGTAGAGTTTTTTGGAGTGTTTTTCAAGCAGAAAAAAAACAAGAAATGCTACTAAAATGATACTAACAGCTTTTTTTGTTTTTCCTACATGTACTGCAAAAATGCCATAAAACACTAACGATCCTAACATGCTACTAAAATGCTATTACCTGCGATTTTTATCCAGCTTTATTTCCAGCGGTTTTTGGCCTAAAAAATACCCCAGTGTGCATGGAGCCATAAGGTGTGAGGGTTAGAGCCCCTGTCAGGTTTTATTTTTGTGTGGCTGAAAGAAGAAATATCATGAAGAGTACAAAACCACAAAGGAGCCTAAGAAACTTTAATTGCTCATCAATTCCAGAGGTTTACCCCCCCCCCCCCCCCCCCTGACCCTTCCTGACCAGGCCATTTTTTGCAATACGGTACTGCGTTAATTTAACTGACAATTGCGCGGTCATGCAACGCCGCACCCAAATGAAATTTACATCCTTTTTTTCCCACAAATAGAACTTTCTTTCAGTGGTATTTGATTGTCTGTGTGTTTTTATTTTTTGCACTAAAAACAAAAAAAGAACGACAATTTTGAAAAAAAACTATATTTTTTTTTGACTTTTTGCTATAAAACAACATGTCCAATAAAAAATTTAAAAATCATCATAAATTTACACCAAAATGTATTCTGCTCCGTGTCTTTGCTAAAAAAAAATCCCAATACGTGTAAATTAATTGGTTTACGTGAAAGTTATAGCGTCTACAAATGGCGGTATATATTCTGGGTTTTTTTTTTTTTTATACTAGTAATGGTGGCGATCAGCGACTTATAGCGGGACTGCGGGTGGACATTCTGACACTGGGGGAGGACTGACTTGGTGTCACTGACATCCCCAGTGACACCAATAGAGGGATCAGTGCTAATAAAAAGCACTGACACTAATAATTGCACTGGGCAGGAAGGGGTTAACATCTGGGGTGATCAAAGGGTTAACTGTGTGCTGTGTGTGTTACTATGTAGACATGCTGTGCAGAGATATACAAAACAGCCTGTTGGTGCTGACAGGGGAGAGATCTGTATTGTTTACACACAGACCTCTCCCCTGTCACTGTTCCTCGGTGATCTCCAGGTGCCGGCAGGGAGTCTACAGCTGGGAAATGGTGATAGACAGCAGTAGCTGTCAGTGGCAGTGCAGGTAGGGCGGTGCGGGTAGGGCGGTGCGGGTAGGGTGGTGCAGGTAGGGCGGTGCTGGTAGGATGGCACGCACACACACCCTACCCGAAAATACAAAAATCATGTGTATATATGTGATTTTGCGCAGCCCTGCCGCCCTGTAGCAGTAGTTTCTACTATATAGGGCGGCAGGGAACCGGTGAAATAAAACATCCAACCTGTTTCAGGGGTCTGATCCCTCCCCCTTTTCATCAGGACTTGGATGTTCTATAAATTCCTGTAAGGACTCAAATAGCACAAATAACAAACTGAAGTTATGTAACGTTTATGTATCCGAAACAGATCCACACAGGAAAATGTTTTGTACATTTATAACATCCAAGCCCTGAAGAAGTGTTCAGAATCAGGAAACATGTCGGTTGTTGTTTTCCAATTATTTGAAGAAGAGTTAAAGTTTTTTTGGACTTATTGTGGTTTGACGCTCTCCGTGACATCGTTCTGTTTCTGGATTCGGATTCCCCTGTAAGGATTCCCCTGTCTGACAAGAGCAGCCTCACCGTGTGCTATTGCTCATTGGCTGGACATTCTGCAATATTGCACTAGTGACTATCGGTGTTCCAAGCACCTCTCTGACATTTATTTCCGGTTCCTTTTGCTGTCTAAGTCCCTGCTGGGTTTATTTACCCTTCATATTTGTCCTGCTCTTCATTATCCAATAACCCGCATTGTAAAGCTGTCACTAGAAATGGAGGTGAGGGGAAATTTTCCAAGGTGGACATGTGTTCCGGTGACAACTGTCTATGAGGGGAATTGCTCTCATTTTGTAGAACTTTCCTCTGACTTCATGTTGTGTCTTCAAGAAAGGAAGAGAAGGAGAATCTCCCTGACGGGACAACAAAGGGATTGAGTACCTAGAAATCATACATACTGTCAGCCATGGGGGCTTTGAGCCAGTAACTTCACAGAGGTATTGCTGTTCTACAACCTGCAAATGGTGGTCATCTCACCAGTTCCTGACCCATCCCTGCACCATATATCAGGAGACCCATGGGTGTAGGACCTGGTCCCTGATACTTCCGTAAAATTCTAAAGATCTTGCTATATCTTCCTTCAGCCAAATGATGTGATGAAGACGTGAGAGCTCTGGAAATCTGAACCCATCAATTCTTCTGAGCCATAGATAGCCAATGTGTGAAGAACGTCACCAGCACTCCGAGGATCTCCAGTTATGGGTCCAAAGCTTTAATAAGCAATCACATAGTTACAGCAAGTGTGACGTTTCGGAGTCTCGAAGGACCCCTTCATCAGGCATGTGATGATAGATAGCCAATGGTTACAAGTCATTTAGAGGATTGCTTGCCGTATTGGACCCAATTCTGACCTGTATTGAATGGCATCAGGGCCTCCGACAGGAGGGTAGAGGCAGTACTCGCACCATTGGGTCAGCAGGAGACTCTTCCCTTCCCATCCCCCTTTCTTGGTTGTTAGCTCTCTGCTAAGTGCAACATGGCCACCAGTCATGTGAGCTCTAATGAGAGATGGTGGTAATGTGAGCAGAAGATTCCCCAGGATAGATAGTGAGGAGGAGCAGAACATTACAGCCATGCTGTGTATGGGATTCTCTGAGCTGGCTGCCATCCACACAGGGCCATTTTTTTATTTTTGAAGTCCCGCGGTGTAGTGAAACACACTCACAAAACTAGCACCCAATGCAAAAAAAAAGTGAGCACTGAAAAGTGAAGCACACAAAAAAGTGCACAGGGTGTACGTCTGGCCCTCCTCCGAAGAGAAAGGGCCCTAGCACTGATCCCCCGGGGTGCAAGGCTCCTGACAGGAACTGAGGCATGCACTAGGTCCACCTGGCCAAAACCATATGGACCCCTTTCTTCAGGAGGCCTGCCGAAGCAAGGCCACCCCGAGTACTAGGTGGGGCTTCCCTGAAGGGAGGCCCCATGAGAGGAGAAGACCGTGACCAAAAGGCCACATGCCTCCCCCAAGACTTTCAGGGCAGGGCCCGAGGACCTACAGCCTAGTAATCAGAAGTGAAAAAAGTGTGTATGTGCTGTGCAAAAAGTGCAAGTGAAAAAACAAATATAAAAAAAGGGGAGGGGGGAAGTAGAAAAGTGCTTGGTGCCATAGTGCAATACTATGGTGGGCCGTTCGGGCCAGGAATAAAAAATTCCTCTGGTCCTGTCCAAAAGCCCGGCCCTAGAGGCAGGTGCGAAAAAAAACAACGTGACTGGTGTAGTGACCAAGGTGCCTAAAACTGAAACTGAGCTCCCTCACCATGAGAATTTTTACCCCACCATGGACTACCACTCCAGGGGCACACACACCGCGGGTTTCTTCTCAGCCCGGCCCCCTCGGCCAGACCAGTGCAGTCCCATCCCTACCAGAAAGGCATCAGAACTTAGAAAGCTTAGGGAGAGCCTTGCCTACACCCGGGGACCAGTCTGGTGTACCAGGCCAGAATCAACCCGGGAGGAAAAAGGCTCCCCCCACCACTCGCACCATTCCCACCTAAGAAGAGGTACTAACCAGCAGCACCCCCCACCCAACAGGAGGCACCGGCATCCCCTCCCCCGAAAACTGATAAGAACAGATACTACACTTGATCTTAGCCAAAAGGCCAAGAAGTCATCCACACGGGGCCATGCCGTGCCAACAAAGACATAAATGATGCCATGGTGCTGCCAAATATTGGGGTGCAGGTCGTACTCCTGTAGCAGGAAGGGGGCCCTGTCAGGGAGGATGTATAGGGCCCCATGATTTGTATGATCACAAAGATCTTTCTGCCATTCTGTGAAAGTTTCCCTTGCAGAATGCCTCTGAAATGGTGTCACACAAACATTGCAACTCGGAAATATCGTGTACAATGACTCCCACGGAATGCCATATAGAATGCAAAACCACTGCCAGACTCCGCCCCATACCCATATATAGACAGCTGTAGCCACACCCCTCCCACAGGGAGAAGCACAATGTTACTATGTATCTCCGCCCACCATCTATTATATAAAATATTCCACAAGTGTAAAAGAAACTAAAAAAGGAACAAATAATGTATAAAAGTTGGAGATTTGATCCCTGAATCAAATGATGATGTGTAATAAAGAGGCGGAGCTTGTCTTTACAGGACCAATCACGGTGAGATGTCACTGAGTGTGGGATAACAGATGTTGTGATTGCGGTTTATCACTGACAGTGATCAGTAGAACTGGACCTTGCTGTTCCCTTCACACACAAGTGGTATCTGTACAATGTAACAATGTGTCCGCTCCGCATTCTTCTCACTGAAAGCAACATTTCTCATTACATAGAAGAACTTCCTCCTCCAATGTGTCCGACCTTCCTTCATATATGTGTGTATTGTGTGTGTGTGATCCCAACATAGGGAGCAACTCAGCATTCCCAGCAGTGCAGAGGATGAGAGGAGAGTGATAGAGGAAGGAGAGAGGAGTCCTCCAGCAGTGTGTATGAGTATGAGAGGAGAGTGATAGAGGAAGGAGCCGAGTCCTCCAGCAGTGCAGAGTATTTCAGGAGAGGAGAGTTATAGAGGAAGGAGCGGAGTCCTCCAGCAGTGCAGAGTATTTCAGGAGAGGAGAGTCATAGAGGAAGGAGCGGAGTCCTCCAGCAGCGCAGAGTATTTCAGGAGAGGAGAGTTATAGAGGAAGGAGCGGAGTCCTCCAGCAGCACAGAGTATTTTAGGAGAGGAGTTATAGAGGAAGGAGTGGAGTCCTCCAGCAGAGCAGAGTATTTCAGGAGAGGAGGAGTTATAGAGGAAGGAGAGGAGTCCTCCAGCAGTGCAGAGTATTTCAGGAGAGGAGAGTTATAGAGGAAGGAGCGGAGTCCTCCAGCAGTGCAGAGTATTTCAGGAGAGGAGAGTTATAGAGGAAGGAGCGGAGTCCTCCAGCAGTGCAGAGTATTTCAGGAGAGGAGAGTTATAGAGGAAGGAGCGGAGTCCTCCAGCAGCGCAGAGGATGAGAGGAGAGGAGTTATAGAGGAAGGAGCGGAGTCCTCCAGCAGTGCAGAGTATTTCAGGAGAGGAGAGTTATAGAGGAAGGAGCGGAGTTCTCCAGCAGAGCAGAGTATTTCAGGAGAGGAGAGTTATAGAGGAAGGAGCGGAGTCCTCCAGCAGTGCAGAGGATGAGAGGAGAGTGATAGAGGAAGGAGCGGAGTCCTCCAGCAGTGCAGAGGATGAGAGGAGAGTGATAGAGGAAGGAGCGGAGTCCTCCAGCAGTGCAGAGGATGAGAGGAGAGTTATAGAGGAAGGAGCGGAGTCCTCCAGCAGCGCAGAGGATGAGAGGAGTGTGATAGAGGAAGGAGAGGAGTCCTCCAGCAGCGCAGAGTATTTCAGGAGAAGAGAGTCATAGAGGAAGGAGCGGAGTCCTCCAGCAGGACAGGACAATATTCAGCTTTCAGCGCTGTCGCACTTTGAATGACAAAATATTTATCATTTTTTGAGACAGATAGAGCTTTCTTTGGTGGTATTTAATCACCACTGGGGGGGCTTTTTATTTTTTCCTTAACAAAACTAAAATGGAATGAAAATTTTGAAAAAAAAAAGTTTATAAAATGTTATAAAATTTTGTAAATAAGTAATTTTTCTCCTTGGGATGGGAATAGGCAGCACTGATGGGCATTGATAGGCGGCACTGATTGGCATTGACAGGTATTGCTTGTGTGCACTGAAAGGCAGCACTCATATAAGGCACTGATAGGCAGCACTGACTGGCACTGATTTGAACTGTTAGACGGCACTGGCTGGCATTGATGGGTGGCACTGGCTGGCACTGATAGGTGGCACTGATTGGCACTGATGGGCTCTGATAGGCAGCACTGACTGGCACTAATAGGCAGCTCTGATGTGCACTTATATGTGGCATTGATGGTCACTGACAGGTGGCATTGATGGGGCTACACTGATGATCAGGGCACTGATGATCAGTGTGGATGTCCCCTCTGAGGAATGCTGCTTACCAACTCTCCTCTCCTCATGCTGACGATAACCGGCATTTCCTATTTACATGCGATCAGCTGTGACTGGACACACTTTACTGCGATCAGTGATCTGTTGTATCCCACTGACACAGCGCACCACCGATCACCTTGCCGCACACCCCCGGGGGCGCGCATGCGCAGCTAGAGTGGGAGGATATCATATGACGTCCTCCCAAAACGAGAGAGCCACCGCCCCGCCCATCATTTCCTTATATGGCGGGTGGGAGGCAGGTAAAAACATACTCTCTAATTCTGATTTCTTCAGTAAAACCGGTCTGATTCGTCCTTTGAAAACTATGACCTGATACAGCTGTCTTTATACTGTGCATTTAGTCTGTACAATATATTTCTCATTGTTTTCCTGTGAAAAATACACTTTAACCATTAGCCGCCCGGCCAATGGCCGTTTGGCGGCTTCAGATGTGTATCTGCATTCCGGGTGCACGCCATTTGGCGTGCTCCCGCACATGCGCCGTTTGCGCTAATGCAGAGCGGTGCAGCAGTGCGATCTGTCACTGGCCGTGCACCTCGGACACGGCCGTACCGACTCCCGTTGCTGGTACCATGTGACCTGCTGTGACCAATCACAGCAGGTCACATGACAGTTGTATACAATGGATGGCTTCATTCATGATGCCATCCATTGTATACTAGTGCCTAGCTGTGAATGGTCACAGCTAATCACATGCACATGTCATGTGATTAGCTGTGACCAAATCACAGCTAAGCACAAAAAAAAAAAAAAAAAAAAGCTGAATGAATCGATTTCATTCAGGTAAATGCTTGCTTATAGCAGAGTAATTCTTTGCTATAAGCAAATTGTGTAAAGAAAAAAAAACAAAATACTGATCACTTACCCAAAGTAGTACAATGTTACTATGGTAACATTGTACTACTTTGGTCATAGTAAAATATGAAAAAAAAATCTTAAAAAAAATCATAAAAAAAAAGTAATAAAAAATTAAATATAATTAAAAAAAAAAAAAAAAAAAAAAAATATATATTATTTTTTTTTTTTTCATACTGTCACCAGTCAGTGTCCCTGTTCACCGCCATGCCAGTTATATGATGACGCTGTACTGCACTGGTGACAGTATGTAAAAAAAAAAATAGTGAAAATAATTTTTTTAATTTTTTTCATTTTCCGAAAAATTATGACAAAAAAATACAACTTCAAAAAACTCGCCATGCCTCTTATGAAGTACGTCGGACTGTCTACTCTGCAAAAAGGGGTCATTTGGGGATATCTGTACTGTTCTGACATTTGTGGGATATCTGTACTGTTCTGACATTCTTGGACCTCAAGAAATTAGATTGGCTGTCAGTACTTCAGGACTGATCAATATTCAGATCTATACCATAGTTTGTGAACTCTATAACTTTCCTACAAACTAAAAAATACATCCTAATTTGGGTTATTTTCACCAAAGACATGTAGCAGAATACATCTCGGCCTAAATTTATGAAGAACAATTATTTATTTGTAAACTTTTATAACAGAAACAAAGAAAAATGTGTTTTTTTTTTTTCAAAATTTTTGGTCTTTTTTTGTTAATTTAGCAAAAAATAAAAACCCCAGCGGTGATTAAATACCACCAAAAGAAAGCTCTAGTTGTGTGAAGAAAATGATAAAAAATTTTTAGTTTTGGTACAGTGTTGTATGACCGCGCAATTGTCATTCAAAGTGTGAGAGCGCTGAAACCTGAAAAATGGCCTGGGCAGGAAGGGGTAAAATTGCACGGTATGGAAATGATTAATTTTGATTTTTTTTTTAGTACAACTTGACTGGTGTCACCCTCCGAGTCTGAGGCCTACTAAAGCCACTTAAATAGTGTACATGTCTCATTTTGAATTCTTAATTTAAAACCCGCCTGGTGTCTTCCTCTTTAAACAGCGGCGGGACTAAAGCCAATTCCATGAAGTGCTTTGAGTCTGTACAATTCTTTTGTGAAAACACTAACTACACCTAATTTTGATTTCTTGATTAAAACTCAGGGGGTATAAATACTTGGCTTTTTGATTTCATTTGATTAAAGCCTGCAACTGGTGTCTCCCTCTTAAACGGCTTGCCTAACTGACAGTTGCTTACATACGATGTAACATTGAAGTCTGTACAGTTTTGTTTAAAAGAAAATCTGAAGGTGTCGCGCTCCACTAACAATGATGCAATAATGTGAATAATAAATAAATAACTGGGTCCAGCTTCGAAAGGTGGAGTTGCTTATCGATATTGTCTGCAATTATATTACTGCTGCAAACATGTCCTATATTAAGTGCTGTGACCTGGACACGTCTTCTAGTGCTGTGATATGAAATAATAACTTTGCAGTTCACCAATCATAAAAATGTTTATGCACCTTGACCGGTTTGTGCTTCACCTGGTGTATATGACCAGACCGGTTAAGTGAGGTCATCTTAAAAGGACTTGTGTCATTTAATAGGGGAGAGCTTAGTGGTAAATGGAGATGGGATGATCTCTCTTTTCCTGGATGGTATGGATGGATGGATGGAGTGTTCCCTCTTTCCAGCGGGGATCTTCGTCGCTTCCTTATGGATTTTCCTGGAGCCGGATGGCTATGGACAGGAATATCCCTCTTCCCACTAGGGGGTCTCTTGCTTCCTTAGGGATTTTTCCCCATTACAGGTGCAATGGCCATGTGGAATGTAATATAAAAATATAGTGGCCTTATCCTTTTAAAAAACATAATGTATTACATTATAGTATTGCATCACATGTATTTACAACAGTTAAAAACCGCATTACAAGGTTGATTGAGATTTGCATCCACAGTTAAAGTTTTCCAGTATTGTTAAATACTGTTTGTAGGTTGCGCTTTAAGTAATTGTGACAGTCAGAGCCCAGTAGGTCACGTGGCTTCATCATGGGGAAAAATTACACCTGATGTAAGTGCAACGTGTATCGAGGTGGCGTAACCGCTTGACATCACAATGCTTAAAGAGCATTACAGCAAGTACTTTAACAAAGTACAAGGTGAAGAGGGATTCATCCATCATTTACCACTAAGTCCTATTACGGAACACAAAGCCTTTTTGTGGTGTTTACCTCACTTTAACGGTGGAGGATATTGATGGTCATATACACCAGAGTGAGAGCCTTCAGTGTCTGTATCTAAAAAGCTGTGGCCTTCTAGATGACAGCTTTACTAAGTGTGCATTCATGTCCATGTTTCGTGTACAATTTTTGTCACCTTTTAAAGTGAACTTATTTAACTGTTCTTTTTATGATTTAGTAAACTATGTGTTTTTTTCTAAATCCTGCCTGCTATCTTCCTGAAACATGAGGCCTACTAAAAGCAGCATCCACCCATGATATCTGTGATAATTTTTTGTGCTGAAGCTTTTTATTATGGATAATTACTTAATCCTTTTTGTTGAATTACTGATAAAACCTTCCTTGTTTTTCTCCTTGCTACTTTAGACTACTAAAGCTGCATACAATGTGTGCATCGCCTACAATTTTTTCATATTTTTTCCTGTTAAAAATATTCTCTAGTTTTGTAATTTCTTAATAAATATGGTACATGCATCAGTTAACTTTTTTTCTATCGAATCTGTAAAAGTTTGTGTGTTTTTTTGGATGCACGGGGGTTGAAGGGCAATTGGTATGCGGCATTTAATTTCGATCTCTTCATTTAAATACCTGTCCTGGTGTCTCCTGTGAAAATTGCAGCGACTGTAAAGCTAGAGTATACACAGTATATTATGTATTGACGACTTGTGTAGATTATTGTGCGAAAAAAATTTGATATTTCTTTAATGAAAAGCTACATAGTCTCATGCTTTTTAAATGTATCCTATCTGTGTGCATTTAGTCTTTGCAATTTTTTTTTGGGCATCATAAATTTGCATACGATAGTGTTGCAATGAGCACAAAATAGATTAATTTTATATTTTTTTCTCAAGCACAGCTTCATTTTCTCTGAAGTAGCAACGTTGACCTTTTTTCTCTTGATCAAAATGGTATGGCAGCTCTGAAAACAGTCACATTTTATATTGTGAGTGGTGAGTGGTGTCTTCCATCAGACTGAGGCACTCCGGTTGTGTGCTGTGAGAATCTGGTTTAACGAGTTGTAATTCAAAGAGAAGATTGTTTAGTTTTCTGGATATCTCAGGAAACGGTTCTTGCAGATCTTTCTAAACACAAAACAGCGAAAGCCATTCACTGAAAGCATAATCGCATGCTACTGTTTTAGCGTGATCTGACAATTTTTTCAAAATTATCGCATGCAAAATAGAAAAGTTACGAACATGGTCAATTCACGATCCCTTTATGAGGAAAAGGAATTAAAAATTAACAACATCAAATTAGAAAAACCAAATAACTTTACACTCAAGTAAATACCGCAAAACAGCACTTAAAATCAATATCACTAAAAAAAATAAATGATCGTGGATATTTTGAATAACTAGTGCGCCTACTGAAAGGGTCCAGGTGTGGAGGATAAAAAAATGTATTTGATTTTATAGCTGGGTTGTTAATGGAGTCAGTAAATATCATGGTATCTAAGGAGCAGGCGGCCACGCAAATCCGTAACAACACACCATGACTCATCTCCACACGAATCTCCCCGCTGTTAGCAAGAATCCCAAAAAAAGAATTGCCGACATTAACTATTTTTTTTTTTAAACAGTGATCTACAGACCCCCGTGGGGTCCCACCCCCTAATCCATACTAGGCCAACTTCAGGTCTGGGGTATGCATTTTGTGGGTCTGGTTATGGTTCCGAGGAGGGGGGTGCTCACTTGTTGACTACCCCCCCCTTTCCTATAGGTCTTACTTAGGCTGCATGAATTTTTGTTAAGTGCGGTCTTTTTTTTATGATCATTATTGGAATGGAATCCTTCACACATTTTTTAAAAAATGTTTGCATCATTTTTGTAAATAATATGATCTGTCTGGCAAAATCTATGCCAGTCCTGGGAAGGGGGGGTGGGATTGGTGAGGACCCCCATACACAGTTCGGGGAGTATTTAAATTCAAATGTTTAGTCGGGTGCAATTCTTTTTGTTTAAAATGTTTGTTGTCAGCAGGGAACCTTCCTGAGTCATGGTACGTTAAGGATCACAGCAATTCGCCTTGTGTCCTTAACAACCATGATTTTACACTGGTTGTTTTGGATGCTGGCACTAGCTGCTGGTCCTATAACCACTTATTAATTCGTTGCTATCCACTTGCACCCCCAATAGATTTAACCCTGTTTTCTTATGACCAGGTCATTTTTTGCGGATTCTTTAGTGTGTCGTTACTTTATGCTGATCAAATGTGCTGACTTGCGGTCATGCAGCGCTGAACATTAAATTACAATTTATGTATTTTTTGCCAAAAAAAGAGCTTTCTCTCCGGTGGTAATTTAGTACATGGCGGGGACCCGGGGTCATTTCGACATTGTTGGGAGCCATATGGCAGCCATTAGGTAGGGCAGTGCGCGAGGGCTTGTCACACCATGACCTTTCCTGGTAGAAGATGGGGTGCAGTCAGTCATCTCTTTGGCCTGCCACTGAAGAGCTGCTGGAATCACCTGACCCAGCAATGGCACTTGTTCCCATAGCATACCAGTCTCCAAATCAGCCGTTTGTTGTCATGAGCGACGCAGGCTTTGGGGGGGGGTTGTGGGGACTGGCGGCTCAGAGGAGTCACTGGATGAAGCCATTGAGAAGGAGAAGGAAGAGTGGACTGTAATGTTACAATCATCACAGCGGGGGGACGTGGGGCAGCACCACCACCTCCAGACAGCAGCACTTTGACTTTTTTTTGCTTCTTGCAGAGCGGGGAGTAGAAACTGATCTAATTGCTTAGTAAAAAACATCACACATTTACATAAACATTCCAGTAATCATTGTTAGGCACACAGGTAACCCCCTGATTGCCCTGAATGTAAACCCAGGGGTCTCCAAAACTTTGAAAAATATTCAAACAGTTGTTCCTATGGCTAGACATACTTAATTTTGCCAACTGTGTAGCTGCCCAGTAGGCCTCTTAGGAGTAAGGGAAACCTTTATATTACTGTAGATGTGGGGGGAGCCTGGCGGTGCTGGGGATCTGTGTGGTATTCACTTTCTGATCCCTAATATATATTAGACCACAACAGCATATCAAAAATGTTACATTTTGCCGGCACATTTCTATCTCTATCCCATTATCTATCTATCTATCTATCTATCTAACTATTCTATCTATCTATCTCTTATCTAATATATCTATTCTATCTATTATCTTATCTATTTTCTATCTATCTATCTATCTATCTCTCTGTCTGTAGCACCCTCCTAGTTTAGCTAGGGGGAGAGAGATCCCTATTAATATTATTATTATTATACAGTTGATTTATGTAGTTGCCAAAACGGTTTACTCAGCGCTGTACAATATAATGGGGGACAGTACATGAGGACAATTACAAAACTACAATACATTGAGGGTTCGAGGGCCCTGCTCCTTGAAGCTTACAATCTAGGAGGGAGGGGATAGTGGTACAGGAGGAAATGGATGTGGGGGATGGGAGTGGGTAGGAGGGAGTGGAGATCTGCAGTTAGGCTGAGGGTGGGGTAGGCTTTCCCTGAAGAGATGGGTGTGTTCAGGGTGTGCCTAAAGGTTGAGGAGGGGAGGTGTGTGACAGTCTGATGGATTGGGTAGTGAGTTCCAGAGGATGGGGGAAAGCCCTGGAGTAGTCCTGGAGTTTGGGCATGGGGAGGAGGATGACCAGGGAGCTAGAGGGCGTAGGAGGTCTTGTGAGGATGCGAAGATTACGTGTTGGGTGAGGGGTATTGGATATCAGGTCGGTGACGTAGTTTGGGGCAGTGTTATGAATGGCTTTGTATGTCAATGTTAGTAGTTTGAATTTTATATCCATTGGGCAATCGGAAGCCAGTGGAGTGCGGTAGGGATTGGCAGAGGGGGATGGCAGATAATCGGAGCAGTTGGTAAGGTGGATGAGTCCAGCCGCAGAATTTTCAGGATAGACTGAAGCGGGTGATAGCCTGCGGTGGGTAAGCCGGTGAGGAGGGAGTTGCAGTAGTCGAGTCGTGATATAATAAGGGAGTGAAATGAGTTGTTTAGTAGATGCTGCAGTTAGGAACGTACGTATGTTGGAGATGTTGTTTAATTCCTGGAGGTGGAGCCTGCATGAATTTGCCAGCGATTGGACATGGGGCTGGAAGGACAGATTGGAGTCTAGAGTGACACCTAGAACTTTGGCTTTGGGGTGGGATGATGGTGGCTTGGTTGGTCGTGATGGAGAGGTTAGGGGGGGTGCGGGTGGGGGCAAAAACTAGGAGCTCGGTTTTGGAAAGGTTTAATTTGAGGAAGTGGAGTGACATCCAAATCCGATATTTCGTTTCAGTAGGGAAGTGATTCGGCAGAGACTGAAGGGGGGTGAGGCGAGGGGTAGAGAGGTTAGATTTGCGTGTCATCGGCGTTGTCATCGGCGTAGAGGTGGTAGTAGAAGCCATGAGAGTGTATCAGCTGGGCCAAGTTAGGAGGTGTAGATGGAAAAGGGACGAAGGGGCCCAAGAAACAAGAGCCTTGGGGGACCCCAACAGAGAGTTGGAGGTGGTAGCGTTATAGGTAACACTGAATTATTGTTTTAACTAATAGTTAGACAGGAGCTGTTAGCAGCTCAGGTGTGATGGCCAGAAGGGGGTCAAATTTGCGGTCAAGGCTGAGATTACTCTGCAGGCCAGCCCTGTGGAATTTCCCCTTGCTCTGAGGGAGCTTTCAGAGGAGGGTCATGAGAGGCAGTGGGTAAAGAAGCACATCCCCAACAGAAGGCTTGGCAATGGCTGGGACTCCCTTAAAAGTGTTAGAGCCTGATCAGTAGCAGGACTGTGGTGGTGGTGGGAAAGCAGTAGAGGCGTAGAAAGATATGAGGCTGGAGTAGGAAGGCTGCCAGGAGGCCCAGTGGGATGGAGCCTGCCTGCCTGCAGGCCTGGAGCTGGAAAGGAGGAAAACTCGGGAATCATTGGCCCCTGAGCGAGGACCACCTGTATGGAATGGAAGATGCAGCCCAGCTGATAGGACTGGTAACAACAGCCATCCTGCAAGCAGTATAGGAGAGGATCTGAGTGAGTACACACCTGCACCTTCTGAGTGGATATGGGAAGGAGCACTCTGGTGGGAAACCAGATTAGATCCCTAATGGTGACTGTTTACCTTATTTAAAAGATCAGGAGCCAGATCCCTGCTAGGGAAGAAAGTTCTCAGATTGCTGGGTGAAGAGACCTTCATCTGGGGTCCAGGGTTGGTACAAACTAGCAGCAGCTGGCTAGCACCAACAGAGACTGTGTTGCTTCAAGAAGGAGATGTTTTGAATAGTTCAGGAAGTTCTCTTCAGTTATTGGTTCCCTTAGGCATCCTATACCCCCCCCCCCCCTTACCCTATCCAAGTTCTAATCCCTCAATAAAATAACAAAAACAACTCTCAAGGACTGGTTTTGCCTCTAAATGCAAGCTGGTGTGTAAAATGCTGAATGACTGGCTGTGCAGGACTATAGGTGGACCCAGTTCATCAGCAATCCTAAGGGGGTAGTGCTACATACCAGTATATATCTATCTTAGGCGGTAGTTAGGTAGGAATTGAATGGTGACCCCAAAGGTTCTGCTTGCACTGGGGCCATTGATGGTTCACTGGAGAAAGAAGGTCAGAAAGCAAATCCACCCTCGTGTTATTTCCAAGGTTCTCAGATATCCTACTGTTCTCAGCACAGGTTCTTGGGGCTTCATAAAATCTTTTTTGACTTTCAATGAAAGATCAGCAAAAATTCTAAACAAATGCTTAACCGGAAAGGTGAGGACATTGTTCAAAAACATTCTTCCGCTTATTAATAATGATTCTTGGCTGACTTTTGTTTTTGAGAGGTGGAAGCAGTAAAGTGATCATACTTGCCAGATCTGCCAATCCAAATTGATTAACTTTAGTCCAAATTTTTTCATTTGAAATTCGGGATCAACTCTATTAAATACCTGCTGCCTGTGTTTGGCTTTTTACAGACTAAAGCTGGCCATTCACTGATCACAATTTTCCAGGTCACCAGAGGGGAAGCAGGGACCAGCTTGAATCATGATCAGTGTGTGACCTTCACTGCTCGACAGAATTGGAATATTGAACCCCTTTATGCAGCCTCAGTGACGTGGACCATGTAATTGGTCGCTGTACAACCCACCCTTCTACTCTTTCTCCGCTTACACTGAATCCTTTTCTCCTTGGTAGAAGAGAAGATTGTAAACAAAAAAAGGTATACAATAATATATAGATGAATACAATAAAGGGGGTGAAATAGTTAGATCGGGGTTTGATCGAGGTTCATATCAGGTTCAGGATCAAAGTTCAGGATCAGGGTCAGTTTATTTTAGGTTAGGATTATACAACAAAATGTTCCCTATTGTTTCTGGGCCCTACTATGGGTACAAACAACAAATCATATACACATACTGTATGTGGTATTACTACAATCATCGGGGGGAGGGGGGAATGTGTTTTTGGGTTGTTCTTTGGTGGTGGGCCATGGTAATTTGGAAAAAATATACGGCTACATTTCAAAAACCATATTTACCATTTTGGGCCAGTTTTCCTTTTGCTAAAAAAAAATCAGGAGAGGATGAATTTGTCCTTAAAAACAGGTTATAATTCACTTGGATACACAAGTAGATGTGATGATATGTACAGTTTTACAAACAAATGCCAAAGCTGCAAAACTGCATTGATGTGTAAAGATATGTTTTACCTTCCCCCATGAAGGGGTTACATAGTTACATGGTTTGTAAGGTTACATAAAGATACCGGCCCTTCCAGTCCAAACCTGTGTGTGTTTATGTCATGACCCCTTTCCATATTCCTGTATATTGCATTCACCAAGAAACACACCTAAAAATGTTCAGAATTATCTACACTCCGGCTTACACCACCGACTCTGGCAGGGAGTTCCATATCCTTACCACTTTAACTGTAAAGAGGTAAGGGTGGGGTGAGAGAAAGATGGGGGGGAGGGGGAAGAGAGAGAGGAGGTTGAGAGAGAGAGAGGAGGTGAGAGAGGGGAGATTGGGGGAAGGTAAAAGAAGGAGGGGTGGAGAAAGAGGGGGTGAGAAACATGGGGGTGAGAGACAGAAAGTGTGGGGGGGAGAGAGAGAGGGGTAAGAGGGGGGGGGGGGGGTGGGGGGGGGGGGGGTTAGGGAGAGGGGATGAAAAAGAAAGGGGGAGGGTGGCAGGAGAGGAGGGGGGTTAGAGATCAGGGGGAGGAGAGGGGGGGGTGGGGAGGGGAAAGAGGAGTAGAGAGGAGGGGTGAGATGAAATGAAAGAGAGAGGGGGGTGAGGTGAGAAAAGGGGTGAAAGAGAGATAGAGAGAGGTGGGGTTGAGAGAGAAAGGCGGGATAGAGGGAGGTGGGGGGGAGAGACAGGGGGTGAGAGAGGGAGGGGGAAGCTGAGAGAGGGGGAGAGGGGAGTGGGGGAGTCAGTATGTCTTTAATGTAATTAAAAATGGGTGCCGCGCCCAATGGATGAATGGATATCTATTTTATATACTGGCTGTATATGTTAATATTGATAAGCCAGATTTAAATAGTGTATTGAATCTTACACTATCTTACAGGAATGTTGACCTCTCCCTCCTTACACTGCTTGGTCCTTCTCCCTATTCCTCCTCGTTAGTGGAAAAGAAAGGATATATAGTGCCTTATCGTTTTTATAAAGGTTTATTGTAAGCCCATAAGTATGCACTCACATGATTTAAAAACATAAAGCGCCTTTGTATATAAAACCGCAGGTATGAACAGCCTCCTCAGCCTCCACACTGTCTATACTCGCCGTTCTGGAAGTCGGGTACGTGGTGATGTAGATGCCCCTCCCCAACGCGTTGCGCCACAGGGTCACGTGGCTTTGTCCGGGGGATGTAATAGGACAATCACCCTGACTTGACTTCTTATATAGTGATTCGGCGCCATTTTCTTGAAGCCCGCGTGGCTGCGGCCATCTCTCTGGGGCCATTCTATTCCCATTATGCTATCATTATGGACAGCTGTATTTACATGTTTGTAGCAATGTTTTTAGTGTGGTTTAGTGTTTATCGGAGTTCTTATACAATGTATCTCTTATGTTAAACCTAGTACCCTACGGCTGAGAGGGAAATGTGTGCGATACACAACTATGAGGAGGTTTTTCACATATATTTAAATAAAAAACAATTATTTTAATACATCAAATAAAATATAAGAAAATGTGAAAAATATAAAAACATATACAGTATAAAAAAATATAAAAAATGAAAAACAGTATACAATGTGCAATGCATTTCTCCAGTCTTTCGATTAATCTCTATGGTGTTGATTTGGGTGACCTAAATTATTACATGTCTGGAAAAGGGGTAAAACAATTGACAATAAGTGGAGTAAGATAAATATAATATATAATATAATTCCACCTTCATTTTAGATTATATGTTTTAATCCTCACATAAATTTCCTCAGTTAGTGAATAGCCAAACAATAGTTGTGATTACTACTCCTGAGGATAACTATTTTAGTGCCTATAACAATGTATACAAAACATATACAGTGGGGATAGAAAGTTTGGGCACCCCAGCTAAAAATTTGTATTAATGTGCATAAAGAAGCCAAGGAAAGATGGAAAAATCTCCAAAAGGCATCAAATTACAGATTAGACATTCTTATAATATGTCAACAAAAGTTAGATTTTATTTCCATCATTTACACTTTCAAAATAACAGAAAACAAAAAAATGGCATCTGCAAAAGTTTGGCACCCTGCAGAATTTATAGCATGCACTGCCCCCTTGCAAAGCTGAGACCTGCCAGTTCCATGGATTGTTCTCAATCATCTTCTGGGAAGACCAGGTGATGTCAATCTCAAAGGTTTTAAATGCCCAGACTCATCTGACCTTGCCCCAACAATCAGCACCATGGGTTCTTCTAAGCAGTTGTCTAGAAAACTGAAACTGAAAATAGTTGACGCTCACAAAGCTGGAGAAGGCTATAAGAAGATAACAAAGCGTTTTCAGATGTCAATATCCTCTGTTCGGAATGTAATTAAGAAATGGCAGTATCAGGAACAGTAGAAGTTAAAGCAAGATCTGGCAGACCAAGAAAAATATCAGACAGAACAGCTCACAGGATTGTGAGAAAAACAATTCAAAACCCACATTTGACTGCACGATCCCTCCAGAAGGATCTGGCAGACACTGGAGTTGTGGTCACTATTCCACTATAAAGAGATACTTGTACAAATATGGTCTTCATGGAAGAGACATCAGAAGAAAACCTCTTCTACGTCCTCACCACAAAAATCATCGTTTGAACTTTGCAAATGAACATATAGACAAGCCTGATGCATTTTGGAAACAAGTTCTGTGGACCGATGAGGTTAAAATTGAACTTTTTGGCCGGAATGAGCAAAGGTACGTTTGGAGAAGAAGGGGCACAGAATTTAATGACAAGAACCTCTGTCCAACTGTTAAGCATGGGGTTGGATCAATCATGCTTTGGGGTTGTGTTGCAGCCAGTGGCACAGGGAACATCTCACGAGTAGAAGGAAAAATGGATTCAATAAAATTTCAGCAAATTTTGGATGGTAACTTGATGCCATCTGTGAAAAAGCTGAAGTTATAGAGAGGATGGCTTCTACAAATGGATAATGATCCTAAACACACCTTGAAATCCACGGGGGATTACATCAAGAGGCGTAAACTGAAGGTTTTGCCATGGTCTTCACAATCTCCTGACCTCAACATAATTGAAAATCTATGGATAGACCTTAAAAGAGCCGTGCGTGACAGACAGCCCAGAAATCTCAAAGAACTGGAAGACTTTTGTAAGGAAGAATGGGCAAAGATACCTCAAACAAGAATTGAAAGTGTAAGGGACCGCCCGGTGGTACTACTAGCACTCCACTGAATAGGCGTCCCCAGCGCACGGAATCTAAGTCCCAGGGTGCTTGTTCACCAGGGCCCCTGATGGTGGGGATGGACTTGGAGCTCCCTGAGACCAGGTCGTGACTACTGGGTGCGTCCGTCAGTGGTAGTAGTATGCGCAAGGGGCTCCCACGGGAAGAGTCTGATGTGAGGAGGTCAAAAGACCCCACTGCAAGGGATGGATGGATGGATGAGCAAGGTCAGACGGGCCGGGTCGGTAACAGAGAGGACGGCAAGGTACAAGGCAGCGGGCATAGAATGGTCGGGTCACACGCCAGGTCAGCAACAGCAGGTCAAATCCAATAGGGGGCATTCAGGAGAGAGGTCAGGCAACGCAAGGGTCAGAGCAGGAGAAAGCAGCAAGGTCAGGTACAATCCGGGTCAAAACTTACAAGGGGTACAGGTTCACAGGATGCAGGGAAGACCAGAAGGCACTGAATGACAGCTCAGGGCCATTTAAATATCCCGCCCTGCGCTGCCATTGGTGCCCAGCGGGCGGCCGCGGCTTCTACTGCGCATGCGCGAACTCGAACGCCGCGGCCGGCCCGGACCTAGTGCCCGTGTCCCTGCACAGGGCGGTGCACTGCGCCTGCGCCGGGACCATCGAGGCAGGGATCGAGGAGATCCCTGACAGAAAGACTCTTGGCTGGCTACAAAAAGCGTTTACAAGCTGTGATACTTGCCAAAGGGGGCAGTACAAGATATTAACTCTGCAGGGTGCCCAAACTTTTGCAGACGCCATTTTTTTGTTTTCTTTTATCTTGAAAGTGTAAATGATGGAAATAAAATCTAACTTTTGTTGACATATTATAAGAATGTCTAATCTGTAATTTGATGCCTTTTGGAGATTTTTCCATCTTTCCTTGGCTTCTTTATGCACATTAATACAAATTTTTAGCTGGGGTGCCCAAACTTTCCATCCCCACTGTGTATCTCTATTATTATTGTTAGGTTGGAATACATTTATAATGTATATATCTTTTCCTCCCGTAACTGATTCTAAAGTGCTATATTGTGTACACCTCTAATTCTCATAAATATTAACTTCATTAAAGTGATCCGATGGAACTAATAGATTTTACATTAATAATCACTGATGAAATATGAAAGATCGAATTCTTTGCTTAGGCCCTCCCCTCCCGTACCTAGTTCTAAAGTAATATATTGTGTACACCTCTCATTCTCATAAATAGAGATGAGCGAATCGAACTAGGCGAAGTGGAATTCGTTTCGAATATTAGGAAAATTTTGATTCCTAATTTTTCCTAAAATGGCGGCGACATGTGCGGCGACGGAGCGGTGATGTCTGGGAAGGCGCGCAGACAAGGCGCGCTGACCCATAATGCATTCATTCATGACATGTGATCGCATTAGCCAATCAGCAGCCAGCCAGCACTGTGTAATGGTCGAGCTATAAATGGCGGCCATTTTAGAATTCTCCATTTGCCTCCAGTCATTCAACAGAGGCAGACCTGGCTGTATTGAGGGAGAGAGTTAGGGACACAGAAACGTTACTTAGGGACACAGAAACGTTACTTAGGGCCACAGAAACGTTACTTAGGGCCACAGAAACGTTACTTAGGGCCACAGAAATGTTACTTAGGGCCACAGAAACGTTACTTAGGGACACAGAATCGTTACTTAGGGCCACAGAATCGTTACTTAGGGCCACAGAATCGTTACTTAGGGCCACAGAAACGTTACTCAGGGACAGACACAGAATTGTTACTGAGGGACACAGAATAGTTTTACTGAGGACACAGAAACCGTTACTTAGGGCCACAGAAACGTTACTTAGGGCCACAGAAACGTTACTTAGGGCTACAGAAAACGTTACTAGGGCCACAGAATCGTTACTTAGGGCCACAGAAACGTTACTTAGAGACACAGAATTGTTACTCAGGGACAGACACAGAATTGTTACTTAGGGACACAGAATTGTTACTCAGGGACAGACACAGAATTGTTACTGAGGGATACAGAATTGTTACTGGGGGCCACAGAACCGTTACTTAGGGCCACAGAAACGTTACTTAGGGACACAGATTGTTACTCAGGGGACAGACACAGAATTGTTACTGAGGGACACAGAATTGTTACTGAGGGACACAGAACTGTTACTTAGGCCACAGAAGTTACTTAGGGCCAGAGAAACGTTACTTAGGCTACAGAAACGTTACTTAGGGCCACAGAATCGTTACTTAGGGCCACAGAAACGTTACTTAGGGCCACAGAATTGTTACTTAGGGACAGACACAGAATTGTTACTGAGGGACACAGAATTGTTACTGAGGGCCACAGAACCGTTACTTAGGGCCACAAACCGTTACTTAGGGCCACAGAAAACGTTACTCAGGGACAGACACAGAATTGTTACTGAGGGATACAGAATTGTTACTGAGGCCACAGAAACGTTACTTAGGGCCACAGAAACGTTACTTAGGGCCCACAGGAATTGTTAATTAGGGACAGACACAGAATTGTTACTGAGGGACACAGATTTGTTACTGAGGGCCACAGAACCGATACTTAGGGGCCAACAGAAACGTTACTTAGGGACACAGAATTGTTACTCAGGGACAGACACAGAATTGTTACTTAGGGACACAGAATTGTTACTCAGGGAACAGACACAGAATTGTTACTGAGGGATACAGAATTGTTCCTGAGGGACACAGAACCGTTACTTAGGGCCACAGAAACGTTACTTAGGAACACAGAAACGTTACTTAGGGCTACAGAAATGTTACTTAGGGCCACAGAAAATCGTTACTTAGGGCCACAGAAACGTTACTTAGGGCCACAGAAACGTTACTTAGGGCCACAGAATTGATACTTAGGGACAGACACAGAATTGTTACTGAGGGACACAGATTTGTTACTGAGGGCCACAGAACCGTTACTTAGGCCACAGAAAACTTTACTTTAGGGACACAGAATTGTTACTCAGGGACAGACACAGAATTGTTACTTAGGGACACAGAATTGTTACTACAGGGACAGACACAGAATTGTTACTGAGGGATACACAGAATTGTTACTGAGGGACACAGAACCGTTACTTAGGGCCACAGAAACGTTACTTAGGGCCACAGAAATGTTACTTAGGGCCACAGAAACGTTACTTAGGGCTACAGAAACTTACGTTACTTAGGGCCACAGAATCGTTACTTAGGGCCATAGAAACGTTACTTAGGGGCCACAGAAACGTTACTTAGGGCCACAGAAACGTTACTTTAGGGCCACAGAATTGTTTACTTAGAGGACAGACACAGAATTGTTACTGAGGACACAGAATTGTTACTGAGGGACACAGAACCGTTACTTAGGGCCACAGAAACGTTACTTAGGGCCACAGAAACGTTACTTAGTGGCCACAGAATTGTTACTTAGGGACAGACACAGAATTGTTACTGAGGGACACAGATTTGTTTACTGAGGCCACAGAACCGTTACTTAGGGCCACAGAAACGTTACTTAGGGCCACAGAAACGTTACTTAGGGCCACAGAATTGTTTACTTAGGGACAGACACAGAATTGTTACTGAGGGACACAGAACCGTTACTTAGGGCCACAGAAATGTTACTTAGGGACACAGAATTGTTACTCAGGGACAGACACAGAATTGTTACTGAGGGACACAGAATTGTTACTGAGGGACACAGAACCGTTTACTTATGGCCAACAGAAACGTTACTTAGGGCCACAGAAACGTTACTTAGGGCTACAGAAAACGTTACTTAGGGGCCCACAGAATCGTTACTTAGGGCCACAGAAACGTTACTTAGGGCCACAGAAACGTTACGTTCGGGCCACAGAATTGTTTACTTAGGGACAGACACAGAATTGTTACTGAGGGACACCGAATTGTTACTGAGGGACACAGAACCGTTACTTAGGGCCACAGAAACGTTACTTAGGGCCACAGGAAACGTTACTTAGGCCACACAGTATTGTTACTTAGGGACAGACACAGAATTTGTTACTGGAGGGACACACAGATTTGTTACTGAGGGCCACAGACAACCGTTACTTAGGGCCACAGAAACGTTACTTAGGGACACAGAATTGTTACTCAGGGAAAGACACAGAATTGTTACTGAGGGACACAGAATTGTTACTCAGGGACAGACACAGAATTGTTACTGAGGGATACAGAATTGTTACTGAGGGACACAGAACCGTTACTTTAGGGCCACAGAAACGTTACCTTAGGGCCAAAGGACAGAAACGTGTTACCTTAGGGCCACAGAAACGTTACTTAGGGCTACAGAAACGTTACTTAGGGCAACAGAATCGTTACTTAGGGCCACACAGAAACGTTACTTAGGGCCACAGAAACGTTACTTAGGGCCACAGAATTGTTTACTTAGGACAGACACAGAATTGATACTGAGGGACACAGAATTGTTACTGAGGGAACACAGAAACCCGTTACTTAGGGCCACAGAAACGTTACTTAGGGCCACAGAAACGTTACTTAGGCCACAGAAACGTTACTATAGGGCCACAGGATTGTTACTTAGGGACAGACACAGAAATGTTACTGAGGGGATACAGAATTGCTTACTGAGGGACACAGAAAAACCGTACTACTTAGGGCCACAGAAACTTTACTCTAGGGGCCACAGAAATGATACTTTAGGGCCACAGAAACGTTACTTAGGGCTACAGAAACGTTTACTTAGGGCCACAGAATCGTTACCTTAGGGCCATAGAAACAGTTAACTTAGGGCCACAGAAACGTTACTTAGGGCCACAGAATTGTTACTTAGAGAGTCAGACACAGAATTGTTACTGAGGGACACAGAATGTTACTGAGGGACACAGAACCGTTACTGAGGGCCGACAGAACCGTTACATTAGGGCCACAGAAACGTTTACTTAGGGCCACAAGAATTGTTACTTAGGGACCAGACACAGAATTGTTACTGAGGGGACACAGAACGCGTTACTTAGGTTAGGCCACAGAAAATGTTACTTAGGGACACAGAATTGTTACTCAAACGGGAACAGACACAGAATTGGTTACTGAGGGACACAGAATTGTTAATGAGGGGACACAGAACCGTTACTTAGGGCCACAGAAACGTTACTTAGGGCCACAGAAACGTTACTTAGGGCTACAGAAACGTTACCTTAGGGCCACAGAATCGTTACTTTAGGGCCACAGAAACGTTACTTATAGGGCCACAGAAAACGTTTACTTAGGCCACAGAATGTTACTTAGGGACAGACACAGAATTGTTACTTAGGGCCCACAGAATTGTTACTCAGGGAACAGACACAGAATTATTACTGAGATACACAGAATTGTTACTGTAGGAACACAGAATTGTTACTGAGGACACAGAATTGTTACTGAGGACACAGAATTGTTACTCATGGGGACAGACACAGAATTGTTACTCATGCGGACACAGAATTGTTACTCAGGGACACAGAATCGTTAATTAAAGAGTATGTCTGACAGCATGCAGAGGGAGTGGCAGAGGGAGGCAATGTTTATAGTAGCGAGCAGACGTGGCAGCAGAGGAAGAGGGTCGAGGCAGCAACTAGTCGCAGCCAGAGGCCAGTGCTCCCGGTGTCATCAGCTAGGTCGTGTCTCCACCGACAATCCCTGCCATCATTGATTTGGTTGGCTCGGTCGTCTTCCTCTTCCCAGGTCAGCCTCTGACACCTACAGCCAACGGTCGGTGGGTACGTCAGACACACCACCGTTAGTTTGGCATGGCCCAGGAGCAAGCCCACTGAAATCACGTGTCCTCTACTCCTGCCCCTCGTCCCTTTGTGTTCCCATCACCAAGCGAAAGTATCGCATGCTGTGGGCTCAGCCCGCCACTGTACAGTGGGAAGAGCTAACAGAGGGCGGTCAGGAACGGGGGGTGACCATCCGCCTCTTCAGCAGCCAGGCGAAGAAGTACTGGCGAGGAGAGTGGCTCGGTAGCCGTCTAGAGACAGGTCTGTCTCCTGAGCCCACACGCAGCCGAGGGGGCTAGTAGTGAGGCGGAAGGGACCCTAATTGATGATGATGAGGCTGATCGCACTTGGCAGCCTCGTTGTCATCAGGCTACTGCTTCCGCCTCAACAGGAGAAAGGGTGGCAGCTTTGGCAGCGAGCTAAAACAGTCGGTGGTTGCCCAGGAGGCAGCAGCAGGGTCCGCAGCAGTGTCAGTGGAGGCAAACGGGCCACCCCCCCCCACGGAGTAGAGAAACCAGCTCCTCTGCAGCCTACCACCACGGCCAGGTAAGTGGTGCCGGTGTTCACGAGGAAGTACAGTCAGCCTCGTGAGGATTAGCGGGGGCTAAGTTTCCTCTACCGTCGGGTGTGGCAATTTTTTCGTCAAGCCGCCAAGTAAGTAAAACGGAGCCATATGTTCTACTATGTGGGCCAGAAAGTCCAGCGTGGCCAGGGGCCCATGTTTGGTGACTACAGCGTTGAGCGGCAGCATATGCAGCGTTGCCATTCGGTGGCCTGGGAAAACCGTATAAAGATACGGCGGTACTGCCTGCCCAAGCCCCCCGCTCCATCACCCTCTCCGTAATCTTCCTCCGTCTACCCCCGACCGTCAAATCGCCCTCTATTTGTTCAGCCCCTCAGTCAAGGGCTCCCAAAACCTCGGCTGAAGGGGAGTTTGTCCTGAGCTCGTTGGCATCGTCCCGCTCGTTCTAGATGCTCCTTCTCCCTGCTACTTCCTCTTCACTCGATTTCAGTCGAGCGATTCTCTCTCGTTGGAAACCGTTTCCACAGAGACACCAGGTTGCCGAGCACCGCACATCCGACGGTGCAGAAGCTGAACATCTCGCTCTGTCCCAAGTTGCTGTGCTGCTGTCCCCTTCCCTTTCCAAGTGGTGGAACTCAGCAACCTTTCCGAGAAATGAAACGGCTTGTGCAGACGCCGCGCGGAGAGTGGCCAATCCGGCATTTCTATCTTCGCCAAAAAGGCAGTGCCGAGCCTAGCATTCCCATGTAGAAGAGATGGTGGCCCAGTCTTTGAGCATGTCCGATCCCTCTGCCAAAGTGCATCGGCAGTGCCGACGTGTGGAGCTGTAACTAACTACTGGTCAGGACAGTACAATGTCTTTACGGCCCACTGTGGTGAACGTGGTGCCGGCACACAGCCGCGACCAGCCACTAGGACAGTCACGCCTGCTCTTTACCGCCACGGTTGCTCGTCCTTGGTCCACAGCAAAGTATGTCCGCCTCCTACCACCATCTTCTTCCTTCGTGGTCCTCAGCCGCCAACACCCCCGTTGCCAAGTCCCATTACCCGACCCGGCATATCAAATGTGACAGGTGAAACGGTGTCCACGCTGGCTGCACCTGGTAATTCCTTGGCGAACGTAGTCCAACACAGGGGAGGAACTTCTGAGTGTAATGAACAAGAATTCGACAGATCGGCGGTCGTCCGTGCCAGCAACTGATACTCGTAACCTTGTTTGACCGACAACGGAAAGAACATGGTGTCTGCTCTGCGACAAGAAGTTTGGGCCATGCGCCATGCATGGCTTCCACCTTGTTCAATCTGGTTGTCAAGCGTTGACTAAAAATCCACCATCCACTGCAAGACAGCCTGAAAATGTCACGGAAAACTTTGCAGGCATTTCAGCCATTCCGCACACCGCAACAACACCCTCCTTGAGCTGCAGGGGGCAGAAGGGAATTTTCCACAGCATCGCCTGATCTGCGACGTTCCCAACAAGGGGAATTCACCCCCTACACATGTTAGACCCCCTTTTAACGAACACCCAAAGGGCCCATCACCGTTTTCCCCTGAGGGTTAGAAGCGGAAAAGGTACCCCCCCTGGGGAAACTTCGATGTCACCATTGGCAGCCTTGCGTGACACCTCCCGGGCTTGCTCACCCTTTGAGGGGGCCCCACCTATTCGTGAGTCGGCAGGACAATGGGATGAACGACGCCCCATTCCTCTGTTCCCACTTCCTGGAACAAATGCTTTTCCCCCAATGGCTGGTCAGGGTGCGGAAAAACGTGGCGCACAGATCTCAACGCCAATAAACCCCTGTGGGGGCGGGACGGGAAAAAAGGGGGGAGGAAAGGGGGACATTTGTGTTTCAGGAATTATTGATGAAATGGGGTTTTTTTTCCACTCGGGCGGCCCAGGAGTGGGGGAGCAGGAGAAATCTGGTAGAGGAGGAGGGGGAAAGGAACAGAGGACCCGGGAACCACCGTGGCATATCCCCCTTTGGAAAATGGAGGCGGGGAGTCCCTCGCTTTCCCTTTGGGCACAAATGGCCCCAAGTGCTTTTTTGCTTGCGTAGCGACACCCCAAAATAATAACCATCGGGACAGGGGGATGACTTTTGGCTGCCCAAACCTTTTTGGACCCTCGCTACCCGTTCAAAAATGGGGCCTTTTTCACCCCCGCTGAAGGGAGGCCAAAATAACTACAAATAAAAACCCCTATGAAGCCCATTTGGGCCCCTGCCTTTTCTGCGCCAACGTCCATCCTAAAAACACTGGGGGCCCTGGGCGCCCCGGCGTTCCGCTGCCAGGGCGAAAGGGGGGGGGTTTGGGGGGTAGGAGCAGGGGAAGCTCCCACCAGCACGGCTGCCTCAACTGCATCGATGATGGTAGCTTTTTTTCACCACGCAGTGAGGAAACTACAAACCCCACCGAGAAAGCAGCAGCATCAAAAGGCCCGGGGAGCGGGACCTCAAAAAACCAGTTTTTGGGCCTACTTGGACAGCACCCTGCCAACCGGGGTAGACAACCCCCCTTGATTTACTGGGCAACAAAATTTGCCCTTTGGGCCCCCAAACTACTAAATTTTCCTTTAAAAGGCTGTCATGCCCGGCCTTTAGCGTGGCTTCGGAGCGCGTTTTTAAGTGCGGCAGGAGGTATTGAAAATTTCCGCGGAGGGAACCCCGGCTGCCCACCCAAATGGGGAAAGGGGAACTCACGTTTGTGAAAATGAATCAGGCGTGGATTAGCCCGGGCTTTCAAACCACCATTCCTAACCCCAACTGACTAAATCCGCCTGAATCATGCCCCTGCCATGGCCCTTTCAGGTTTTCCTCCAGATGGTTGTTTCCAGGGGTTTTTTCCCCTAGGGGGGCTGGCAGATTACGGCCTCCCCCAAAATTTTTGCCAGGCCCCAAAACTCCATGGGCCCCTATACCCCCCTCCCCAAGCTGCTGCCAATCCAGATCTCTCAGGGGCCCCCGTAAGGCCCCCCAATTGCTCTGCTCCATCCCACACCCCTGCCATGTGCCACTTTAAAGGGCTCCTCCCCACGCGGGTGTTCCATTTTTGTCATAGGGGGGCTGGCAGATTTCGGCCTCCCATAGCTGCTGCCAGGGCCCCCAAACTGCCTGGGCCCCCAAACCCATCCTCATGCTGCTGCCAAGTCCAATCTCTCATGGGGCCCTTTTACGGCCTCCCATTGCTGCTGTCTCCCCTCCCACACTCTGCCAGGGGGCCACTTTCAGGTCTCCCACACTGCTGGAGTGTTGAATTTTTTGTCATAGGGTGCTGGCAAATTTTCGGGCCCCCCCATAGCTGCGCCAGGGCCCCAAAAACTGCCATGGGCCCCTGTACCGGCCCCCCTCATGCTGCGCCAGGGCCACAGGTCTCATGCCCTGTGCCCCTTTCAGGGCCCCTCACCCTGCTGGTGGGTTTAATTTTTTGTCATAAGGGGGCTGGCAGATTTCGGGCCCCCCCATTTTTGCTGCTTTCCAGGGCCCCCAATCTTTCCATTTGGGGCCCCCATACCGCCTCCACATGCTGCGGGCCCAAATCCAGAGTCCCTCATGGTCCCCCCCTTTCGGCTTCCCATTTTCTGCCGTCCCCATGCCACACTCGCCATGTTTCCCCCTTTCAGGTCTCCCACCGCGGTGGGGTTCCCTTTTTTTTTCAAAGGGGCTGGCCCGATTACGGCCTCCCAAAAGCTGCTGCCAGGCCCCCAATCTGCCATGGGGCCCCCGTACCACCTCCTCATGCTGCTGCCAGGTCCACAGTGGCCCATGCCATGTGCCACTTTCAGGTCTCCTCACACTGCTGGGGTGTTTAATTTTTTGTCAAAGGGGGCTGGGAATTTCGGGCCTCCCAACTGCTGCCAGGCCCCCAATCTCCAGGGCCAGTATAACCCCCCTTCCCCCAACCCGCTCCAAGTCCAAGGCTCCCCATGGGCCCTGTACGGCCTCCCCCCTTGCTGCTGTCCCCCAAACGCCCAAACCCCCGCCAAGGGGCCACTTTTAGGGCTCCTCACACTGCTGGTGTGTTCCCTTTTTTTTTTCCCTAGGGTGCGGGAGAATTTCGGGGCCCCCCAAAAGCTGCTGCCCGGCCCCCAAAACTGCCATTTGGGGGCCCCATACCGACTTCCCCATGCTGCCAAGTCTAAGTCTCTCAAGGGCCCTGTAAAGGCGTCCCATTGCTGCTGTCCCATCGCCACAAATCTGCCCCTTTGCCCCCTTTTAGGTCCCCCTCACACTGCCCGGTGTTCCATTTTTTTTGTCATAGGGGGCGGCAGATTTTCGGGCCTTTTCCCTAGGGTGCTTCCCGGCCCCTAATCTGGGCCCTGGGGGCCCCCGTACCCCCCCCTATGTGCCCCGCCAGGGCCACATGTCTTTAAAGCCATTGGGGCCCCTTTTAGGTCTCCTCCACTGCGGTTTTTTTAAAAATTTTTTTACATAGGGGGGCGGCAGATTACGGTCCTCCCATACTGCTGCCAGGCCCCCAATCTGCCCTGGGGCCCCATAAACCCCCTCCTCCTAGCGCGCCAAATCCAGAGAATCTCATGGGTCCCTGTAAAGGCCCCCCATTGCTGCTGTCTCCATCGCCAAATCCCCTGCCATTGCCCCTTTCAGGGCTCCTCACACTGCTGGTTTTTTCCATTTTTTTGTCAAAGGGGGCTGGGAGGGTTACGGGGCCCCCCATAGCTTTCTCCAGGCCCCCAATCTTTCCATGGGGCCCCCGTAACCCCCCTCCTCATTTCTGCTGCCAGGTCCAAGTGTCTCATGCCCTGTCCACTTTCAGGTCCCCCCTCACACTGGGGGTTTTTTTCAAATTTTTTTACATAGGGCTGGGGAGATTTTGATCCCCCCATAGCTTTCTGCCAGGGCCCCCAATTTGCCCCTGGGCCCCTATACCGCCCCTCATGCGCTGCCAAGTTCCCCTAAAAATTCCCCCCATGGGTTTCCCCCCTTTCGGCCCCCATTGCTGCTGTCTCCCTCGCCACCCCTCTCCATTCCACTTTCACTCTCCCACACTGCGGGGTGTTCCCCTTTTTTTCCTAGGGGCTTTCAGAAAACGGCCCCCATAGCTGCGCCAGGGGCCCCCAATCTGGCCCCTGGCCCCGTACCGGCCCCTCATGCTGCTTTCCCCCGGTCCACATGCCTCCCTGCCCTGTGGGCCCCTTTTAGGTCTCCTCACACTGCTGGTGTGTTTTAAATTTTTTTTTAAAATAGGGTGCGGGGAATTACGGGCCCCCCCAAACTTCGCCAGGCCCCTAATCTGCCAAAGGGCCCCTATACCGCCTCCCCATTTCCCGCGCCAAGTCCCGAGTTTTCATGGGTTCCCCCCGTAAAGGGGGGGCCCATTGCTGCTGTTCCCCCCCTCGCCACACCTGCCCTGTGCCACTTTCGGTCTCCTCCCCCCTTTCTTTGGGGTGTTTCCCTTTTTTGTCATAGGGTGCTGGGAGATTAAAAGGCCTCCCATACTGCTGCCAGGGCCCCCAATCTGCCCTGGGCCCCTTAAAAACCGCCTCCTCATTCTGCTGCCAAGTCCAGAGTCCCCCCATGGGGCCCTGTACAGCGTCCCATTGCTTTCTGTCTCCATCGCCACAACTCTGCCATTTGCCACTTTCAGGTCTCCCACACTGGGTGGTGTTTCCCCTTTTTTTTTCCCTAGGGGCCCGGCAGAATTTCGGGCCTCCCATACTCTGCCAGGCCCCTAACTGCCATGGGCCCCTGTACCACCCCCCTCATTGCTGCCGCCTGGTTTCCCCAGGTCTCAGCCATGTGCCCCCTTTCAGGTCTCCTCACACTTCTGGTTTTGTTCAACTTTTTGACATAGGTGCTGGCAAAAATTAAAGGGCCTCCCATAGCTGCTGCCAGGCCCCTAATCTGCCCCTGGGGCCCCCATAAACCCCTCCTCATGGCCCGCCAAGTCCAGATTTTCTCAAGGGGGCCCCCGAAAGGCCCCCCCCATTGCTGCTGTCCCCCAAACCCC